>OU744734.1:44713872-45181372 GCA_916613615.1 Steromphala cineraria | reverse complement strand
AACATGTTAAATTTTAATGAATGGCATCTCCCTTATATTCCTTTTAAAACCACACATAAGGGGTCAACCAGAGTTCAGATATTCCACTATGCTGTCTAATACACATCCCAAGGCAGGCTGCTAGCATCACAGTGTCAGCTGCTAGTCTGTTGCTTATCAACCTTACCCAATTGATATGGTAGAGCATTATGCTATATGGCCATGGCCCATGTGTATGCAATAAAAGTTATGGACTTGTATTCTCATGACAGTGATATGTTCTTTCTAAGAATAACAACTTACACAAAACTTGTCTACAATAAGCTTTGTGTTTAGCAATCTACATGATAAGTTGATGTGGAATAAATATGCAGATGAAAATCGAAAAGGGTATAGTAAGAAAGGTAAGGAAATTTGATTTGTCATATCTCTCTGTTGATTTGACAATGCAAAAATGTTTACCATTATAGTACTGTATGAGTGTTAAATAAATTGATACTTTAATGAAAGACATCTCATGGTCACTTGACATGTAAATATTATGTGAACAAAATAAACGTGTCTTATGCATTGCTGTGTTTATGACTTTCCTCTCAATCAGTCATTCATTTTCCTTGAAAAATCTGTACTTTTGGGATTCTCAATATCCCATGCAGCATAACCATCAGTGAAATAATCTTGAAATCATATTAATGATTCACTACAAAACAAATGTAAGTGCCCACCATCCTGTAAGTAATGAATGACATTTAAATGGATACACCTAAATCGATCAAGATATCATAATGAAATTAATACGGATGCCCACATAAAAGTAGCATTTTGAAGATTAAAAAGTACAAGATGGTCACCAATTCAGCCATAGATATACAAAAAAGTTATACAAAAACCTACTGCTTGTTAACTTATCATGATTATATCAATCGTGTATTAATGTTTGTTCAAGCTCTAGTCGTTTCCAAAAGAAGACTAGTATTTTAAAAGATAAAAAAATCATGATGGCGGCCATAATCAATTATATAAAAGATGGTTACATGTATAATTAAACCATTTTACCACATCATTCATTTTAAGGTGAGCTTCTGTACCCTCGGTACTTTTATTTAAGAGAATTATGGTCAATATTTTTTTCCTATTTAAAGGCTGCTGCAAGGGTGTGTTTTTTCAATTTCCTATTCACAATAATATGTAAGGATCCCCCTTATTATACAGTCGCTCTCATATAATAAACATAGCATTTATTCCACAATTTAAAAAAAATCTTTATTTTTACAATTTTACAACTACAAAATATCTAACATAGATAACTTTGATTAGTTTGAATTAAATTTTATTCAATAGAAGAACTGAGTAGAATTAGTTATATTTACATTATTTTTCTAAACATGATTATATATGTACTGTAGAGATATTTAGATATGCTGGAGTACACTCTAGACCTCTATCACTTATTATTCATGTGAAATATTAAATTTGCAAACAAAATGTTTTTCATATAAGAATATTCTTGATATTATGAAATTTTCAAAAGTATTATTTTAGACTGAAATGACTCAAAAATATATTATATAAGAATTATAATTAATAAGATGCAGTTTGTTAACATAGGGCCTGCACTCGATGACCTGAGAGTAACTCGAAAACATCGAAGACTAGAGGAGGCTTTATTAAAGTTTTTCTTTTCCTAATAAAATATGTATATAGATTATAATTGAAATATTCTAGAAGTTAGGGATATGTGTAAAGAATAGTTATTTTATAAAGCGTATAATGAGCAACATCGGAATCAAAATGATGGTGCACTCAACGTGTAAACAGCCCTGTAATTGTAAATCAATCAACAAAACTCGCCCAGCCAGTAAAATACTATTATTGGCTGTGTTGCCTGAAGATATTTAATTACTGCATCGTTTCTGAACTTTTGACATTGTAAATAGCTCATCATTTACCAAAACAAAGTGTTTTAAGGGAAAGCTACCGACATTGTCAATGATATTGAATGTTACTTCCGGGTGAAGAAGTGGCCTTAGCCTCATTTTCAATTACGCGCACTACATTTTCCGTGCCTCATAAATATTCATGAGGCAATATTAAGAATCCCCAATAGGGACGACAGGTCTAAATCAAGAATACATAGTCCTGTCACTGAATGTCAGTGGTATAGGAATCATAGCTTCTGTTACTTATTGACAATGATATTGTATTCATTGTTCTAGTCTGAGTGAGTTGCTATGACAACGGATATTGGATATGAATCAGTTCCTACAAGGAAGTTTAAAAGTTTCAAGTAGGCTTGATAGTATACACATAAGGATGAGCGGTACTCTCTCATCTCAATACAAAGCAATTCACACATGGACACTCTGAGCTTGTAGACAAGAGGTTATCATAAGAAGGTAAGATCACATACAACACATCTATTATCTTTTTCTTTTTTGTTCATTCTACAATGAATATGTTTTGAAAGGTTTGTTGGAATTGTGCTTTGTGTAAGGAGAAACTGTCAGACGTTTTGTTTTCTTGCAAGATGTGATACTGTAATTTCTCTTTTAATTTCAACCCTCAAATTTTCAAAATATTTTTAGAAATTATCGATGGTTTAACTATTTTTCACTTTGATTGCATTAGGCACTGTGGTTGAAATATTATATAAATATCAAGAGCATGTGAAAGAGCCCTTTTAGAGGACCACAAGATAATTATCATGTTGTCATTATGAGGATATTTTAAATAGAACAGTAACTGCTGTTGAGATAACTATACTTTGCAATTATTAAATTTTGCAAATGAATGATTTTAAGCAATGGTTGAATCATAGGAATAAAAACTTTTGGTACTTGGTTTTAAATTTTTGAAGTGATTTGAATTTGTGACCTCTTCAAAATATTAATTGGTTGAATTAATGGAGATTTCGAATTAATAGGGAACCTACGTTAATCCCTAACTATATTTCCTCAGATATACAAGAAATCATTAAAAGAGTACATGTATGATTATGCACAAGTTTACAGGTAATTAATGAGGGAGTTATCTGCAATGCCTTGTCGTGCCTTTGCAAGTTTGTTCACAGTCTTTGCGCTGAGAATCAGTCTAAGTAAACCTAGCCTCAATAATACTCGCTAAACTCTGATATTGAGTCTAGCGAGATGTAGTAGCAGGTGGCGTCAGACCTATGACCCTCCAACATTATATGTGCCAATGCTGACTATTGCAGCTTGGTAAGACGATCCCAGATTTGTCAATTTGATAGATCGGCTGACGCGACCCGCTACTACATATATATTCCTCTTTTCTGTATTGCAATATACTGCGTTACAGAAATATGTATTGCAATATCAGGGTTCTAGAATATCAAACTGGATAAAATGGAAAGCGTCCGATGAGTTATCTTGAGTGCAACATATCACAATGCTCTCACATGTACCAACTTTGATGCTGCACATTACACAATGATTTAATTTGCTACAGAGCCAGAGAAAAGTCATTTCTTGATTTTTAGCTCACCTTTACAAAGTAAATGTGAGCTTATGTCATGGCGCTTCGTCCGTCGTCCGTCTGTCCGTCCGTCCGTCCGTCCGTCCGTCTGTCCGTCCGTAAACTTTCACGAAAAAGACTACTCCTCCTAAACGAATTCAGATATCATTCTGAAATTGTAGTATGTTATACCCATGGTGATTCCCCACAGAAAGGTAGACGTTTCAGTTTTGAGAATCCAAGATGGCCGCCATGACAGCCATATTGAATTTTCAATTAGATTTCATGAAAAAGACTACTCCTCCTAAACGAATACAGATATCATTCTGAAATTGTAGTATGTTATACCCATGGTGATTCCTCACAGAAAGGTAGACGTTTCAGTTTTGAGAATCCAAGATGGCCGCCATGACAGCCATATTGAATTTTCAATTAGATTTCATGAAAAAGACTACTCCTTCTAAACGAATACAGATATCATTCTGAAATTGTATTATGTTATACCCATGGTGATTCCTCACAGAAAGGTAGACGTTTCAGTTTTGAGAATCCAAGATGGCTGCCATTACAGCCATATTGAATTTTCAATTAGATTTCATGAAAAAGACTACTCCTTCTAAACGAATACAGTGACATTCTGAAATTGTAGTATGTTATACCTATGGTGATTCCAGACAGAAAGGTAGACGTTAAAGTTTTGAGAATCCAATATGGCCGCCATGGCAGCCATATTGAATTTTCAATTAGATTTCATAACAAAGACTATTTCTCCTAAACCAATCTAGATATCATTTTATATTGTAGTATGTTATACCTATAGTGATTCCGCACAGAAAGGTAGACGTTTCAGTTTTGAGAATCCAAGATGGCCGCAATAGCAGCCATATTGACTTTTCAGCTGCAGATGACACATCATTATTATTAAATTTTAAGCTTTCATCAAGTGATCACTGGCACCATATAAATTCTCTAATTTGAACTTACTTATCATAATATTATCTTAAATATGGAATATTTAAGATTGTCGTGCAAGTTGTTCTATATTTTTAAGTGTTTCTAAAAAAAATTAAGATGAAAGACAAACATAATTGATTAATTTGTTTTAAATCTTTATGGCAACTAGCTGCAAAAAACCAAATCACATTAAACATGTTAAATTTTAAACAATGGTATCTCCCTTATATTCCTTTAAATACCACACATAAGGGGTCAACCAGAGTTCAGATATTCCACTATGCTGTCTAATACACATCTCAAGGCAGGCTGCTAGCATCACAGTGTCAGCTGCTAGTCTGTTGCATAATCAACCTGACCCAATTGATATGGTAGAGCATTATGCTATATGGCCATGGCCCATGTGTATGCAATAAAAGTTATGGACTTGTATGCTCATGACAGTGATATGTTCTTTCTAAGAATAACAACTTACACAAAACTTGTCTACAATAAGTTTTGTGTTTAGCAATCTACATGATAAGTTGATGTGGAATAAATATGCAGATGAAAATCGAAAAGGGTTTAGTAAGAAAATTAAGGACATTTGATTTGTCATATCTCTCTGTTGATTTGACAATGCAAAAATGTTTACCATTATAGTACTGTATGAGTGTTAAATAAATTGATACTTTAATGAAAGACATCTCATGGTCACTTGACATGTAAATATTATGTGAACAAAATAAACGTGTCTTATGCATTGCTGTGTTTATGACTTTCCTCTCAATCAGTCATTCATTTTCCTTGAAAAATCTGTACTTTTGGGATTCTCAATAACCCATGCAGCATAACCATCAGTGAAATAATCTTGAAATCATATTAATGATTCACTACAAAACAAATGTAAGTGCCCACCATCCTGTAAGTAATGAATGACATTTAAATGGATACACCTAAACCAATCAAGATATCATAATGAAATTAATATGGATGCCCACATAAAAGTAGCATTTTGAAGATTAAAAAGTACAAGATGGTCACCAATTCAGCCATAGATATACAAAAAAGTTATACAAAAACCTACTGCTTGTTAACTTATCATGATTATATCATTCGTGTATTAATGTTTGTTCAAGGTCTAGTCGTTTCCAAAAGAAGACTAGTATTTTAAAAGATAAAAAAATCATGATGGCAGCCATAATCAATTATATAAAAGATGGTTACATGTATAATTAAACCATTTTACCACATCATTCATTTGAAGGTGAGCTTCTGTACCCTCGGTACTTTTATCTAAATTTATGAGCAAAATATCTATGGAGGAAAAAAAACAATCCCAGAATTGCTCTTGTTTAGATGGAAATTTGTCTGAAATGGTAACTTAGAACAGAAATAGATAAGAATATCATGGTTTTCCCTCCTACTTTAGTAAGGAGGTAAATTTTTTCCTAAAAATTATTTGGGGGGATTTTGGAAAGCAAAATGATGGACATACATTTGGCACAGATATTGATGTCTGGACTGTTCTAATGTTATATTCTTGACACTAATATGAGATGCCAAAATATAGAACAGATGAGTTTGTGTTCTTCATCTATTACTCATATGCTTAGAACTTATTGGGATGCCAGAAAGTTGGACTGATGTTTTCTTCATTGTGGAGGTTAACTAATCTGAAATATTGCCGATGTCTATGGTTTAAGCAGCAGCTCTGAGATGCCATATTTATGCATTGAAAAAAAATCCAGTCTGGCAGTATAGATGTGTATTCAAGATTTGTTGACATATCAGTGCATTCGGAGAAGCAAATATTTGATTTGTAGATAAAATATGAAAATTGCATTCAGCTATCAAGTTTGTATCGGAATAGTTGATGTGGATAGTCACAGCTCTGTCATTCTGAGAGACAAATCTTCAATCAAGACAAGATTTCGATTTTATATGACAGATATGAAAAAAGACAAGATTTCGATTTTATATGACAGATATGAAAAAGATGCTTTTTACTCTAATGCTTGTAAAAATGGAGCCACAACTCTCATTGGGCAAAGTTTGATTCCAGACAAGATTTAGAAATACGTATTTCCAAATGCAAGAATGATGTTTATGGACTAGCTCATAGACCAGGATAGAATATAGCTGTGAGTCTGATATTTGGGTTCTAGAATATCAAACATCAACGATTAAAATGGAAACCTTCTGATGAGTCATCTTGAGTGCAACATATCACAATGCTCTCACATGTACCAACTTTGATACTGCACATTACACAATGATTTAATTTGTTACAGAGCCAGAGAAAAAGATTTTTTGGAGAACAATAAATAAAAGCAACAGAATTGCTCTAGTTTTTTTTTTTCTGAAATGCTAAGTTAGAACGGAAATAGACGAGAATATCACGGTTTTCTCTCCTCCTTTAGTAAGGGTGTAAATTTTTGCAAAAAATTATTTTGGGGGATTTTGGATAGATTTTTTTTATCAAATTAGTCAAAATGTGTGAAGATTTTGTGTAAATGAACTTTTTTTTTTGTGTCCCTCTGAATATGACACATTTGGCCTTTACAAATATTTATCTAAAGAAAATTTGAAGAAATACAAATTTGAAAAATTAAATCAATTTGTAACTGTCCTTAAACTTTCAATAAGTGGAAGTAAAATCTAAAAGTGAGTGTTTTTTATTGCAACCAGTCACTGTCACATAACGTTGGCATTTAGCCAATGTTATGCCGGTTGACATTTTGTGTATTCATCTATTTACAGTGATCGTGGTGTGTTGCATGTAATTTGCTGTAATTACCCGTACTACTACACAATGTGCCGGGACATGTGGCAACACTCGCTCTATTGTTCTATCTGAGCTCCAGCCAACATGGTAGGACAGTCGTTAACATATCTTTATGCATGATCAAATACACAAAATCTTGCTGTATTTGTTTGTTGTTTAATTGAAGCTTTTCTAATGCTCATCCTGGTATGTATCAAATGAGGTGTATGTATATTGTCATCATCACAGATTTCAAACTGTAGGAAGCTTGTAGTTTTCATGGATGTTTCATTGGATGGTCTCAGAACTTCAGTTCTATCAGAGATCCATGTTGTGTGAGTGCTGCTTGTTTTGTGGTTGGAAGATTTTAATCATACAGATGTTTCATGATGTACAAATACACACATAATCTTTCTGTAATCGTCGATTTGTTGCATTGATGATGTACAAATACACATATAATCTTTCTGTAATCGTCCATTTGTTGCATTGAAGCTAAATAGTACTCTTTATGACATTTTGGTTTTATTGGAACCAAACAATTGATGGCAATGACGGTGTGCATCTTTTGTGTTTTTTCCATTGTTTTAATGATTTTACCTTAAATGACGTCATTTCCTGTAGCTTGTAGTTTGAGATCCATGGATGTTTTGAAAAAATTTGATGTGTACTTTGATCACCCACCTAAGAGAACTAATTATCAGCCTAGATATTATAAACATTCTATTGTTTACTTACTTATATATACTTATGTATACATGATCTTAGACAGTATTTTTTGATAACATTATCTTGAAATGGTCATGTTGATATCTTACTGCACACAGAACACCCAAACAGTCCCAAACAAATAACTAATAAGTAACAGTGAGCTCCCCTATATTATATTGACACACAAAGTGATTTTGTTTGCAAATATATATTTTTAAAATTGATATTCACTTTGATATTAGCATCTTAACAGATTGGTTTATTTACTTTTCAGAAATGTTGGAATGCTTCTGAAGGGGAAAACAACAATTATTGGAGAATCTAACATCTTCATTGGCAACGTTCATCAAAACATCTTCCAGCCTTAATAACAACTCAATGAAAAAATTCAACAACAAGTGACCAAATTTGGGATATCCGTCATCCAAAACTATTCTTTTGACGTTTTTCCCTCAAATTGGGAACTTAGTTGTCTTCTTATGGTTGATGGACACAGCTCCTCTGAATGAATGTTTCCTAAGGACTATTGTACAATAACAATCACATTTTTGGTAGTCTGCCCTTGTCTCCAAATTGTTCTAAGATGAGTTAATGTTCCTGAAGATCTATAGTACAATAAGAGTCTGTTTTGTAGACTATTCTGCTATCCAAACCATCCCAAGATGCTGTTTGTCATTTTTGGTATATCTCTTGTGCTTGGCGCCAGTGCAAAAGAATTCCAGAAGTCTGTGAGTGTCGGGGCTGATGGCTCAAAACTTGGTCAGATAACGATAAACCAAGAGACTGGACACGTTTACATCGGAGCAGAGAACCTTCTTGTTCATTTTGATGGTAACCTGACGCAGATCTCTGAGAAATCAATGGGTCCTGTTGAGGACAGCCTGCAGTGTCCTCCCCATGACCTTCCGTGTGATTCTGAAAGGTCGGAGACTGACAATCTAATCAAAGTTCTCGAGATTGACCCCAGCAAGAGGATGTTAATGGCATGTGGGACGGTGGACCAGGGACTATGTAGCATGCATAGCCTGAGTGATGTCAACAACTTCAAGCAGATGAACAAATCCATCATCACCAACTATGTAGGAAGCAGAAAATCAGTCGTAACCCTCTTTTCAAAAAGCATGAGTGATGTTCTATATGTAGGTCAGGAATACGATGGACGTGATATCGACTACTCCCCGTTTGTATTGTCAACCAGATTAGTATTACCCAACAAAAGTTCATTTGAAATAGAATACATGAAATATGACACAAACATTGAACAGTACTCAGGAGCTGACATTGCTAAACTGATAAAAGCCTCATACCACATGAAGTTTGTGTACGGTTTTGAGGCAGGTAACTTTACCTATTTTGTAGCAGTCAAGCAGAACTCGATTGCCAAACCAAACTCTGTCTCTATCTACTTGATCCGATTATGCAAATGGGATATGCACTACGTCTCGTACATGGAGATGAGACTGGACTGTTCTGGTTACAACTACGCGACCGCTGCCCACTACACTGAGTCAGAAGATGGTGGTGTGCTGTATCTGAGTGCAGGGCGGACTCACCAGCAGTCTCTGGAGGTGGATGAAGAGGAGGGCTCCGTGCTGTGTCAGTACGACATCAGCGACATTGACGCATCATATCACGGTAAGCTCAACACTGCTATCTTTTTGGACAATTATATGATACCGATCCAGGAATCTTAGGGTGAAGGGAGAGGAAGGGGCTTGCTCATCATGATAATACTAGTTTAGTTTAAACATATTTTATTCACAAGAAAAGGATTGGGGACAAGTTATCCAACTTAAAATGCCCTCTCCTAGTATGTACAAAATTGATTTACATAATACATAGTGAATACAGACAGCAGACAGTGAACAAGAGTAGAGTAGAGTATCAGAAAAAAAAAACATTATTGACAAGTAATTGACATCAAAGAAATCTGTTTGTTTCATTAATGTAAGGTTGTACCAACATAAATAAAGTTTTGTTTTGACTTATTGACAGGTCTGCACTTCCCTCAAGCAAAAGTTTAAGATCTATTGTAAGTCCAGTAATGCACAGTAAAGAAATCATAAGCTTTTCTCTCTGTTTGCTATACAATGTACATTGCAATAAATAATGATATACATTCTCAATATAATAACCACAAGAACAGCTAGCAATTGTTGAAATTCCAACTTTGTACAGATCATAATTCAATGAACTCACAGCATATCTTAATTTTGAATGGATAATATTTAATTTCCTTTTCCCAAATGCATAGTATTGTGGGGCAAAGGCATGTCTGTTACCAAAACCATTTTTAAATGTTGAGACCATTAGTGATTGTCGATGATTGGTTGGTAGAACATTCCAGGAACTAATTGTTGATGGAAAGTAGGAATTCCTTGAATGATTGAGTCTTGTGTATGGATAAGATATATTTTGAGAGTTACGTAAATTATAGTCACATTTAGAGCCGACACTGTTAGGAATTAGATCTGCAAGGTATTGTGGCGCGAATCCATTTTGAATCTTATACATCAATGTTAACTTTCTTTTCCTTCGACGTTCCTGTAATGTTTCCCAACCAGTTTCAAAGTACAGGAATTTACGTGAAGTATGCCTAGGTAGGCCAGTTACTATTCTTGCAGCTTGCAACTGAATCTGTTCTAACTTGTTTATTAGTTCTTGATTACACCCGTCCCAAACTTCGCTTGTGTATTCAAGATGTGGTCTTATAAACATCATATAAATTCTATTTATTGTTTCTTTACATAACACATATTTCAAAAGTCGCAATGAGGATACCATTTTTAGCTCATCTGGCCTGTAAGGCCCGATGGGCTTATGGCATGGCATGGTGTCCGGCGTCCGTCCGTCCGTCCATCCGTCCGTCCGTCCGTCCGTCCATCCGTCCGTCCATCCGTCCGTAAACTTTGTGGAATTTCGACTTCTTCTCCAGAACCATAAGGCCTAGAAAGCTTAAACTTTGTGTACAGACTCCTTGGCTAGTGAGGATTATAAATTGTAGCTTTGGTGGCCCTGTGACCCCTAATAAGGGCCACAGGGGCCACGCCCAAAAAACCTATTTTCATCTTCTTCTCCAGAAGCATAGGGCCTAGAAAGCTGAAACTTTGTGTACAGACTCCTTGGCTAGTGAGGATTATAAATTGTAGCTTTGGTGGCCCTGTGACCCCTAAAAAGGGCCACAGGCGCCACGCCCTAAAAACCTATTTTCATCTTCTTCTCCAGAAGCATAAGGCCTAGAAAGCTGAAACTTTGTGTACAGACTCCTTGGCTAGTGAGGATTATAAATTGTAACTTTGGTGGCCCTGTGACCCCTAAAAAAGGGCCACAGGGGCCACGCCCTAAAAATCTATTTACATCTTCTTCTCCAGAAGCATAAGGCCTAGAAAGCTGAAACTTTGTGTACAGACTCCTTGTCTAGTGAGGATTATAAATTGTAGTTTCAGTGGCCCTGTGACCCCTAATAAGGGCCACAGGTGCCACGCCCTAAAAACCTATTTTCATCTTCTTCTCCAGAACCATGAGGCTTCGAAAGCTGAAACTTTGTGTACAGACTCCTTGACTAGTGATGATTATGAATTGTAGCTTTGGTGACCCTGTTGCCCCTAATAAAAGGCAACAGGAACGTCCTTCAAATCTATTTTCATCTTCTTCTCCTAAAGTATAAGGCCTAGAAAACTGAAATTTGTCGCCTATATACTTAATTTTATGATTGGTGACTCTGAAGCCTCTACAAAGGGGGAATCACATTGGCCACACTCCCCAGCATAATTGATGATGAAGCCTGATGAGCTACAGAGCCAATGGCTCTATTTTTGAAATTCGTTTTAAAATATCTTCAATATGGTCCGTCCATTTGCCATTACTGGATAGTGTTACCCCTAAATGTTTATGTGTCTCTACCATTTTTATTTCCACCCCATCAAAAAGTAACTTCGGTTTATTAATATGATTTTTTGTGGAGAATAAAACAGCTTCAGTTTTATCCGGATTGTACTTGATAAGCCATTTTTTACCCCATAAGCTTAATTTGTATAAGTTTACATTTAGTTTTTCGTGCAAAAGTTTATCATTTGCTGCAGAATAACCCAAAGACGAATCATCAGCAAAAAGCCGACTTAAACAATCCAGTTCATCTGCCATATCATTTATATAAACAATGAATAAAAAGGGACCAAGGACTGAGCCCTGTGGAACACCAGCGTTGAGTAATTTTGGCTTGGATATTGCTCCATTAACAAACACGCTTTGACTGCGTTTACTTATGTAACTAGCTAGCCAGCCAAGTAATTGACCTTTCACACCATACTTTTCAAGTTTCAACAATAATCCCTTGTGCCAAACTCTATCAAATGCTTTTGAAACATCACAAAAAAACATACAATACTGTTCTTTTTTGTCTAATGATTCACAAATCTGATGATAGATTTCAATTAATTGATGTACAGTTGAATGTCCAGGTTGAAACCCCGACTGGTATTTATAAAGAAGTCTGTTCGATTGGAAATGATTGAATAAATGTTTGAAAACAACTCTTTCAAAAAGTTTACCAATGCAACTGATTAGAGATATTGGTCTATAGTTCGAGGCTAGCGTTGGATCACCTTTTTTGAATAGTGGCATAACATTTGCAGTTTTCCACTCAGATGGATATACACATGATTGCAATGACATATTAAATAACAAACATAGAACATGACTTATTGAATGGACAACATGTTTCAACAGTGTATGATTTATTCTATCGGGCCCTGAAGCCTTTTTAACATGCAAACATTTTATAATATCCTCAATTTCTCCAACAGTAACTATAAGACTATCCATAACAGCACCAGTTCTATATCTGAAGCTTGGTAGACATGTTTTGTGATCCTCAATGGTTGAAATCGATTGGAAATATTCATTCAATCTTTCTGCCTTTTCGTGATCAGAGAAACAAGTTGGATTTTCGTGATCACTGTTTGATTTAAGTGGAGGTATACAGTTACTCGAGCCAGATTGCTTTACTAAATAGCGTAAAAGTTTCCAATACGAGCTCTTACTTTCAACATATGAGTCCAGAAGGAAGTTATCAACATTTGCATAAAAACTCTCTTTTGCAAAATATTTCATATTGTTAACCTTCTGTCGCTGTTTTTTGAATTTCGTAATATCTGATAATTTATTTGTTCTCCTCGCTTTTTTTCGCAATCTGTCTCTTTTTCTGCATAATAATGCATGATAATACTATTGGTACCATAGTGGGTATATATCGTACTGATCCTAGGGTGAAGGGAGAGGAAGGGGTTTGCTCATCATGATAATACTATTGGTACAATTGTTGGTATATATGATTTCCGATCCAGGAATCCTAGGGTGAAGGAAAGGGGTTTGCTCATCATGATAATACTATTGGTACCATTGTAGGTAAAGTTAGTCTCCTCTATCCGGGGTTCGCCTAGAGGGCTAACAGGCAATGTTATCGCCGACCCGGAATTTTCCGTGCTTAGCATCGTAAGGGATAGTGACCATACTCGGTAGAGTGTAGCATGCCACTCGGAAGACATGGGTTTCTTGTCACGATTCTTGTTAATGCGATATCTAATGAACCATTGGACCAAATGTCTTCAAATGTGGTCACAGTCTACATTGGGGGATTACGCATGTGGGGTGACCTTGAGTGTATTTTCAAAGTCACCACGGCACTTTGACCGATTTTGATACTCTTGTTAAGGCGATATCGCATGAACCATTCCACAAAAAGTCTTCATATTTGGACAAAGCCTACATTGAGGTATTACGCAGACATCAGTCACTTTGGGTGACCTTGACCTTAATTTTCAAGGTCACCACTACACTTTTGAAAAACCTTTTATCTTATGAAACTCTGCATGAAATTTGGTCACAGTCTACGCAGACACCACTCAGTTTTGGTGACCTTGACTTTATTTTCAAGGTCACCAAGGCACTCTTGCCACATTTGAAACTCTTGTTAACATGAAATCTAATGAACCGTTTGATGAAATGTCTTCAAATTTGGTCACGGCCTACATGAGTCACTACCAGTCACTTTGGATGACCTTGACTTTATTTTCAAGGTTACCACATCACTTTGTCAACTTTTAGAACACCTTATATCTTATAACCATTGCACCAAATGTCTTCAAATTTGGTCAAAGTCTACATTGGGGGATTACGCACATACCAATCACTTTGGTCACCAAGGCACTTTTGCCAATTTTGAAACTCGTGATAACGTGAAATGTAATGAACTTCAAAATTTGGTCACAGCCTACATTTAGGGATTATGCTGACACCAGTCAGTTTCGATGACTTTGACTTTATTTTCAAGGTCACCAAGGCACTTTTGAAACTCTTGTTAAAACCATATCTCTTGAACCATTGCACTCAATGTCATTGAGAATCAAGATTATAATGGAAGGAAGGGGTAAACTGAAACACTACATGGCGACAATCTTGAATAATAAACTACATAGGGATGATCTTGTATTTGTGGCTGATTTGTTGACAGGTCTTGTAAAAAACTGTGTTAAGTACACGGAAGGAAATCGACCAGACTGGATTTACAACAGTCGATCAGCAGATCTCAAGTGTAAGAAAGAGGTAAGTTTCCTTTTTTTCTCAAGCTTACCAGTCCTAAAAGACATCGTTTTAGTCATGTAATGAACAAAAGAAGTTAAGCCCCTGTCACACTTCAGCGTATACTCACTGCGTACGAGTTGCGTATGACAATTTTTCTCACACGCAGTAATACGCAGCCGTACGCAGGACACGCAACTCATACGCACCTAAGTTGTGTCAAGGTTGTTTCTTGTACGTTGGCATACGCTTAGACCATTTTCATACGCTTGATAGTTTTGGGCATGCTCAAAACTATGCTGCGTATGGTTAACACGCAACGCATCGGTTTTACATCGGTCGAGTGCTGTACATGCACGTTAAGTAATCGTGATGAGTATGCACTTCATACGCAGTGTGAGTTGATGTCCCGAACCATCACATTGATAACGCATAGAAGACGTACACAAAACGCCCTTAACGCAAATGTAGCACGAATAAAGAACGATCTTAAACCGAATGATAACAATGGAAAAATGCATTGTCCAGTTTTTCCTGATGAGTAACGTATAATGTACAAAGGGTACATTGTGAATTTGATATAGATAGCATAATGAAAGGGTTGGTGAGCATAACACCTCCGTATACTATTTGATAGTTTTCATTTCGTCTCCTCCTTTCATATAGCACTATAATATTGTAGTTCAAAAGAATCAAGAGTCAAAACTATCTAACAAGACTAAACCTGTGCACATTTTCATTGGTTATATAGGGGTCATCTAGGATAATCTTCTGGTCAAGTGTCTAGATAATGGAAAATTTTTAATAAGTGTTTTACAAATGTAAATTATCCTTGAATAAGGCAGGTCTGGACCAAAAGCGACAGGATGAACCAGATGCTATTGTTAAAGCAGTGTAGAAAACTCCCAAAAAATCAAGCCAGACAGCCGGACTGGTAACTCCAAAAAGTTGCCAGTCCGGATCAGAACTTACCTGTCCGGTTCTTACAATAAAGACATGACGAAATTAAGATTCTGAATAATTTAATGTCATAAACTTCAAATATACACCATCAGTGATATTACATGTCCTCTTATTGGTAAGACAGTGATTAGTGTCTGATAATTGACATCGAGTACTATACCTGGCACAAACTCAACCAATACGTGATTTGTGTGACACTAATTGATAGAAGTGTATATAGTTGCCTATCAAAATCAACCATTTCTTACTGTAATATGAAGACTAACTTTTAAAATTATTTATTTCAGATGTTTTCTGTAAAATTCACATATTATTCACGTACGGGGATAATTCCACATCAGAAATCAACAATCTGCAATATCGAACGGCAATTTATTCTGCCATGAATATGATAAAAAATTTTTTTTTTAAACTTGGTTACGTTTTTTTAAACTTCCACACAAATATTTGACATGATAAAATACCTGTTGAGTCGACAGACAAGCTGCAAGTCACGTATCAATCGGCAAGAAAATGTAGGTCAATGAAAACACTACACATCTCTGATGAAACTCGCTTCTACATCGCTGATAACTGTTGATATTATTTTCTTTCTTGAATCGATCGATAGACTTACATAGTTAAATATTTATAGTAGAATAAGTCAATAAGCACATTATTAGTTTCAGTTCAAAGTATTAAACTCGAAGATCGTTCAGTAATCTTTTGACAGACGAACACCTCAAATTTACAGGCTTAAAAAGACATGCGCTAAGCGGTTTGTTTGTTGTGATTGGTTGAATGACACAGAGGTTGTGACGTAGATTGGAATGCAAGGGGCCGTGTACATTTTGTACCATTCAATGTGGAGCTTTATTGTGAATTGACAGCGCATACTTGATTTGCTTCCGTATATTATCCTCAACAAATAATGTAGGTTTATCTTGCGATAATCTACATACCCGTACCAGTTATATTCGGACAGTGGCATTTTTGTTTATAGACTTACATGTTTAATTTGTGCAGAAAAAATAATTTTCATTAAAAATGTTCTTGTTGTAATTATTAAACTTCGCAGGTTAATTTTAAATAATCTCAACTTTAAAGTCCATAATATTTATTCAGTTTATTGTTTGAAAACTTACTGTTTTAAAATGAAATAATCGTTAACTACCAATAACGAAAAAGTTTTGAGAAACCTATAAATATTTATACTATGCAGTGTGGATTTATTTCGTTGCTGAAATCTTTGAAACCACCCCCTTCTACAAAACTCAATATGGCCGTTAGTTTCATACACTGCATTGAATAAATGAATGACTGACGCATGCTTTGAGAAGAAGCATTTGATTCACTTTTGATAGACTGGTGTTTAAATTTTAGATGATTTTTCATCGTTCCCGTGCTTCCACCTGAATGTGAAAGTTCGATAGCGCACACATTACATTTCACTTCGGTTTACCGTCAATTTTGGTGAAGAATTTCCACACCTCTGAACGTTTGGCTGTTGCCATTTTCAAAGGTCTCCGCGGATATACACTATGGTACCACGTGACAATTCGTTTAATCGTTTACCGTTTACATGATTCTGTAAACGTTTATATTCATTCATCACAAAACGATACCGTGTATACGTGTAACAATCCCAGCCTTAGCTGGCTGCAATGTAACTTGCCTTTGTCATATTAGATAATTTGACTTACGAAACCTGACGAAACACTTTATTTCTTTTGGCTTTGATTTTTTGTTCATTTGAGTCAATTTGAGTATACTATTACAGTTGGCCTTTGTAAATATCTACCCGACCACCGGACAGGCTACTTGTGAAAGTTAACCGTCTGGCTCGAAAACAGGCCGTCTCGGGCGGTCGGGCAGGCGGGAGTTTTCTACGCTGGTTAAAGCATTACATATTGAGTAAACAAATCAGAGAGAGTGGGTGCATGTAACAGAAAAGATCCAACCTTAGGTTAAATGGGGAGAAGAATGTATTTTTTCTGATATATAAGTTCTAAAAGTTTAAATACATCAATCGAGGGGTGTGTATTCGTACAGAAATGATTTAGTAACAGGCGAAAACTGCGGAGTGCCATTTAAGTGGGAACATGTTTTAATTACATGTGATAGAGAAATTAATTCAGTAAACTTAACTTTATTCTGCACACTTTTGTTTAGATAAATTGTCTTGCAAATGGTAACAAGCTTTTCGTTTTCGCGAGATCCTTTTTTATATATTTATTACCCACGAAACCTTACTCCAAAGGCAGAAACGATTGAAAATTATGTGAAGACGCAATGGGCTCGGAATATGTTCGCTTTGTTTGCGCAAGGCATGCGACAGACATAGGTTGTGTGAGTATGGTATGCTTGCGCTCTGCATATGCAAGCATCTGCAACATTAAAGTGGGGATACGCCAATCATATGCATCTCCAACGCACCTGCAACGCAAAGTTCGTAAATCAATCGCTCCATGTACGGTACAAGTAAGGCAAAAAACGGTAAATTTTTTAGCGTACTGGTTGCGTATGAAAAAAAATCCATACGCAACCCAAACGCACTTGCTATACGCTTAAGTGTGACAGGGCCCTTAGAAAAATTGTATATGCCAATGATTATTTTTATCAGGTGGTCAATGAGGCAATAAAAAAATATTCCTAACGACACTAGTTTAATATGTCACTAAAATTTTTTGTCAGGTATATTTTGCATCTGATTAGAAAAGTCACGAAATCCTTTTAATTCTTGCTTTTTCACAAATCATTAGGCTAACTCTGAAATGAAATTGTGGTCTCTAAATCTGAAATTTGAAAAAAATGTTAAAAAAAGATCAAATAGAAAAGATTTATTTGTCTAGTTTAGTAAGCTGAACCTTTGACTTTGAAACCATTTCTCTTCTATTGGTTTTGAAAACTCAGGTGTAGATTATGTGAATACTATACTGTAGATTCAATGACTTAAGAGAAACAAAGGTTCTTGTATTCAAATATGGAAGCCAGCTATCAGGTAATAAAAAAATGGTATTTTAGAGAAGAAAAAATTGAAACTACAGGTTACTACAAATATCTTGGTGTTCATTTCAGCAGAAATCTCTCATGGCGTAGGCATTCAAACCAAGCTGCTATACAAGCAAAGAAAGTGTTCATATGTATATATAAGAATCTAAAGGCCTTAGGGAATGTTTCATACCATTCATTTTTAGCTCATCTGGCCTGTAAGGCCCGATGGGCTTATGGCATGGCATGGTGTCCGGCGTCCGTCCGTCTGTCCATCCGTCCGTCCTTAAACTTTGTGGAATTTCGACTTGGTGTACAGACTCCTTGACTAGTGAGGATTAAAAAATTATAGCTTTGGTGGCCCTGTGGCCCCGAATAAGGGTCACAGGGAGCACACCCTAAAAACCTATTTTCGTCTTCTTCTCCAGAACCATAAGGCCTAGAAAGCTGAAACTTTGTGTACAGACTCCTTGACTAGCAGGCCCGCAGGCTTGAAACATTGTTTGTTTTACATGTTTTAAGTGCTTGTTTCATGGATTTTGAGGTTGTATGGGGCTGAATTCCAAATTTTGGGGCTGGAATTTTTATAGTCTTTAAATTTCGTTTACAGAATTTTTTCCCCTAGATTAAGTGGGGGGGCCGGGGCCCCCGCTTGCTACGGTCCTGACTAGTGAGGATTATAAATTGTAGCTTTGGTGGCCCTCTGACCCTGATAAGGGCCACAGGGGCCACACCCTAAAAACATATTTTCATCTTCTTCTCTAGAACCATAAGGCCTAGAAAGCTGACACTTTGTGTACAGAATCCTTGGCTAGTGAGGATTATTAATTGTAGCTTTGGTGGCCAATTGACCCCTAATAAGGGCCAGAGGGGCCACGCCCTTAAAACCTATTTTCATCTTCTTCTCCAGGCGCAAAAGGCCCAGAAAGCTGAAACCTTGTGAATATACTCTTTGACTAGTGAGGATTATGATTGATAGCTTTTGGCCCCTAAAAAGGGCCTCAGGGGCCACACCCTTTAACCTTATTTCACATTTGCCACACCCTAAAGCAAAATTGATATGAAGCCTGATGAGCTACAGAGCCACTGGCTCTATTTTTTAAAATATTTGATTTAAAGATACTCTCAATTCTGCTGTATGGGGCAGAGATATGGGGATTACAACACTTTGATGTTATAGAAAAGATTCATTATATGTCTGTAAAAAGTATTTAGGTGTGAAAATAAACATATCTAGTCTAATGGTATATGGAGAATGTGGAAGATTTCCTAAAACGTGAAATAATGCTACATAACGGGAGAAAATGAAAAACACCCCTTTTTGAGAAACTTACCGTTTTCTTATTTCTTTTAGCGCAAGGACATGTTATATATCAAAATAAGGGCAATGCTTTCTCTTTTCAATGATATGTAATGTTACGGGCAGCACCAATTAGTTATTGAGATATCAATTCTCAAAGTTTCTCTATCAAACTGGCCATTTATCTACGGATATAACAAGTCAAAAGTTCACTTTTTCGCGGAGCTTGCTGAATCTTTATTCATCATTGCGCTTGTATAAATTATATATGGAATTGAAGACAATTCTTAAAGCTTTATTTTGACACAAAAAAATTCAAAATGGGCCAAAAACTTGTTGTGATATTTAGTGCGATATAATGGTACATAGCTGAAAATACCTGAAAATCGTTTTTTCACTGCTTGTAGTTTCATTATTTGTTATAGCGCATGTAAATATTAGAAAACAAAATGACGACAATTCAATGCCCTTTTCAACGATGCCTTTTTCATTGAAATCCGCTCAAGTGTTAGTTTGCCACGGCGTGTGAGAGATAAGGTGTGCTTCTCTTATCTGTGCAAACAATGTAGTCCTGTGCCCCGGGTGATGCATGAGCCTGTGGGCAATTAGTGACGCATCGTGATTCTCGCTCTCGGACACCGTTTAATCCACCATTTAGACCACTTTTCATAACAAGAACGGCGAGGCGCGGAAAATAATTACGAGTCTCAAACTGAGAAAAGTCTTGGTGCAGGAAATTCCTTGATTTGCCTAGAGTGCTAGCAGTCAATTATAGCATTATCGGGAAAGTTAGTTTCCTCTTTCCGGGGTTCGCCTAGAGGGCTAACAGGCAATGTTTTTGCCGACCCGGAATATTCTGTCCTTAGCATCGCAAGGGTTAAAGTGTTGTCTTGGGGTTTCTAACAAAATGGTACATTTGGTTATCCTGTAGCCCCTTGATAGGGAGGAACCACATTGGGCACACCCTAAAGCAGAATTAAATATCAAGCCTGATGAGCTACAGCGTTAATGGCTCTATTTTTTTTTAGGTCTATACGGATAACAAATTCTCATGAACTCAAACATTTTAGATGAATAATACATTCTTTGGATGAATTTTCGGTTCAGAATACAACATCCAACTGTGGATCAGCTAACAATAAAGGAATTCAAGGGCTGGAGCAAGATGCTATAAAACCATCTGATGAAGATGAAGGATATTTCTTCCCTGAATCTGGAAAGAAATTCCGGGAAGTGGTTACGTCTATCGTTGGAACTTCTGAATCCAACACAAAATATGTGATTGTCGGTACCAAAAGTGGAAAGTTGCATAAGGTAGGTCAACAGAAGCTTTGAAATAATTTGTGTTTTTCACAAGGGTCTGTAGTATTATTATGTCCCCTGCTTAAGCTTTGCGGGAGACATAATGTTTTCTGTCCCGTCCATGGTTTCGTGGTTCCAAAATGCTTACGTTTCTGTTCAATATTTTGTTTAACGAAATTTGGAATGTGGTTTAACCTAGTGGTGTAATGGTGCCTTTCGCTACCTTGGCAATCTGAATTTTTATTTTTCTGGTTTCCATCGAAACAGTTCTAACTTAGTGCATATTTGGGGTCATTTCATTTTTTATTAAAAGTTGGGGCGGTGACATCACATGCACACATTTCTAGTTGGTAAATAGTTTATCAAACAAAGGATAGTGTTTTCTGCATGATAAAGGCAATGTATATTTTGGGTAATTGTTACATAGAGAATAAAAACTTTGTATACAGCTTGCCAAGCCTTGCATAATACAATGTTCTTATTTCATGCATTATATTTACTATCCAAAAACATACTCACATGATAACCTCATAGTATAGGTAAGAACTTATGAAAATATCTAATGTAGTGTACACATTAAATTTTGGAATTTCTGTCTAAAATTACATAAAAACACAAGCCTGTAAGAGTTGTTACTATAGTGGAAAGTTTGGCACATCAAGAAAAGAGAACAGATAGGAATGCAAGTATCCAATGTCTATCATAAGTCATATATAGATACACATACATATTCATATGGTTAATGACTCGTGACAAAGGTGGTGGAGAGGTTACCCTGGTTGGATAGAGTTCAAAGCAGTGATGCAGAAACCCATCTACTTGCTTGACATGTCTGACTGAGAATCCAGATTGACGGATTTGAAAATTACCCTATTGCACATTTGAAACAGAAAACTGACCGATTGGAAAATAAACGTGTTGGCCATTTGAAAAGAAAATTGACCATTGAAGAAAATAAAGACCAAAAAAACTTATTTCTCACTGTCAAAAGTGTCAATTGAGACAAACCATGGTACTTGAGTCGGTCATAATCTAACGGATTGTGATTTGAATCCAGTGACTTCACTTGCGTGAATGAACAGGATTTGAAATAAGAACAAACATAAGTAACAAACAATAAACATTTATTTTCAGAAAATTACCTAGAAAACAGGATGATGGAAAACCTTTTACATTTACATGTATATATTTGTATTACTTCATCCTAGTTTAAATGAACTTCAAATCCTGATAGAATATTTGTTCAATCTCCTTGGAGCACTGTAGACTTTGTAAAGAGTTAACATGTAGATGGTACTGTGCATCTCTATATCAATCTTTGTAAAGAGTTAACATGTAGATGGTACTGTGCATCTCTATATCAATCTTTGTAAAGAGTTAACATGTAGATGGTACTGTGCATCTCTATATCAATCTTTGTAAAGAGTTAACATGTAGATGGTACTGTGCATCTCTATATCAATCTTTGTAAAGAGTTAACATGTAGATGGTACTGTGCATCTCTATATCAATCTTTGTAAAGAGTTAACATGTAGATGGTACTGTGCATCTCTATATCAATCTTTGTAAAGAGTTAACATGTAGATGGTACTGTGCATCTCTATATCAATCTTTGTAAAGAGTTAACATGTAGATGGTACTGTGCATCTCTATATCAATCTTTGTAAAGAGTTAACATGTAGATGGTACTGTGCATCTCTATATCAATCTTTGTAAAGAGTTAACATGTAGATGGTACTGTGCATCTCTATATCAATCTTTGTAAAGAGTTAACATGTAGATGGTACTGTGCATCTCTATATCAATCTTTGAACATTTTGCCTTGACACTCTGAAAAATCATCCATTATTAGATTTAAATTTTCTTGATCAAGGTGATGTAACAGCTCAAATTTCTAGCTAAATATCTGTTTCGCATGGAGTTATATATTTGGTCTTCACCTGACTCCGCTTTGAAGTATGGGCACATGTGAGAGGTACACTCAACTTACTTACTCACTCCCTTGTAATGTAGACTGGTAGGACGGACAATTGTCAGGGTATCGTCTCTCCATTGAGGATTATAAGCTCAGCAGATGTGAAATGTTTTACTTTTATATATTAAAAAAAGATTTTTAATTATGTCTTCAGCACTTCTATAGAGGGAGATAAAAAGATTTGCTTCCCCAGAACCATGCACTCATGAACCAAACGTTTTACTTCCCTCAACTGACATATATAGTTTAACCCTGTGCATTGGTTTCCAGGCCAAGAGCTCTCGACTTATATTGGTTGTAATGCTCTGGCTTTTAAAGGGGCAGTAAAACATTTTTGAGGTTAATAAATTAGAATTACAATATATCTTCTTAATTGCAAGACAATGTTTTTATTCAAAGAATTCATTTCTATAACTAATCTACAATATTCAGTTAGACAAGGCGAATCTATTTCCCTTTCTCAAGTAAAAAAACTGTCTTCACACAAAAATGGCTATCAGAGATATTTACTTGATAATTGATAATTTCTTCATGCCTATGCTTTATTTGGCCACTAAGTGAGATGTTTGAACCTCTGAAGATAATGTATGTGGCATAAACTACCATTCTATGAAAAAAAAAGAAATTTAGAAACCCCCAAAATTCTGTTTCTTTCATGCCCTGAGTAGTTGGTTGAATTATATTGGACATGCCTCTTCTGAATGTGCAAATGGGGAAAATTTTTCTCAGAAGGAAAGGTTCTAGAATGTTTCATAGACATGATTGTACGATGTTAAATATGAATTCAAATCTGTTTAGATATTTGTGGACGACAAGAGAGTGTTCATGACATTCTCACTCCCGGACCCGCAGCCCATAGAACAAGACATGGCCCTGGTGAACAGCACTCTCTACTATCTCACCGGCAACAAGGTACTGTTTAGTTTCTTCTGTCTCATCGGCAACCAAGTGCTGTTTAGTTTCCACTATCTCACTGGCAACCAGTTTCACCAAAATTCATACGCAAGGTTAATACCACTAATAAATGTGATTTAACTTGTTATGATGTAGGTAGCATTTTGAGCAGATACTATTTCCTGAACATTGAGCCACTTACCGGGCATATTCATTTTCTGTGCTCATTAATATAATTTAGTGATGTCCATAATTTTCTGTAGTCAAAATCTGATTTTTGATAGATGATCATGTGTACAAATCTGTATAATACAAATAGATCTATTCCTTTCACTTGAACTGATGTGAAATCTCTTCAGGTTGTAAAGTTTGAGACCGATGCGTGTGAGGTTCACAAGGATTGTGACGCGTGTCTCCGGAGCAAGGACCCCCTGGGGTGCGGCTGGTGTGAGGGGGTGTGTACTCGCCAGAAGGAGTGTCCCGATGATTGGTCCCACAATCAGTGCCCTCCCTCTGTGTACAAGGTACTTGTGGCTTCTTATTGAGACCTTACAGGATTCTCATCACATTGTTTAGCAAACACGTCTTGGAGTGGCTCTTTTACCCTTTCACCGGGAACCGAGGAACACATTAGGAGATAATCATACTGTGTTTGGAAAGTAGATACTAAACGACCTTCCATTTAATACTATTTTTATTAAACGAGTTAATGTTTTTGTATAAAATGAGCGAAAGAAAGTTTGATACCAAATCATTCACGAGTTTAATAAAAATAGTATTAAATGGAAGGAAGTTTAGTATTCTGTTTATTACTTGCCCAAAAAATCATGCAATCTTGCCGAAAATGTGCTGAAACTAACAGTTCCGTGACTCGGCACCCATTGTGACGAAGCGCTTACATAGTGACGTCACAACAGCTCACTTCTGTGACGTCATACTTGCATTGTAATATTACACTAGTTATTATTGCCGTATAAATATTACACTGCGGTATCTTACACGGGCGTGTAATAATCAGTGGTATATAACAGAATTATTATAACCCTGTAAACCAGTTAGTATAAATATTTCAACTATGATTTTATCAATTTGATTTTGCCTTATGAAGAAGTTTCATTTCTGGAACTAATATCTTATCAGATTTCCCCGAACTCTGGGCCAATAGCAGGAGGCACTAGTCTGACAGTGACGGGGAAGAATTTGGGAGGATCGCGATTTGCAACTGTTACCGTGGAGATCTCCAAAGTATCGTGTGAGGTGCAGAGCGGAAGTACCTCAACAATGTAAGTATGCTCAATATTGTAAAATCTACTGACAGTGCTAGATACTCAATTCTGATTGGTTGGCACGTCCAATTGAAAATTCACAATTGAAAGTGGTCTGCATTTGGGATGTCGGATTCTGTATTGTCTAACAAGCGATTCAATATTCAAATTTGTGTTGAGTTCTGTGATAGATACATATGTTGGACAGGCAGTGTGTAATAACCTTTGTTTAGGGCTAGGTTTGTAAAAGTTTTGGCATGGACAAGTTAATTTTTGTCCTCGGAAATGAGGACATTTTACAAAATACAATTTGGTAGGACAACAAATTTTATTTTTTTTGTCAGTAAGAAATTTTATTCGCCATCTATTCAGTATGACATGACATGTCTCTGATTTTAAAACTTTTACTAAACCACTTGACATTGTTTAAAATATCTATGATCATACGACTTTATTACCTGAGCATTTGAGTCTCAGAAATGAACATTGTAAAACGGTGAGTTACTAAATATTTCGTATGCTTCCAAATGTAACACAATTGATCCCTTTGAGAGATGAATGCCACTCAAACAGTAAATTGATTCTTATGTTCCAGATTGATCTGTGTTACCGGGGCTTCACAAGGGGAGATAAGCAGTGTTGTGAGAGTTGACGTGGAGGATAATACCGACCAGGGACAGGAACGGCCTTACACGATCAAGGGTGTGGCAGATTCAAAGGCTACTTTTAGCTTTAAGGTGAGATCAGAACACCTATTTGAGTCATATGATTGGCTAGCTGAATTTACGGCTATGCTTGATTCGTCTAAGAGGCGCATACACCTGTCACGTGTCCGGCGTAATCCGGGTCCGCAACAGGCTGAAGTTGAATCAAGTGTATCGGCGTATGCACAGGAAGTAATTAGCATACCTCAAAACAGCTTCAATAAACATCTTATTTATGTCAGGCGAATGTTGATGTAATATTTTTTGGAAATGTTAATGAAACATTCACTTTTGTTAAATGCACTGTAGTTAATAAGTCATGTTTATTTTTTTTATTTAAAATAATAATTTTGATATGTTATCATCAAAAGTATTAAAGTCACAAAAATAGTTGTAGAATGTCACACGGAAAATAGTTGTCTGCCATTATACGCCAGGTTTGCACGTCTTTGAAAACCGGCGTATTGTGCGTGCGCCTAGTGCGCACACATGGTACCAATAAAGTGCTTTGCACAGGACCTACGTCTGAACATGCGCCATGCTTTCTTGACTCGGCCAGACTATGTGAACCGGAGACCTCTTAATTGAAATGAATTTTTAGCTCATCAGGCCTGAAAGGCCAGATGGGCTTATGGCATGGCCCGTCGTCCGGCGTCTGTCCGTCGTCCGTCCGTCGTCCGTATACTTTTGTCACTTTTGACTTCTCCTCATGGCCACAGGGGACACGCCCTTAAAACTTATTTTCATTTTCTTCTACAGAAGCAGAAGCCCCAGAAAGCTGAAATTGTATGTACAGGCACCTTGGCATATGGGGATTCTAATTTGTAATTTTTGTGACCCTGTGACCCCAATGTAGAGCCAAAGGGGCCACACCCTTAAAACCTATGTTCGTCTTCTTCTCCAGAACCAATGACTCTAGAGAGCTGATATTTTGTGTGCAGGTGCCTTGGCATGTGGGGATTCTAATTTGTAACTTTTGTGACCCTGTGACCCCAATTAAGGGCCACACAGGCCACACCCTTAAAACTTATGTTCGTCTTCTTCTCCAGAACCAATGACTCTGGAGAGCTGATATTTTGTGTGCAGGTACCTTGGCATGTTGGGATTCTAATTTGTAACTTTTGTGACCCTGTGACCCCAATTAAGAGCCAAAGGGGCCACACCCTTAAAACCTATGTTCGTCTTCTTCTCCAGAACCAATGACTCTAGAGAGCTGATATTTTGTGTGCAGGTGCCTTGGCATGTGGGGATTCTAATTTGTAACTTTTGTGACCCTGTGACCCCAATTAAGAGCCAAAGGGGCCACACCCTTAAAACCTATGTTCGTCTTCTTCTCCAGAACCACTGACTCTAGAGAGCTGATATTTTGTGTGCAGGTGCCTTGGCATGTGGGAATTCTAATTTGTAACTTTTGTGACCCTGTGACCCCCATTAAGGGCCATAGGGACCACGCCCTTAAAACCTATGTTCTTCTTCTTCTCCAGAAACAATGACTCTAGAGAGCTGATATTTTGTGTGCAGGTACCTTAGCATGTGGGGATTCCAATTTGTAACTTTTGTGACCCTGTGACCCCAATTAAGGGCCACAGGGGCCACACGCTTAAAACCTATGTTTGTCTTCTTCTCCAGAACCAATGACTCTAGACTAGAGAGCTGAAATTGTGTGTACCGGTACCTTGGCATGTGGGGATTCTGATTTGTAACTTTGGTGACCCTGTGACCCAAATTTAGGGCCACAGGGGCCATGCCCTTAAAACTTATTTTCATCTTCTTCTCCAGAAGCAGAAGCCCAAGAGAGCTGAAATTTTTATCTTGTTCTCCAGAAGCATAAGGCCTAGAAAGCTAAAACTTTGTGTACAGACTCCTTGACTAGTGAGAATTATAAATTGTAGCTTTGGTGGCCCTGTGGCCCCTAATAAGGGCCTAAGGGACCATGCCCTAAAACCTATTTTCATCTTCTTCTCAAGAAGCAGAAGGCCTAGAAAGCTGAAACTTTGTGTACAAACTCCTTATCTAGTGAGGATTATAAATTGTAGCTTTGGTTGCCCCATGGCCCCTACTGAGGGGGCACCACATTGGCCACACCCAATAGCGAAATCAAATGTAAAGCCTGATGAGCTACAGAGCCCATGGCTCTATTTTTAGAATTCTTATTCTTTTTAAAGTGGTCAGACTGGCAACAATTGTAGTGCAATATGGTTTCAGTTCACATAAGGTTTATTTGGAATGAATTCAATATTTAGCTCATCAGGTCTGAAAGACCCGATGGGCTTATGGCATGGCATGGTGTCCGGCGTCCGTCAATCCGTCCATCCGTAAACTTTTCACATTTTCGACTTCTTCTCCAGAACCAATGACTCTAGAGAGCTGAAATTTGATGTGTAGATTCCTTGGCTAATAGGGATTCTAGATTGTAGATTTCGTGACCCCATGACCCCAAATAGGGTCACAGGGGTCAAAACCTTAAAAACCTATTTTATCTTCTCCTCCAATTCAAAAGGGTCTAGAGAGCGGAAAAGTTATGTGTAGATTACTTGACCAATGGGGATTTTAAATTGTAGATTTCGTGACCCTATGACCCCAAATCGGGTCACAGGGGTCAAAACCTTAAAATCCTATTTTTATCTTCTTCTCCAGTTCAAAAAGGTCTACAGAGCTGAAAAGGTGTGAGTAGACTCCTTGGCCAATGGGGATTCTAAATCGTAGATTTCGTGACCCCATGACCCCAAATGGGGTCACAGGGGTCAGAACCTTAAAATCCTATTTTCATCTTCTTCTCCAGTTCAAAAAGGTCTACAGAGCTGAAAAGTTATGTGTAGACTCCTTTGCCAATGAAGATTCTAAATTTAAGTTTTGGTTACCCCATGACCCCAAATGGGGTCACAAGGGCCGAAACTTTAAAATCCTATTTTCATCTTCTCCTCCAGTTCAAAATGGTCTAGAGAGCTGAAAAGTTTTGTGTAGACTCTTTTGCCAATGAAGATTCTAAATTGTAGATTTGGTTACCCCATGACCCCAAAATCACAGGGGTGAAAACCTTAAAAACCTATTTCCATCAAAAGTCTGATGAGCTACAGAGGCCATGGCTTTATTTTCCAAATCTGTTCAAATTAGCCAATTTTACCCTCAGTAACAAACCGATTGTGATAAATTCATGAATAGATGTATAAACAATAATATTCAAATATACCAATGGAGCTAAAACTGGATGGATCTCAAACTTGATATTATTGAATAAATTATGTTTAATCAATAATTGACTGTTTTAAAAACTCTTTAAAAACAAATCTTTTCAAAGAAGCTTAAAAATACTTTTAAAATAGTATTTTCATTCTTTATCTTCTGTCTTTAGTGTTATGAATATATTGTCTATGTGGATATTTGGCGCTTTATAAAAATCCATTTCATTATTGATTTGTATTACGTTCTTTTTATGAAAAGACATATTACTTAGAAACCTATCTGACTGATTGTCAAAAGAATGTTAACCCATGACAAGTCAAAGTGCGCTATTGTGAGGAGACCATTCACCTTAAAGGGGCAGTAGCATGTTTTATGTTTTCAAACTGTAACTGATAATTGCACGCTAATGCTAATTGTATTATTTTGATAGTATCAAAAATCCCATTACACAAACCAATCGTCCATAGTCAGAGAACAAATTATTAAGATTCACACAAAGATTATTGGCCACGATTTTTGTGTGAACACCTTTAATTTATTTCGTATAAGAAAAAGGAATTGCATGGCTGAATTGACATTATATGTTTAATTCATTACTGCTTAATTTAGTTTAAAAATATTGTCTTTCGATTTGAACCATATATTTTCATTTTTCTATCAGCATCTTATGTTCCCCCCTCAAAACGGGATGCTGCCCCTTCAGGTCTTGATATTTTCCTTGTGTCTTAGTTGTGAACAATCCCGACAAGGGTAGTGCATCAAACTTATTTTGCAGAATGTATCTATATCATCCTTCGAACCAAATCGAGGCCCAATATCAGGAGGGACGAATCTCACAATAAGGGGAGATAATCTCGACATAGGATTAGTTCGCAATGTGACAGTGGCATACAAATACAAGTGCACAGTTGTCCAGTAAGTATTTTTACAATTTTTGAATTGACAATGGTGGATCCAGATGGCGGAAATTAGGGGATTCAAACCCTTCCCCCTCTCCTCTGTTTTGAATTTTGTATATAAAAATTGCTTATATAGAAAGATTAGCCTCAAAGGGTACACCCTTCCCCTTTTCAACATCCCTGGATCTACCACTGATTCAATTTCCACTTTTGCAAATCAAAGGGTTTGTATAATCCTGGAATATTGGCATATTGCATTTAATAGACTTAAAATCCTTAAAAGCCTGGAAAATTACTGAGAAGACTGGAAAAAGCCCTAAATTCACCGACAACCATCTTAAACCTTTAAAAATATTTTTTGCTTTTGTCTGGTGCAACACAGATTTAGACTTTCTCATTTTATTAGCTCATCAGGACTGAAAGTCCAGATGGGCTTATGGCATGGCCCGTCGTCCGGCGTCCGGCGTCCGGCGTCCGTCCGGCGTCCGTCCGTCCGTCTGTAAACTTTTGACACTTTCGACTTCTCCTCATGAACCATACACATTAGAGAGCTGAAATTTTATGTACAGGTACCTTAGCATATGGAGATTTGAATTTGTAACTTTGGTGACCCTGTGACCCCAAATAGGGTCACAGGGGTCACAACTTTAAAAACCTATTTTTATCTTCTTCTCCAGTTCAAAAAGGTCTACAGAGCTGAAAAGGTGTGAGTAGACTCCTTGGCCAATGGGGATTCTAAATCGTAGATTTCGTGACCCCATGACCCCAAATGGGGTCACAGGGTCACCAAAGAGACAAGAGAGTTAAAAATGATATGTGCAGACTCCTTGGCCAATGGGGATTCTAATTTGTAACTTTGGTGACCCTGTGACCCCAAATAGGGTCACAGGGGTCACAACCTTAAAAAAACTATTTTCATCTTCTTCTCAAGTTCCAAAAGATCTAGAGAGCTGAAATTATATGTGCAGACTCCTTGGCCAATGGGGATTCTAAATTGTAGATTTTGTGACCCCATGACCCCAAATAGGGTCACAGGGGTCACAACTTTAAAAACTCATTTTCATCATCATCTTTAGCTCCAAAAGGTCTATTGAGCTGAAAGACTGCATGTAGACCCCTTGGCCAATTGGGATTCTAAACTGTAGGTTTCATGACCCCATGACCCCAAATAGGGTCACAGGGGTCACAATCTTAAAAACCTATTTTTCTCCATTAGATGACTGTCTATGGCAAATTTATTTCTCCTTGGATATTTTAGTGTGGACTTCTTTCACTGTCTGATATTGGTGATCTAGAAAGTGTTGAATAATAATAAATCATTTGGGTAAGGAAAATTATTCAGAAATCGTTACATTTGTTTTGTAATTGTTTTATAGGTTTTCTTGCAATAGGTAACATCAGTTTCATTTTTAGCTCATCTGGCCTGTATAAAGCAAACTTGATATGATGCCTGATGAGCTACAGAGCCAATGGCTCTATTTTATTTACATCCACAAATCTTTATGAGATTTTTACTGTTTCCGATTGTTAACTTACTCAACTGCGCTACTTCTCTTGCTTTTGTGTTTTTCTGAGTTTATCTATATGAATCACATTTGGTCTGCCCTTCTTGAATTGTTGGCCTTTATATTACCCAGAAAAGCCTTGAAAAACGGCCTCACAAAGACTTGAATTTGGGTCTTGAAAATTAATAGGAACCCTGAATTAAAGTTCAAAATTAATATTTTTGAATCAACTTCATATGCTAAGTTGATCTGCATGCTGTATACCCCATTAAACTGCCTCCAGGCTTGTGGTCTAAATATAAATATGATTCGCCCAACTTCTGAAATTGGTGCTATTTGTTTGTCCAAGAGAAAATTATGATGTGTGTTTGACCAAGGGAGATATGAGCTGTGCTCACTTCTACAATGAATTCTTCTCTTTACAGCTACTCCAAGACAGAGATCAACTGCACTACCGAACAGTGGTCACCAAAGTCTGGTCCAATTAACAAACGAAGGAAACGGTCATTTGATGATCGGGCTCGGGGCAACGGTCCGGTGATGGTCAGTGTGGATGCAGCCAGACTGACCAGTGCAACTCCCTTCTACTATCTACCAGACCCTCAGATCACCTCAGTGTCTCCTAAACAGGCGTTTGTCAGGTTGGTGGGTTTGGGTGAATTCTTAGTTTTTGTTGGGTTTGATGATAGGGTTTGCAGTATGCATTGCCATTCAAATGCAGGTATTATTTTAGTCTTATGATGTTTAGAGGGATAAAGGTTTAAGATATTGACTCAATCCACAAAGGTCTTACCACTGCCCAGTATGTCCCATGATCCACCATTTAGACCACTTTTCATAAAAAGAATGGCGTTTTAGCGAGACGCGGAAAATAATTACGAGCCTTGTCCTGAGAAAAGTCTTGGTGCAGAAAATTCCGCGATTCGCCTAGAGTGCTTGCAGCCAATTATAGCATTATCGGAAAAGTTAGTCTCATCAATCCGGGGTTCGCCTAGAGGGCTAACAGGCAATGTTATCGCGGACCTGGAATATTCCGTGTTTAGCATCATAAGGGTTAGGTTAAAGGGAGTTGCCGTCGCAAAGGCAAATGGCCTACGGCCCGTGCCGAGAAGCCTGCTCATTACGCTTGGGGAGAAGAGAGCGGTTAAGGGTTCGCTTTTCTTCGTCAATCGTGCGCGCTGATTGGTTAATAATACATCCACTACTTTTGTCATATATACAACGTTTTAGTTTCGTAAGAGTATTTTAGTTTTAATATCCAAACGAATGCACTTGCCAAGACATTGTAAGTTTTCAAGTTTCGCTAATGGCTGGAGTATTGACAAAGTGTCACTTACTCAGTGAAACAATGCTAACAATTTTCTAATTCTTATAAAAAAAAATTTTTTATTATGCTATTTGAATACAATCTCAATTGATGTCTGAATTACATTACAACGGTAAAATATAAAATATGAAGATAATCAATTATTAAAACAAACCATACCATTCCACTTCATTGGATAGTTTATACTAAGAAAGGACACTGGAAATTTCTATTAGCAACCTATACTATTTGCTACAAATGATTGGCAAACCTTGCGTCTATACGGTAGTGAAGAGTTACAGTGTGGGTTTGAAATAAAACAAAAGTTGCTGCTCATAATAACTGCCGAGACAACTGATAGGTAGGTAAGGGGTTTTGAAATTGAAACAGTTTTCTCATCTATTCATTTTGTTTTGTGATTTTTCATGGTTAAATAACATCCTTTTGAATATGTGTGATACATTGAACAGCTTGAAATAACACTTGATATAACGGGGAACTGTCATTTGATGTTGTGTATTATGGAGCCGGATGTTACAGATAACAGGTGTGAGATGTCAGTTTATTGACGTCCAGTGACTCTAGTCATGTGTCGTAACAGGTCATATAACTGCCGGGTCACTGTTTGATGGCGCCATCGTGTCTGGTTGAGTGGACAGTGGATACACATACAAGACAATTGCCGCCAATTAAACGTTATTTCAATCCCCGACAGAATGTCTAGCTTTCAAAACCAAATGAGGCTGTAGAACATTATATCTGACTAATGAAAATCAGTAGGTGAACGTTTCATCGTCCGCAACAAATTTCCATTATTGAACACTTCTAATATGGTTCTTATTTACGATCTACAGAATACAAAATTAAATAGAAAAAATATCCTAATTTTACAAGATGTGTTATCGATAACGTATTTATGACAAATAACCAAATCCTAATCGTTGCTTTCTCAAATTATATGGCTGTCCCGCATTTAGATAATGACAAACTAAACTTCGATATATGTGCGATGACTGCGCACCCGAAGGAGACCTTTATTTTGCTGGACTACCCTTCATTATCTATCCTCACATTACCACGAATATTATCATATTTTTGAAACTACGTATAACTGATATTTCTTACGCAGTTTGAAACAGCACACTGTTTGATAAATGAATTGGTAAATAATAGATTAAATTTATTTAATGTCAAAGACATTTTTTTCTTGTGGTTGCATTTCTATTGTTTCCAGAATTTCGAAGACAACACATATTTATTTTATTTGTTAGTAATTGAAATTGAAATTAATTAGAAATTTTCAATTGAAAACAGTAATCCAATACAAAAAAAATGTGTTGATTTAGTACAGGTAATAATGTTATGACATTTGCAAAAGCTATTCTATTCAGAATTTCTAGATGCATTAATTTGTTACCAAAACAACTCACTGTCACAGTGAGATAACTCAATCAATCATGATAAATTAATCCGCATTATAGCGGTTTAAACAATGTATTTGATTATACAAACAACTCAATCAGAGAAACCGAAGAGTTTACGTGAACCGGTTCACTGTCACAGTCAAGCTCCGTACAGCGATGGATAATCAACACTGCTGCGGAGCTTAGGAGAGACTCAGCGCACGGTAGCGGGCCACTAATTAATAAATGTGATGCAACACATTTACGGGGACGGCGACCCGCTTTAAGTGCAGAAAACCTAGTCTTAGCAATTCAATCAAATCATCATGTTCAACCTCTTAACCTCTTTCAAGCCAGAGATCAGACCCAAGAACACATTTGTTACTGGTGAAAGGATGGCGGTGAAAGTGTTGAATTAATGGTACACAGGAGACACCTGCCCAAATACTCTGACACTGATGTCTTCTGTCAGGGCCTTGAGATCGGCTGTCTGATATTGGTAACTTCCTGGGATATTTTCAGAGGAAATAGAGGAAATTTTCCAATGGAACTAGTCCGGATCCCCATAGAGTCAATATTTGAAATTTCTATTCCACAGATCATGGTCAACTTCAACTCCTCATAGTAAAGTCCAGCATCTTAATTTGCATGCTGGTTATCTAAAAGTTTTTTTTAGTATAACAACTGATAGTTTATATTGGGAGCATGTTCTTTATTTCTCTCAGTGGCGGTCGACATATCACTATCACTGGGTCGGATCTAGATGCAGTGGCGTCACCTAGACTTGGGGCAGTGGAGAACGGAGTTACCTTCCCTTTAAGTGAGGTGAGTGATTGAGTGATGAGATATCACTATGATAAGATTAGCATCAAAAATCAAGATGAGGTCGGTAATTATGATGGGAAGTGTTGAGCATGCTCGCCCTCCACACCAAAGTTCTTGGTTTAGATACTGGTATCAGGATAAACAAATTGTTACCTTGGTCTAAACAAATGTTGTATTACTTGGCAAGACACTTCATCCACAATTGACTCAGTCCACCCAGCTTTTAGGTTCCTGAACACAGCATGTTTAAATGCAAATCTACTCTGTCAAATGAATTGTTTAGTAGCTTCAATGAAGTTACAATTCGATCAGGATAAGGATGTAGGCATCACTTCTAAAAAATTTACATCAATAAAGGGCCATATAAATAATATTTGTATAAGTATTTTATGTTTAATACCTTATTTGTTCAATAATTACAAACTCAGTATCTATATCAATTTCTCTTCTTTACAGCCCTGCACACCAGTAAAGGGAGGTAACTCAATGGTATGTCCCGCACTCAACGTGTCAAAGGTTATCTCAAAACAGCCGATAGAGACACGACCCGTCACTGTCAACATCTTCTTCGTCATGGATGGAGTGGAGAACCTGACACGACCCAGGTTCACACAGGACCACACGCTGAGTTACTTCTACTACTTCCCCGACCCTTCCTTCTCCAGGTTCAAGGGTGATGAACATGTCTACTACTTCAAGCTCTCGGACGATTCCCTTCTTTTAGAGGTGAGTTTGTTTATCATGCAAATATGAGTTATCGGGCAATACACTTTGTTTTGATATTAACATTTTTGTTTGTCATGTGAATTTCAAACACGGACCCTAAATGTCAATATGTTTGTCTGTCATGCAAATTGTAAGTAAGTATGTCTTGTATATCTTTAGAAGTTCTGCAAATGCTATGATAAACACAGGAGATAATCTTGTCGGGGAGGATATTTCATCACAATTACATTGTTATAAAAATTATTCACTGTACAGCATTTACTTTTAAGTGCTACTACTAAATAATACCGAAATACTCTAATAATCAGCACAGGGCAAAACAAGATCCCTATTTTACCCCTTCAGGAACTGCCTAAAGGCCAATCTGCCTTAGTGCAATATCACCTCCGCTGGAAGAGCTTGTAAAATCTCAGAAAATAAATAAGTTAATAAATGGGAATATATCTCTTACAATAAGCCATTTAGTTGAGTCTGTGAATAGCATACAAGCCATTTATAAGCTGAAGATATACTGCTATTTTTTTCTTTATGTCATAATCATCACAGGGCGAGTCACTGAACATCGTGAAGGAATCTGAGTACAGAATCCTGATCGGAGAAGACCTGTGCAATGTGACGGAGATCACCCCAACAACACTCAAGTGTACCCCTGTCCTCAAACCTGTCAGTCTAGCCAGTGAGAACACTGGACGGCCGGTCACGGTCAGTTTATATGAGTTTCTTTAACACACAACCATTACAGAGAGGAAACGTCCCAACCTTACATATCATGCATGTGTGAGTTAGGTCAAATATTGCTGACAACAAATTGAGCATTACTCACTCACTCTGTCAGGCCATTTAATAGAGTATTCTTAACTTCCTTCTATATCAAACGTAGGTCAAACATTTATTGAAAGAGCTTCTCCCTTAAGAATCCGGTAACTATTCTGAATAATAAGTTTCTGAGCCTGATTTCTGCCTTGTTGGGGTGAACTACATATCATACTGATGTGACAATGATTGGTACAAAAAAAACAAAAACAACTTTGATACCAAATAATTCAAAAAGTTTATAAATATGTAGAGAGAAAATTAAATAAGATAATACTATTTTTGTTAAATGAGTTAATGTATCAATTTAGGCTTTCCACAGTTTTATGACCTATAAAAATTTCATCACATATCCTAAATTTATCTCTTGTTCTTTGTCAATTGCAAAGTGTAAAGCAAGCAACATATTATCATCAGTAACATGTCTTAACATGTCTGTCTGTGCGTTCGTCCAACTGTTTTCTCAAAAACTATTTAAGATAGGATTACCAAATTTGGTTTTAAGTTATCAAAACTTTGATGGAGTTTGAAAATGAGATTTATGAAATCATATAATACAGAGTTATGGCCCTTGTAGGAAAAAGCTTTAATGAAAACAAATTTGTCGGGGGAAGTCTTCTTGAATATATAAGATATTAATGTATAAACTGAACTGTCCTCTTGAATAATATTTCCAGAAAATATTACCTTGATAAAGTCATCGTATTGAGAAGAAAGTTCCAACTAAACTTCAGAAATTTCATCTCCGAGAAATTCCTTTACATAAGATCCTCTTTCAACGAGATTTCACCTATATAATGTAAACCTTGACAAACATATGATTGTATTCATTTCACCATTTTAGAATCCTTTCTCTCCTAATGTTTACTTAATGAGAAGTTGCTTTATCATTATTTCTGAATGGGATATTTGTTGATGCATAACTTTTTGTAGAATTGTCCTTTAAAAGTTATATCTGAGAGTGTTTCTATATCATAAGTTCTCCCAGATAAACCAATGTATGATTGTTGATTCCTCTGTGCCACAACTTGCAGGTGCATGTAGGCAATCTTCACTTTGAAAACATTGGATTCCTCATCTACACAAACGTAACTGAGGCGGGCATGGGAACAGCCATTGTGGCCCTCATTATCATCATCATCCTCATCTTCGCCGCCATTGTCCTCCTTCTTGTGGTGATGAAGATCAAGAGGATCGGGTTCTTCAAGATCAAGGACACCGGGCACCGTGTTGAGTACACTCAGGGCATGGGCATGGGCATTGATGAGATGGGCACAGCGCCCAGGCACTACACCTTCGAGAACAGACAGAACGGTGGGTGAAAATTGATTCTGTTTGAAATTAACGTGTCAAATTATTGCCTCAGTAATATAGAGAATAGGCATGGCAGAATGATGGTTGCCTGGGCTTTTATTGGACAGGTACATTACCCAGGCATTACACCTTTGAGAACAGAAGAAATGGTAGGTGAAAACTGATTCTGCTTGAAATGAAAGTTTCAAATTATTGTTTCAGCCTAGTTATAACCATTATTTCATAGGTAGATCTTCTATGGTAACTCATGTGCTTGAGTCTTGAAAAGATGGATCCCGCTGATAATTTGAGGATTGGTTATCAGTGTGCCGTTTTAAACACTATTTTGTAATTAAGTCCCATTGAAGCCTTGTAATTAGTACTGAGGTATGAACGTTTTAAGAAATCTCCTGGGATAAGAAGTTATTACTAACAATTTTGAAAGTAGGCAAAGTTTTTTTTTGAGAAATGGGAATGAGGGGTATTGTAAAGTACAAAGAGGGAATGGTAATATCAGTTGGATAAGGCAGAAATGCTTGCTGCATTTCTGTTTCAGATATAAATACTGCTACAGATGGATTGTGTCAGATAGCCTTGTCTGTGACCTGAGCGTGTCATTGATGTTTCAGACTATGCTGAGGCTAAACCTGGCCAATCAGGTCGGGGTGAGACGGCGCTGTCTAAAGTGAGTGACGACATGTTGGAGCTGATACAAAACATGAACCTCTTGATAGATCACGACATCTTGACTCTGGGCGACATCCTCGGGAAAGGTGGGTTATACTCTGAAGATGTTTACGCTGGGTTCGGTAATTGTTTTGTTGTCATTTTCCATATGCTATGTTTGCTTGAAGTTTTCCTTTATTTGGCCCAGAAAGACTTTTAAAATTTTAAATTTTGGTCTTGAAATTCTGTATGAACCTGTTACTGTATCAAAACATCTTTGGAAGAGCATGGTTTTATTCTCATATGCTATTTAATTTATTCTATTGCAAAAAAAAGTCATTTTAGGTAGAAAGAAGATGTTGAGAGCAAAATGAGATTTGACTGTAGAGAAATACAAACTGTGTAACTGTAGACATTTAATTGACCTTCAACTGTTGTAATCGGTGAACTCAAAATTATGAGGGTTAAATGCTATGACATCAAAACTGTGGCCTTTAAGGCTCGGTGGGCTTATGGCATGGCAAGGTGCCCAGCGTCATGCCTCTCGTCCATCTGTCCGTCCGTCCGTACAATTTGTGCATTTTTTACCTCTTCTCCAGAAACAAAGCTCTAGAAACCTGAAACTTTGTGTGCAGACTCCTTGACTAGCGAGGGTTTAAATTTACAAAACAATGTACATAACAGGAGCGATTTTACAGTAAATTAATTGAGGAGAAGATCATAGGCCGAAGGGATGTAATAACCTTGATCACGGTTGAATCCGTTTGAACCTGTCCTGTAATGTACATCACCGGCCTCAATTAATCAAATGTAAACACTCCCTGCTTTGGACATCACTGGCTTCTTAGCATTTACCTCTGTTTACTTATATTTACTCTTTTCACTAAGTTGATTTTACTGTGCATTGTTACCATTACCTATATATTTTCACACTTTATAATTCTTTACCTCTGCTTGAGAACATGAATGTCTTCCATATATTCCTCTTCATACTTGTCATTCCAACTTCTTAAATGCCTCTTAAAGTAGTTAGTGAAGATTATGATTTAAAGCTTTGGTGGCCCTGTGGCCCCTATTAAGGACCACAGGGGCCACACCATTGAAACCTATTTTCATTTTCTTCTCCAGATGCATAAGACCCCAAAAACTGAAATCTTTTGTACATAAAAATCGACAAGTAATGATTAGTATTTATAGCTTTGTTAATAGCTCATTAAACGCTTCTGTTCTTTCTTTCCAGGTCACTTTGGATGTGTATATCGAGGCTTCCTGACACGTCCCGAGGACAAAGGTGACATGATTGTCGCTGTAAAAACTTTACATCGTAAGTGACATAGAATATTAAAGTTTCTTATGCTCTCTTCTCATCTTATCAAAGATACGTAAGAAGCTTTATGACTTCAAACATTAGGAAGGTGAAACAAAGACATTTGATTTTCATTATCCGTAATGCCCAGGGTACTTATGCAGAACTTTTTACTTGTGCATCACGTATTTGCTCGTCAACGGCATATTCTAACAAAACAGCTTCAGCCACCTTTTCTGCAAAAATAAGATAAGTATTTAAGGAGAGATGGGACGAAAAACTCAAATATTTTCTAATTTTCTAATTTTTGGTACATTGGTTATTTTTTATGGGGAATGCATATATGTAATAATAAAAAATGGGGGTCACCGAACGATTTTCGGAGCTACAGCCAATTGAAATTTGTGGCCACGGGAGAAATGTCAAAAAATGGCATCAATGTTTGAAGTTATTTTTTAGATAAAAAGAGTTGTAGTACTGCTGTAATTTTTCATATTATGTGGGATCAAATATAAAAAAGTATTGTAGATGCCTTTTTTGGGAAAAAATAATATTTTTTAAAAAGTTATGATAGTATGAAAATAAAAATTGCGATTTACGAAAACATTTTCTAAACGATTGTATTGATAAATTATATTCACACATTTTACGATTTTCTCATACTTTGTGACATGAAAGAAAATCGCTTCTTCTTTCCAAAAATATATGATTCATTAGGGGTCACCGAACGAATTAAAAAGTTATGACGCGAAATGTACATTATATGAAAGCCGAATTTCAATTTATTGTGTCGCCGGACGGTACTGCAGTGCAGCGCGTCACGGTGTGTTTTCACAACATAGAGTAGCGCTTGCGCCGGGCGCTTTGCGGACCATATCAAATGATAAAAGTATATTTTAAAACAGACTGAAAACAACAAGAAACACGTTTTGATAAGTGAATTAAATTGATTAACATTTGAGATGCATAAGTAAATTTTTAACAAAGTTTAGTTAACAAAGTTTGGCTCGAGGCTAGACAAATAAGCCACAATCCCACTTCCGGGTTTGCAATGGATACGACATCATTCTATGGTCAGGATGAAATAGAGTTATGCAGGTAGCTACAGAACACACTACGTATTATAGACAGATAACCCTACATTGTAAAGCAGTACTATTCAGCCCTGCACCCCGAAATTCTTTTATATAAATGTAGATTATTTGATTAACATGTTACATTTATCTATCGGAGATTCTTCACAACTCAAGTCATCTTGATTTTTATGAAATTGTTTGTGTAGTCCGAAAGTTCCAAGAAAATGATTTTATTTAATTATCTTCAGATAATATTGACAACATCATTACGATTCAAAGAGGAAATTTTGTGCACCCCCCACCCCCCTCCTAAAACATTCATGTAAAAATATTAATAAATATAATAAAAAGGAGACTGTGATTTCTTCATTTCCTAAAATTGAGCGCTCAAGTATTATTATAGACTTTCTTAGGCTTTTATTTTATTTTAGGGTATTGAGCTCTCAGTCTCAAGTCTTATTAAAGACTTGCTTAGGCTCTTATTTTATTTTTGGGTCTGGCTGACAGACTATCTGGCTGCTAACAAATAATAACAAAATTAAAAACTGATGTCAAAAGGCTTTATTTGTTGTAAATTTAGCACCAAATGATTCAGTCATTATATTCAATACACAAATTTAACCTATTGATAAGGGACACAGGATATTTTTTTTTTAATTTCAGATTTTTAAATCACAAAATATCTTTCAAGACAAAATAACTTCTAAGAATTCAATGTCTTCATAGTAAATCTTCAAACAGTAGTAATTAATAATTGTGATGTGAAATTTCTAGTAATTGAATCTGTAGGTAGTAAGATCTAACATCATTCATCAAATCTATGGACTGATACATAGTAAACAATATATAATATTAGCTGGTATCTTTTAGACCTAATCTTTGCAAAAAGGCAATAATATTATGCTAGCTTATAGTTTGTCAAATCCATTGACTCTTATTATCAGGTTTCAATGGCAGGCACTGTCAAATAGATCACAATTATTATGATTTGGGGGACAAAATCCAATGTTTAAGTCATTCTAGGGGGGATGTATTTTTTAAATTTCAGATTTATGAATAACAAAATATCTTTCAATACAAAATAACTTCTAAGAATTCAATGTCTTCATAGTAAATCTTCAAACAGGTTTTTTTTAAATACAAATAATAATTTTAATTTGAAAGTAAGTTAATCTATAGCTAGTAAGATCTAGCATTCATCAAATATATGGACCGATACACAGTAAAGAATATATTACCTGGAACCTTCTAGACCTAATCTTTACCAAAAAAGGCAATAATATTCTGCTAGCTGGTCTTTGAAAGATTTCTCCATTATAGAACTGTTTTTCCATCAGATAAAGTAAACAAATATCTAACTCACAAAGATGTGCTCATAATCCTCATTCAATGTATTTACTTTCTCTTTTAAAAATTTAGGGACCACAATTGAATTATGCAATGTAATTTTTAAAATTTATATTTCATTCACATAAACTTATTTCAAGACAAATTTACAAAAATATATTGGTCTTGGCAGTTACAGTTGTAATATCAAAGCAAATTTTGTACTTAATTATAAATTACATGATGGTTGGGTGTTTGTGTTACTTTTCTAGTACCTGTATGTTGATTCAATGATGTTTTAGTTTCTTTATTACTAAATAGATAATACATATACTTGTCTAATGATATTTGATTCCAAATTGAACATCCTCTACCAAGGCTTTTTTATGAGAAATTGCAATATTTGCAGTAATGTGTTTGTACAATAATAAAGACTCAGAATTATGTACAATTGGGCCCTTTTGGTCTTGTGACCTGCATATGTGTGACAATCTGTGAAAGTCCTGTTTGTAACAAGATTTGTCTATAAACATTTCTTTGAACAGTGGCAGTGTGTCAATAAAACCAACTAAAGTTGGTGCATAATCATTGAACTTATCACATTAATTGAATTGACAAATACCCTAGAATAAAGGTTTTGGCATTATGGCCACATAAAATAAATTTGTTGAATCTTTTCAACATCCCAAGAATGATTTCAAACAACTGTGATGGGTACAGCAGGTACAGGTGTATAATGCTTGAACATCTGTTGACCATTACAAGTAAGACAAGTCACATCTCAGGCTTGTTTAGTTATTGGTTTGCGGGGTAAGATGGCAATCTGGGTGATGTGGGCATCAGTTTCTGTGGAAACAATAGACAAAGTCAATCTATCTGATAGATTTTAGAGAAAACTGTATTTCCTCAAATGAGCGCCTGGGCCTCTTTACCCCCGGCACTTATTGGAGGCCTGGTCTGGCACTATTCTTTCATAGAAAATTGAAGTTTGTGTTAATCAGTATTTTACAATGAATATCTGTAACAATATTACAAAGGGACATAATTCAATGGTTTGGACCTGGGTGCTTATTGGAGACCCGGCGCTTATTGGAGGAATTACGGTATCTCATAATTTTCTTAGCTGTCCTGATGACTTTGAGTAGATAACATCCCAGATAATGTTTTAATCGGGATTTATCTTACAATGAAAATGGTATTCAAGACAAGACTAGTCTTTAATCAATTAATTTATTTGTGAATGAATTTATCCTAGTTGCAAAATAAAAACTGAGAAACAAAAGAGAAATTATTTTTCTTCTAATCTTATAATTTCCCTAATGTTATCAAGTATGAAGAAAAACACATCGCTCATGGTCTAATAGAATATAAATATTTTTATGCTTCAAATTTCTAAAATGCTAAAAGAAATTGAATAAGAATAATAAAATCCAATTACTATTTTTAAATATTGCTTATGACACTTTTCATCAAAAGTTTGAATTGAAATAAACAGCTAATGACAAGACGTCATACAAATATCTTGTTTTTTAATTTCATATATTAGTTGATTATCTTTTCTCCATTTTCATCAAGTTATGAAAAACAACTTTGAATTTTCAAAATATTGGTGAATTTTGAGCTTTGATAAATTAAAATAAAACTTTACGAATAATCAACCAATTGCACTTTTTAGAAAACTGTGGATCGTTTTTTATGTGACAGTATTTATCATAAAAGAAATTTACCTGAGACGAGAACTGCACTGGACATAGTGGTCAAGTTGACAGGCAAGAACTTGCAGGTCAGCTACTCTTCTTCCTTCTGTCCAGTCTTGATTTACTCGTGGGAGAGGAAACAATTAAAGTCATCGGAATCGGTGTCGGGAGTGTGAGCCGGATCGACCACCTCTTCACGTACAACATGGCCGAATGAAACTGAGACGGGTGCGGGCACTTTCTGATTTGGTACTTCTACCGCATGATGACAGTCGTGGTCAATCGGCCAGGGCAAAGAAACGTGCAAAGTTTCCCTTTGACACACAGACAAAGCTTTGGAGACAACCCGGGATCTTTTGAACTTTGAAAGGCTACAAAATTGCCCCGATCGCGATGATCGAGCATTGTGCCAACTCATTACGAAATCAGCTGATCATTGTTTACAAACATTGCCGTAAACCGATCGAGTGCCGTAAAACTCCCAAAAATGCAAACCAAACGCTGATGTATGAAATTAATAACAGTAAACTAACATTTCATGCAATAAATACTTAGATACATTATTTTAAAATGCATAAATTTAGTTTGTGAAACAAAGACGTAAAATTTCTAACAACGCGAAATACGTTAAAACTGTCATGCACAGAAGTCGAAAATGCTACGTCCCATCTCTCCTTAAGGTATAAACACCAATAGGATAATAATTGCAAGAGTAGGGGAGTGGACCCAATTTTAAAGAGGATACGTTTTGCAAGGGTAAAACAGGGATTCAAATGTTGCAGAGGATGCCCCGAGAGACATCGAGCTACAAGCCTTCCTGGAGGAAGCTCTCTTCATGAAAGATTTCCACCACCCAAATGTACTCGAGCTCATCGGGATCTGTCTTGGACTTGACGCTATGCCGCTCATCGTCTTGCCTTACATGCAGCATGGGGACTTGCTTACCTACATCAGGGATGAGTCCAAGGTAGGGGTCAATGTAGGGGTGTTAGGGTAGGTAGGTCATCTGCCTTACATGCAGCATGGGGACTTGCTTACCTACATGAGGGATGAGTCAATGTAGGGGTGTTAGGGTTGGTAGGTCATCTGTCTGACATGCAGCATGGGGACTTGCTTACCTACATCAGGGATGAGTCAATGTAGGGGTGTTAGGGTTGGTAGGTCATCTACCAGACATGCAGCATGGTGACTTGCTTACCTACATCAGGGATGAGTCTAAGGTAGGGGTCAATGTAGGGGTGTTAGGGTTGGTAGGTCATCTGTCTGACATGCAGCATGGGGACTTGCTTACCTACATCAGGGATGAGTCTAAGGTAGGGGTCAATGTAGGGGTGTTAGGGTTGGTAGGTCATCTGTCTGACATGCAGCATGGGGACTTGCTTACCTACATCAGGGATGAATCTAAGGTAGGGGTCAATGTAGGGGTGTTAGGATTGGTAGGACATCTGCCTATCATGCAGCATGGTGACCTGCTTACCTACATCAGGGATGAGTCCAAGGTCGGGGTCAATGTAGGGGTGTTAGGGTAGGTAGGTCATCTGCCTTATATGCAGCATGGGGACCTGCTTACCTACATCAGGGATGAGTTCAAGGTAGGGGTCAATGTAGGGGGGATAGGGTAGGTAGGTCATCTTCCTGACATGCAGCATAGCACAGGGACTTGAGAGGCATTATGTGTCCAATTCATGCCAGGTCAATAACAAATCAAGTGTATCTGCGTATGCACAGGAAATAGCTACCATACCTTGAGGAGCACAATCAATCATCTAATCTCTGTCACACTAATCTTTTTTAAATTTATTTTTGAAATGTTGACAAATAAAATCCATTGTCGTTTGATGCATTGTATTAAATTTGTAACTTTTATTCTAAATCTACATAAATTATTTTGATTAGTTATCATTGAAAGCATTCCTTGTGCATACGCCGGGTACCAATAGAGTGCTTCACAACTTACATAACTTCCTGGGATGTACGTCTGATAATGTGCCAGGTTACCAATCAAGCAGAGCCTTTGTAACCATCATTGATGCAGCATTGGGATCTTCTCACATACATGAGAAAGAGTCCAAGTTGGGATCCTGTGAACCGAAGTCATTAGAGCCCTGGCTTTAAAATTATCTTAGGCCCAAAGGCACTAAATACAGTAATTTTTTACAATTAAAGAAAGATGGAAATTTTGAGTTGAAGCCTGTTTCTCTTAAAAAGAGAGTTGTTCCGATGTCGTGTTTGAATTGTTATCTGTCCAGAACTTTATCTGTAAGAATATGCTAAAATTTGTCATTGTATTCACAAATTAAGAACTTTTGTTGAGAATTGTCAGCACTTGTGTTCTTGAAACCTGAAACATTTAGAAATTGGCGAACTTTTTGTTACGTAATACTTACTTATGATCCATTTTCATTGTTTTATTCTGTTATTAGTGGAGTCTAAGTAAACCTAGCTTCAATGATACTTGTTTCATTCCGATATCGAGTCTAGTGAGATGTAGTAGCGGGTCGCGTCAGCCGACCTTTCGCAGACTTATGACCCTCCAACGTTATACGTGCGAATGCATACTATTATGGCTCGTTAAGACGATCCCTGATTGGTCAATTCGATAGATCGGCTGACGCGCCCGCTACTACTAGACTCAATATCAGAGTAAAACAGGTATTATTGAGGCTGGGTTCACTTAGACTGGTTGTTAAAGTGACAAAGAGTATCTTTCTTAAAATTGTATTTGGTTTTGATAAGCTACAAAATATCTAATATGCTGATTGAAGTTCATATCTCATCACTGGACTTGCAAATATATCCATTTATGCATAATATCTCTAAAATGCTTGATTTTATGGAAAAATCAAGAAAACATTTCAAATACGTTTAATATTCAAAATTATGCATCCAATTAATCTACCTATTAGCTACAATACCTAATAAACACTATCATATCGAATATATCTTCCTGTCAGCTTATAACAAGGTTTCAAAATTAAGTTTGGCAAATATGCGCGCCACATTGTCCGGTTTTTGATCAAAATCCCGACTTTGAATTGCCGTATTTTCGCTCTAATGTACTGATTGACCTCTAACTTGTTGTTTTCAGTAACACTTAGTGGTTCCCGATGTAATAACATCGATTTCAAAATTTGACTTATGTGATCCTATCAACATACTCTGTGTCTCTTTAATATTTGCATGGTGTTGCTTGTTTTCATGCTTGTTTAATGTAATAATTGCCTTGGCTTCCAGAACCCAACTATAAAGGATTTGATCACATTCGGTATAGATATAGCCAGAGGGATGGAATATCTCTCTAGTTCCAAGTTTGTTCATCGGGACTTGGCTGCTCGTAATTGCATGTAAGTTGTCTCCACCCATGAGGTATTCCATTCCCTTATTTGATTATTTTGTTTTGTGATTTTTAAAATTTTTTATTTTACTTTTATTTTGCTTCTAGTTGTTTTAGTCTCATTCCCCATTTTGATTTTGTTAAAAGTGTTTGGTTATGTTTAGTTTTTATGTAAAGTTGCATGTCACTTGATACATTTTCACTTTTGGTAAGAGTTTGGATGTGTTATCTGAAAACATCCCAATTATCACAGTCTCATCTTGTTCAACGTAACCTTAGATACAGGACTATTACTTCAAGACTTGATGAAACTACCCCTGCAAGGCAGAACTTGCCCCAGTCTCAATCATGGGCTATTTAAGTCTTTCTGTTGGTTACAGGTTAAAGTTTTTATGATAATTATTTGATATCGTTGATCATTTTCCTAGTTTTCCGGTGGAATCTAACAGTGAAAGATCAGCTCTAAAAATAAAATCCTAATGTCTGATTTTGATAAATTCTGGAACTTAGAATGTAATTACTTTTAAAATATTAAGACCAACAACCATGCAATTTGAATACATTCTTACTCCTTTAAAAATGGCAATATCATTAGATTTGATTGCAAAGGACCAGTCTAAAAAAATTGTAATGTATCCTCCATGTAAATTGACTTCACCAAACTTAACTTTTCTATGAAGTATAGAAAGAGAATAATACCTGAATAATACCTGAATGTGGTATAAGAAATAATACCTATGGATTCCTGGGGATAAAGGTAGAGGTAGTATCTTTGTTTACTATCTCCTGACATTTGTTTAGATAAGACAAAGAGTGTTGCAAGTTCTGGTAGGTGGTGATTCTTTCAAGCACTACAAGTTTGTAATGGTTAGATGAGCAGTTCTGTAGGTATGAATACGGGGGATTCTTCTGTTCTTTGTACATTATTACTAACTTGTTGACTCATTTGTACTTACCCTCACGTTTAGGTAAGACTAGAACTGTAGTTAAAGGACAATTTTTCTCCCCATCTTCAGGTTAGACGAGGAGTTTCGGGCGAAGGTGGCTGACTTCGGTCTAGCGCGAGACATTTACGAGAAGGACTACTACACGTCGGACAACAAGAAGACGAAGCTGCCGGTCAAGTGGATGGCACTGGAGTGCCTGGAGAAGGGGACATACAGCTCCAAGTCAGATGTGGTCAGTTAGGAATCTTTGATTGTATATCTGTGATCATGATAGCGTGGGCAAACTGGTCGAGGATTCAACACTACCTAAAGTCGCCCAAACTTTGAATTGCAACACTGTCCAAACCTCGGTCAGTTTGCTATGTTTTTTTGACAAATTTTCTGTCCAACACCCAACAATTATATCATTACTGTATATTGTACACTGGAACTTTTTTTGGCCGTATTTTCACATATGTGTCCTTAATCTACAGCTATGACGTTGCGTAGCGATAAGTCTGAAGGAGCTATGTGGGTGTTGGCTTAGAGCTTTTAACTTGAAGTTTCATCCTGACTGATGTTTTTGAAAGCAATGCTCTATTATTTGTTACATTGGACATCGGTATGGGAGCTGATGACAAGAGAATTTGCTAGGACCTCCTTTAAATGTAGACTAGAACTAGAACTTTAAGTTTGAAGATTGATCCTGTTCTGAAATCACTCTCTGATTATTTCAAAGCAATGTCATATTCTATTGTTGTAGTGGTCGTTCGGTATCGTACTGTGGGAGCTGATGACAAGGGGAGTTAACCCATACCCCGAGGTGGACAATTGGGACGTGATCAGATACCTGAAGGCGGGCCGCAGGATGGCTCAACCCCAGTACTGCCCGGATCCCCTGTGAGTTGACACCTACCCTTTCCTCTGTGATATTGCCATGGTCCAGTTACTGCCTTAGTTCAGTTATTATACTGCTTCATTTAAGAAGACAGTAGGCTCAATGCCATTACTCTTTCTTTCGATGATTGTATTCCTTAATTAAAGATGTTTTAGACCGTTTTGTTTCTGAAGGCAGTGTTGAGTTAGGCACTTTAACAGCTGATAGCAGTACTTTCAAGGTAACAGTTACCTCCCTTATTTCAGGAGGGCAATTTCCCAAAACTGTCCTAACCCTCTGAGAGTTAACTATAAACCTCCAAACTATAAAACAGTTTCCTATATTTAAATCTTTCTTTAAGCATTGCAAGGCAACTATTTCCCCTCATGGTAAATCAAACATTCAAGATATAGCACTGATGTGTAAAAGTTTCTCTCCCAGGCTGGTTGTATGAAAATCTGATAAATCATGACAAACAAATTGCAAACGTGTGTGCTCTGAAATTCATGACATAGTGTGCTGAAACCTAAAGTTGGTGTATGATGTTTACACATGCACTAATATTTATGACGTATTCACAAAAGGTCACAAGGTCAATGTTGTCTGCTTCATGTCTGGCAAGCAACGTTTCTGATGCTTAATAGGAAAGTATCAATGAAAGTTGAATCTGACAATTGCAAGAATGACGTCAACAGATTAGTATGTATAATACAAACCTTCCTAATTATCACTTATCATTACCTACCAGGGCAGTCACATCAGGGTTCATATTTTTCATATGAAGCCCTTGGGCAACGTATCACTCTTTCATTGTGACAAAGTAGATCTTGATTATTTTCTTTAATTTGCGACTATGGTAATAAACAGAATATAATATTTGTGTACATGACATATCATGTTTACGACACTCATGCCTAAATATCAGTACATGTATATCCCTTGCTCTCACTTGGGATATTACTAATATTTAGCCGCTCGTGTTGTAGACATAGTATGTCATGGAAACTCATAAAATATCCTCTATGTCCCTCACTTTCACCAGGAATTTTTTTTATTTTAGGCACTTGTGTAATAAACATGTTTTATATTGAGCCTTCATATTATATCCTTTATTTTTTAGATATGTAATCATGCGTCACTGCTGGGAGTCTATACCCAATGACCGACCTAATTTCGCAGAAGTTGCGAACGATATCACAGAGATGATCAAACAACTTGAGCATCACACAGGACCTCAGAAGAGAAATATAGAGAACACTTATGTAAACTGCGATCTCAGTTCCCAGTGTCACTACACCGATGATTTCAAACCTCCCAGTCAAGCCACAAGTCAACCAGCTGTTCAACCCTACAGTCAAGCAGCAAGTCCACCAACCAGTCAACCAACAAGCCCAGCTCCTGGAAGTGTGTCAGAAGCATGATTGACTGTATGATTGGCAGTACAAATTGACAACAAGACAGCAACCAGTCAACCAACCAATCCAGCAAATGTTTAAGAAGCATGATTGACTGTATGATTGGCAGTACAAATTTACAATGAACCATCAAGACAGTAACCAATCAACTAACCAACTCAGCTCTGGAAATGTGTAAGACGGATGATCATTTAGAAAAACTCCCTCTTCATTGACATTCGTGCCTCATTCATCAAGCGTGGAATTCAATAATAATTACTACTTCACCAGTCAAGCAAAAATGCATCAAAAAGTCAACCTACAAACCCAGCCCCTTGAAATGTGTCAGAAGCATTTTAAGAATTCATTGACATTGCTTTCAATGTTGAAGCAAATTGACCTTGATAATTGGTAACCTATGACATCATATGTTTGAAACAGGGGCAATGTGATTAGAAATGTAACTGTTTGTTCAGACATATTTTAAGTAGTGTATCATTGGTATAGGTACCTCAAATGTTGAACACCCAGTTGATTCTTGGTGTAATATTAAAATATAGTGCCTTGTTGGCATCTAGAGGGAAGCTTCATTTATCAATTTATTGCATAAAACATCAAGTGACCGAGATGTTTGCAGCATTATGACTAAGTGTTGGAGGCAAACTGATTGGTCTATGATAATCTGTGCTGACTTGTTCAGTTGAATCAAGTATCAAAGTATTTTGTCATATACATCAGAGGCATAACATCATTCACACATCGAAAAATATTCTTATCATTTGTAATTCACCTATTCCTAATGTTTCTACCGGGTGCATGTTTCTAATCAACTCTGTGTTGGGAATATTTATCAGATTTCCTATATTGTATACTACCGGTTATGTCCTTGGGTTTAGTTTTAGTCAACTAGAAAAAGAACTTTGTTTATTAACTTTCAATTATAGATTTATTTGTGGTGTTTTCCATACACAGAGGAAATTAATTGCAGTATATTCTTCTTGTTTTCAGGTATCTACTAGAACAAGTTCAAATTTTGTAAACATTAATTGATATATTGATTTTATGATATGCAATAATGCCTTTTTACACCATTTCTGAATGGCCATATTGATGCAAATTTTTATAAGTTTACAAATGTTTGCTTATTTGTTAAATTTTATATAAATATGCTAGACAAGTTGTCTGTCATATCTTATTTGTGAATGAAATTTACATATGACTTACATATGAATTAAGATCTTTTATCTTTATCACAATTTCATGCTTCTACTTTTGCATCCAAATTATATTTTATGCATTAGATCAGATTTGTAAAAAGTATGGTTTCATTAACATAATGGTAAAATTTCTCAAAAGAAAAATAAATATAGTATGCCTGCTTGAATGAACATTCTTAATGAAATATCTGTTTAAAAGTTCATCTCATTTTCCGAGAAATCACTTCAAAATGTACAACAAATACTTCATGCTATTGACATAACTCTGTAACTCTGATGGCAATGTGTATCATCTTTTATTACCTCAAACATGTTGTTAAGTTGACAATCAATTTACTTATCTTCACAATTTTCACATCAGTTGAAAGATGAATGTTTCCTAACAATTGAAAACCTACTTTAAATTTTCTGCACACTGAATCAATTACTAGTATATCAAAAAACAGTTTATTATCATGTTTAATCAACTGGTAAGTTAGAATTTGTTTGTAAAAACAAATGTCAATGTTGTTTTCTCCCAGCAATGAATTTACAATTCAGAATTAAAAACTGTAAACAAGCCTAAAAGTGCAATTACGTCAAAATATGCAAAAAGCAGCATTTTTTTGGCTTGGAAAAATATTGAAGCATTTCGCAAAGTTCCAGGTAGCAGTTTATGTGTCACAACCCTATTTTTGCAAATTTGAAAATTTAAAGCGTCAAGGGTTATGCCCCTTGAAAAAGTTACAAATTTTGAATCGTGGAATTGTTTTTAGCTGCAGAATATATAGAATGTTGAAAGTCTGAAAGCGGTTTACCATCATGATATGTCTGCTTTCTAAAAGTCATGATAAATTATTTGAATGAAATCCATTTTTTGGCAATGTTTCATTTACAAAAGTTTTTTTTAGAGGGGATTTATATTTGTTTTTTATATATCAAATATTTGTGCCTTACAAAAGTATTAATTGATCAAAATCAAGCAATAACTGCTGCACCCCATGAACTTTCAGATTGACGATTTTATAATTTATTTATTTTAAGAAGTTTCAATTTTCAAATTGCCAGCATTTGCCTTTGATTCACTGCTGAATTTGTTTGAAAGTATGATTTCGCTTTGTGTAAGAAAGTGTTAAAAGTGTTTTCCATTTTATTTCAATAAATGCATTATAATAATTGACTTTTGACAATATAAGAATTGTTTTGAACAGCACTTTAAATATTTTTTGTAAACAGTTTTTTGCACTTTTCAACATAAATGGTAAAATAATTTCCACTGTTGTTTTTTGCACTGAACCACTTGATTTATACTTGAAAATATTTTTTAAAATGGCCAAATTGTCTTTGATAACCATTTTTGACTGGAAATGGTTAGTTGAAATGCTAGAAGAAATTATACAGAAATGGTATATAGAATTGGTATATATAATGGTCTTTAAAATTGTTTGGATATATGGTATGTGAAAATCATACAGGCGTCTGAATGTGTTGTTTGACTTATCTCCCTTTTATCACTCATATATATACATTACTTCAAATTTTGACTCAGATTTTTATCGTCATACAATGTGAAGCATGGAGCAAATCATATGGACCTTATGTACGCTGTATGTTTAGTAATATATCATATGATACAACATTATGTTCACCACATAAACTTTACATGTGCTTAGCCTTATGTAGTAATGTTATGTACAAGTTACGATCACAAATATAAATTAGTGAGAAGATTAAACAGAAATCCAATCAGATAACTGCTACTTGTTCAGTTAAATCGTGCTTGTAGTCATTTGACACTATATAAAAACCTTCGACAGACTTAGATAGAAATAAACTTAGAATAAATTATTAATAATTAATTTAAAATGATACTTTCAAGTCAAAGTGTTTCTTATCAAGAGTATCACCGTTTCATTGGAAGATGCCCCATATCTTGTACTAGCAATATTGATGAATAAGTTTGAAATTTTTGTAAACTATCAACAAAGAAAAATCATTTCAGATAGGGAGTCAATCGATAGAGTAGTCTTGTTTCCAGTTTTTTCATATGTTGCATTTTGGTAATGATAATATAGCTATAAAGGTTAGTAATGTTGACAATATAGACATCTAAATGGTGCTATAGCCAGGTAGATGTTAGTGCTCAAGGCAATACCTATATATGTAGGTTTATAGAGTAAATTTTAAATATGTTAAAATTTTAATGTCATTCCAGTTCAGAGCAACTATTATTATTTTCAATGCTCTGCAGCATTTCATCCAAAGACTTCTTAAACTTTAATATTTTACATTCCAGTTTAACTTCAGTGTTTTACATTGACAAATAAGTCAGAGATATTAAAATTTTATTATTCGTAATCTCATCAGGTCAGTTACGAAATATATTGATATTCATTATTTCCAAAACTTTGTCTAACCCTGTTTATTTTTGTTCGAAAATATTCAAGGCAAGATAGATGTTAATTATTTTATATATTAAGATTATGAGGACTCTGAAACTAGTACAACTTACAATAAGTTTTGATATTTTATTACCTATTGCTTACAAAAGACACTTAAAATTCATTTTATTTCCCCTGAAAATCTGGTAGAGTGACAAACTCTCTGACGAAAAGAAATTTTTCACAAATTAATATACAATTTGTATTATTTAATGAAGTTAAACTTCCCAAAAACTACTGCCCCTTTATGCATTGATAACCTTTTAGAAAATTATTTAAATCATTTTCATCAAATTGCCGTAAATCCATGTAGTAAAAAATACCAAAATGGTGGAGGTTTCTTTGTAAGTTTGTAAAGGTATGGTAAAGTGTATCTAGTAATTTCATATTCATTTCCCCCCCTTTTGATAGTTGTGTTGAAAATCATCGAGTCATCTTCATCACATTGTATTATCTATACAGTATTATGATATTCATATCTACATTTAAACTTCATCATATTATCACATATTTAGAGTGTTATATGTGGATTTGTTAATCAAATATATGTGTATTGATATGGTGCTTACTCTAGTTCAAAGCTTATTTAGCAAATTTAATTATGAAGTTTATGAAATTTTATGAATTTAGATAAAAGAATGAATCTACTCAGTTAATATCAATTTAACTGCTTATTATCATTGTTTAAATGGTTTATATCACAACCTGTTATATATCATGAATCATATACAATCTTTCTTTGTTGAAATTACATTTAATGACTGTAATATTAGCCTTGTCAGTGATTTGACTGCAGTGATCCCCTTTATGACTACATTTTATTTCTATTTTATGTACAGTAATTCTTATTACTACTTTTTGTTTTCTATAATTGATTATCATGGAATATGTATTTGAATTATAAAAGCAAAATTAGTGCAATCCATTTTGATATCAATAGCTAGAAGAATGAATGTCTGTCCTGAGTTGAATACAACGCTATGTAGCTCAATGTTTTGTAACCAGTGCTTGCAATTATGCCAATGATTTGCTTGAATGTCTTGTTTAAATATAATTGCATTTAGTATTTAGTCTGTCATTATAACACACATTCTACAGCAATTTCAATATAATCATATAAGAAATATTCCTTCTTTGCTGTTATTCTTAAAAAGAAGGTTCATTGAAGAATAACTAAGAGGGTGTGTCATATTGTTTTTTCATTTATGCTTTTTTATGCAATGAATAATAAAAATGTCTTGTCAAATTATCAATGATTAAATTTTTTGGACAAATTATCCTGAAAATGAACAGATAATGATCTTTAGGTTACAGAAATGCCTTGTCATGCAAGACTCTTGACAAAACAGAAACCATAGGGAAACCATAACTGACATATTGAATTGGGAATAATCATTTATTGTCCTTTCCAGTATGTTTAAATTGCAATGACCTGTACAATATTTTTCAACAAAAAATACCCCCAATTTACCCTTCATTTGAGGTAACTTGATATGCTGTTCTAAATCACCAAATCACGTTATACAATTTTTATCTTATTTCCTCTCTAGGTATTTGGAGTATAATTCCTAAACACCTTGTGTTTATACCTTTCAAAGATATTAAATTATCATTTATTCTAAATCACATCAAATAATACATCATTTATATCAAAGCTTGTTAAAACCTTCTACCTATTCTCCTAACTACCACACCTTTATTACTAATTCAAGTCATACCCTTGTTGGCTGCAAGTAACTTCTGATCAGCTCTACCTTATTCGTAAGTTAATAACTTCCATGATTCGGTAGTGCTTACTCTGCTAAACTCTATATCTACTAAGAACCATTTTGTTCTTATAACCACCTCTCCATTATCGCTCACCCAGTTCAAACTTCTAACCATCCCACCTCTATATCTACTGTATCTAGTCTATCCCTTGTTTCTTAGTGCCTGTATGCTTTTCACCTGGCCTCAATAACCACTAGTGTTTCTCTTTGGTATTACATCCTAGATCCTGCTGTTATAGCCTCAAATCTGGTATCTTGTTTGCTTTTCACCTGGCCTCAATAACCACTAGTGTTTCTCCTTGGTATTACATCCTAGATCCTGCTGTTATAGCCTCAAATCTGGTATCTTGTTTGCTTTTCACCTGGCCTCAATAACCACTAGTTTTTCTCCTTGGTATTACATGCTAGATCCTGCTGTTATAGCCTCAAATCTGGTATCTTGTTTGCTTTTTATCCCACCTCAATAACCGCTAGTGTTTCTCCTTGGTATTACATCCTAGATTCTGCTGTTATAGCCATAAATCTGTTATCTTGTTTAAGAACTCTCAGTGTTCAGCTAGACCTCCAGCTAAGGTTGTCTTGTAACTGTTGTTGTACTGAAAGTATTTTTCTATGTTTTATCATCTATGTCTGTTACCTTAATAAACATTATCTTTAGTTATGGTTGGCGTTCTTCTTGTTTTTTACACATAAAAGACTAAAACATCTTGTCATGAAGATGGCACCACTTTCACCCACAGTAAAACTGGATGTCACCCTCATAAAAATGGTACACAGAAAAACATGTTAAACTGCTTCTTGCTATTGGCAAGATATATATTTGAAACTCTAAACTGATTTTGTGCACAAATGGATAAAACTGTTCAAGTTCACTAATATTACTGTAGAGAAAGTGAGGTAGGCATGGCTCCGTTACACTGCTATACTGAGTCTAGAAAGGCTTGGTTGAGAGTCGCGTCAGCCCACGTGACCAAGTTGACCAATCAAAACTGATCTTACCAAGCCACAATAGTCTGCCTTCGCACGTATAACGTTGGAGGGTCATAGGTCGCAGAAAGGTCGGCTGACGCGACCTTCAACCAGACCTTTCTAGACTCTGTATAGCAGTGCAACGGATAATAGTGAGACTAGGTTTACTTAGACTGCAAACTATTATGCTATGAAGTCAAAAGATAAGAACTTATTCATTGATTTCACCTCCTCGACCTGTATGCTCATTTTTAAGTTTAACCTTTGTCTTCAGCAAGCAGTAAGACCGGAGACATTGCTGCTTCATTGAAATTGAGGTTGAGGTTTAATGCTACAATTCATGTTTCCTCAGATATAAACCTATCGTTTGACTCCTCAACCTCCACAGTAATATCACGCTTATGTTTAGAAACAAAGAGTTTGACCATCACCTCCAGTAAGCAGTAAGACAGGAGACACATTGCTGCTTCTATAAAGGCGAGGTAAAGATACCACAGATGAGATACTTCTTGCATGAGGAACCCGATCAGGAGAGGGTTCACAACCCCCTGGATGTTTGCTCCTATCCAGATCACAGAGGCAACCTTCCCTGTCATCTTCATCACCTTGGTTTCCAGGAACAGGATCCCTGATGGAAATATAGCAGCTATTCCTGCAGCTGTGAGAGTCAAACTGAGCCATACGCCCCATGTGTAGTTGAATGTGGTGCTGATCCACAGTCCTATCAGTGATACGATGATTGTGGAGTTGCTTGTTAAGAGCATTTTGGAAGGGGAGAGAAATTTGGCTGAGAAAACTCCTACCAACCTGAAGACAGAAAATGAACTAAAGTATACTGATGCTAATTTTGCACCATGGTCTTTGCTCCAGCCCAGTCCATTGACCACAAAAGGCATCATGAATCCGACAACAACAACGCTGGTTCCTAAATGAAAGAAGTACAAAGATCCCAAGAGCCCCAACATGATAACTTTTAGCCATCTCGGAAGTTCCTGAGAGTTCCTGTGGCCTTCTGTTGGTTTTTCACTTTTAGTTTTTCTATTAGCAAATCCTTCTCCTATCATGGCAAGCCCTGATATGAAGCACATTACACCAGCAATAAGATAAGCATAATGGATCCGACTCTCTGACAAGACACAGTTCTCATCTTCAGAGTTTGAAATGTTAAGTTCAATGGTTGATCCTGTTGATATAATAAATCCATCACTTCTAGATCGGTTTAAAGATGGAAATACTCTACCAAGTGATTTGTTTGACATATAAAATTTATCTGCAATCAGTCTCTTTCTATTATATAAATGGCTTCCGTCAGCATTTGACAGGTTGATAAAATCTGGAATTGAACCATTTTCTGAAGGTAATCCAATTACAGCTGTTACGTTCAATACAGGAAAGCCTTTTGCATCAGATCCGTTGAATGAGTCGATCCCACCAAAGGTAGAGTTTGAAACAGTTGTATAGCTGTTCTGTATCTGAGTCGAGACCTCGATACCGGAACAACTGGTGTTGTTGAGTGAGATTGGATGTGAGAGGAAGGGTTCCACAGTGAAGGGAGCGATGATTGTTCCCAGGGCGAAGGAGAAGTGAAGAAATTGCATGTACATCTTCCCTTCCTTCCCCCAAACACGCATGAAGTCTGTGTTGCCTCCTGAAAATAGATGTGATAACGTTTACATCAACATTGAAAAGCTATCTGAAATAATGAATATTCTCAAACTTCAAAACCCTCATGCCTGCACTTTCTCCTGAAATAGGACCTTGTGTGTCATCTGAATAAGCTGTAGAACTGTATCTACACTTCTTTATTAAAATCATGGCGATATACTTATAAATAATAAACTTATAAAGCAACTGAAAGTTAATCTGGATTTAAATGCTTTTGCACGAACTAATTCATAATAACAAAGACTTAATTTGATAACGATCCTTGCCAAAATGTGAACTACATTTATTGAAATAAAGATTCAGTATCCAGTTCAATAAAATCATGACTTATCAAGGAAACATGATGCATGAGTAAATAAACATTTCTATATACATGATCGATGGTCAACTACTTTGCTGTGAGAATAGTGATTTGAAGTTTACCAACAACGAATTTGATTTGATGATGGAAATCCACATCAGACAAAATGTTATTTAAGGTTGATGTTCATTAGAAAGATTTTTCCACGTCTGTATTACGAGCATTATGAATATGAGAACGAAGAACAAAAGTCAACCCTTAAATCCAATGACCTTCGAATAATTGAAAATGATACTCACCAATATCAAATCCAGCGTTGAAGACAGCGGTGACAAAGAAGAGAGCAATGGTCAGGGGAAAGTTGGAGCTCCATGGAATAGCTGCGAAGGTGAAAGCTGCCAGGACACAGGTTGACCCAAGCAGGAGATGGGAGTGGTTGACCAGCTTGTCGTACAGGAAGCCCATACAGAATGTCCCCAGTAGAGATCCCACATATATAGCTGTGTAGAAAGCTGAGGCCTGCTCGACGTTTGTGTTTGTGATCTGTGCCAGGTCCAAGAATGCTGGCCCGTGCATTGCATTCCTCACTCCCTGAAATTTGTACATACATTTGTGAAGGCGCTTTAAGTACAGTTACATGTATGACTTACATTACTTAAATCATAAAATTGTTTTATAATATTGACACTAAACATTAAAAGCGCCTAATCCCTAACACTGTTGTTTTAACTTGTGATGGTCAAGTGTTGTTGAAAATAAAAGCAAAAGTCAGGCGACACAAAATTCAAACAACGACTTAATATGATCGATCATAGTCATAACTACTGTAGAAAGTCACCTACAACCTTCTTTGACTGAACAAGGCGCTGAGATGCCAAGAAGACGTTGGTTCAATTCCGTTAATGTTATACTTAAGTCAGGAGAGTTATGAATAACATTTTAAACTATCATTTGTTCTGATCGTGTACAGACCATTAAGAAGGAAAGTCGTGTTCCTCAAGGTATGTATTTGCTTTCAATGCCCTTTAAAATATTCAATTCTTCTTTCAGCTTAAAACCTCATTAGCGTATAAAACTCTTAAACCAATGTGACTTCATGTGAAGAGAAGAGAGCACGACTTCTTACCAGGAAAGCAAAGGCCAGGAACATCACAAGCGAATAGATGAATTTTCTTCTATATTCGGGATCCTTCATTTTTGAGCGGAATCCTTGTGGCGAGTTTTGCTCCTGTTTCATTGTAATCCCTTTGAGCTAGATAATACACAACGAATACACTCACTAGCAAAAGAAAAAATAATTTACAAAATACGTGATATCTCAATCAACAAGTGATATACTGAACTAAGTCATGAATGTGATAACAATATCTTTTCACTTTTCTGAAAAAACATTCCTTTAAGAAATCATTGTACCTTTGATCTCCTTAAACGGAAAAGAAAGGGGAAACAAATTAGCAATAGATAATAATGCATTTACAAATTATTTACGAATAAGGTTATTAATGATCATAACATCTTGTATAAGAATTCTAAATTTAACAATTATTGTCCAATTTTAAACAGTTAAGCCTTAAACATTTTGAACACTATTCAAGGGCTGCAGATATAATGGCCATTTAAAAATAAGTATCATACTCTGATGTATAGGAAAGGGGGTACTATTTGCATTAGATCTTCCTGTCACAGGGATTTAAGTCTTCATTCTCTGGCAACAGTTTTAGCTCTTCGGCGAGTAACCATGATCTGATATTAGTGGGGTTGGAGAGCGTTTGGGGGGTTGCTTGGTTGAGTGAAAATATCCTATATCCTAGGCTGAGTAAAACTGTTTTGAAATACATTGTATATTATCAGTCAAGATCATCATATCAAAGAGAAACCCACCTTACGCTTTATTCTAACTGCTACTTATGAACGAATATCATGCTGAAAACTTTCGTTGCCATACCTTAAAAAGTAGATTATAAATGTCTGATTGTCCATGTGTTGTTAGATTACCTAAGCACATTTCATAGAAATAAGGTCACTTCCGCGGAATTGTAAATTGTTAGATAAGGAAAGATCGAGTGCTTTTACGGGCAAACTTTACAACACTCTCGCCTTGTGCATGGTATGATTTCGTTCCGTTTCACCTGGGAAGTTAACTCAATTTCTGTAAATGTCCTATGCGTTAAAAACATTGAATTTATCAAGGTTTAAATCTTAAACTAAGTAGATAGTTTTGCGCGGAGTACTGCCATGGTCACTTGACAGTACTTGCAACTTCGTTATACAGCTGGATCACATTTATTGCCCTTTCACCTTCTCAGTTGGTGTTGGATTACAGAGATACAAGAGTATAATAAAATTGATGTGATAAATGAAATAATCCGAAGTATATATCTGGGGAGCTCTTGTTACAGAAGAGCTAACGCAAATGCTCTTAATGCACATTGGAACATTTTAAGATAAAAAATGATTCTGCAAATCTCTTTTGAATGGATTACAGCCTATTGATAGCCATAAAGTTATATAAAGTATCAAAATCAGAATTCCTCTGTTGTATTGATTTTGTTTTTTCTTGGGGTAATCTGGTTAAGAAATAACTCTCATGAAAGATTTATGTGATTCGCTAAACTGGTGTTGGATAGTTGGTCTAAGTTCATTTTAAATTTCACACTAGGAAACCTACTTATAAAATCTAATATAAACAAAAATAATACAAAATATAAATCACTTATTTAAGGGAGTTATAGTTAGAATACAACATTCAACCCTCTTTACCTTCAATCTACCATCTTTCTATCAAATCAATACACAATAATAACAGTTTAGAAATGTACTGTTTTAAAGTCCATCTGCCTCTACCCAACAACTGTTCATCCGATCTTTCACTAGTATTGATAGGACTTTGATAAAATATTCCTACTCCAAAAATGTCAATACATTTCTAACTAGGGTATGATATATGATATGATATATACGATTCAATAATCAGCTGATGCAAATAAGCTGATAGAATAGACAATATATTTTAAACAATCAACTTACATATTTGGCTTCCTCTTAACTACAGAATCGTTCTCCAAATCGTTTTGTACATTATTTGACTGAAAGCAACGGTTTTACTGAGCTTACCTCCAAGGTTCAGCCAGATTATCCCTAAGGTCAACAAATGCTGTATGGTTACCTTGCATACTTTGGTTAGTCAACATATGTGTTGTTAACCTCAGTGTCATTCGATATCTAAATGTTAGAAAAGTTAGAGGCAACCTCGTATAGTAATGAATATGGATGTGACCCCCTTCACATGAACTTCGCGGTTTATTGTCTTTGAAGGGAACAATACAACCTGTCCACCTGGCAAACATCTAGGCTTGTATTAATGCTTTTCTGACTAATCTGAGGGCTATAGAAAAAGATTTTAACTATGTCAATGACAATTGTATTATTTTCAGAAGTTCAAATTTCTTTAACATGGTCTAATATGAAATATGAAAAGTTTAAAATACTCCTGGCGGCCAATTTATGTTTACCCCTTTTAAACAATTGCAATAGTTTAAGGTTATGTGCTACGAACTGAACATGGTACAATTGTTTTAGATCTGCTAATTTTGAACTAATTGATTGATATAATTGATATCAAATTGGTTTTCGAGAGAGCACTATATTGCCTAAAGAAACATGCTTCTTCTCTTATACGTCTTTCAACGCTATCTTCATTGCAAACTGAAATATAGGGTTAATCGTATGTGTTTCATTAACCTTTCACTATATACCAGCTCGGAATCCTTCCCCTCTTCAGGCAAAATATCGCCATACTTGAAAGGACTTGGTATGATATTGAATCTGATCATGCATGATTATTGTACTCGAACCCCTTAAACACATATTTTATATCTTCTTTTGTTACAGGTGAACTGGACACACCCCATCTGTAAACAGCAAGGAAACCGTGACTGAGCTACTTGCCCTTATATACTAGTCTCCAAAACAAACACTACAAAGTTTTCAACATCCTCTTAACAAAAGCTTTCCACTTGAAAGGGTCGTTTTAGATGTAATAAATATATGCATAAAAAAGTATACACAATTTTCATTGGTCAGGCAAAGAGACTTTTCAATTTTTGGTCGTATAAACACACATGGAGTGTTTAAATATCAAGTTCAAATTGTCTTTATTATAGGGCATGAAGTTTTAGATTGATGATTTTTTAATTTAAGTTAAATTGATGTTAAAATGATTCATTTTTAGACACTTAGTCGCGGTCATTTCTGTAAGACGTAATAACATGAGCAAAAGTTTTCAATTTCATTCTGTCGCCATTTAAGGAGATTAATAGTCGACGTTTTTTTAAAAGCGCGTTTGATAATTTGTCGAAATCATAATTTTCAATTTGTTGACTTGATATAATATGGTTTCAGTCGTATTAATTACCTGTTGATTTAATTGTCTTGTGATTTGTTAGAAGTGTTTTTTTGGACACGAGCTTACTTATATGCACTAAACAAATGTCCTTGTTTAATGGAAAGAGGAAATAAGAAGATTATTTTGGAAGTGATGCATTGGATATTTTGTAATTATGTCAAAGAAACGAAATATAATTTGAAAATGTTTAAAACAATAATCTATTGATACTCATTTATACTCTGCAGTCCCTGAGTGATATGATAGTCTTGAAGTAATGGTAAAGTAAGATCTAAACTGAATTTATTTACTATAAACAACATCAAACCCTTCGCATTATCCCAATCAGCACCTGTTGACAGTGAAGGTATATATCAAATATCATATCCAACATGACTTAAACAGGATTAAAAGCATATATTACCTATGCCAACCAATGTCTGCTTAGGTATCACATGAAATGAAATTCTTGCGTTTTGTTATATACAGCCCACTACAATCACACATTTATTGAGATCATGTTGATAATCTAATGTAAAGCATTGTCTTTTTATGTGCACTTTTTTTTTATCAAAAGTCATTTTAAGCGATGAACTATTTTCTTGGAAATGTATAAAAAGATAATGAATATCCGCCTCATAAAACTGAGACAGTGACTTTCTTTTGGATTAGCAAATCAAAATGAATTAAAGATTATCATTTTTTATCAATTTAAAAAAAAAATTGATATATATAATATATATATATATATATATAAGAAAGAGTAAACATCAGAAAGGAAAATAAAAACAAAACACGCCAAAGAAAACGGCAAGTAACATGGTTCAACCCCCCTTTCGACCTCGCAGTCAAAACAAACGTCGGCAAAAAATTCCTCAGCATCCTCCAAAAATCATTTCCCATTACAAATCCCCTCAGCAAAATATTCAACAAAAATACAGTCAAGCTAAGCTACAGCTGCATGCCAAGTCTGAAAAACATCATCGACAGCAACAACAAAAGCGTCAGGAAAACCAAAGAAAAACCAACTGAAAAAACCTGCAACTGCAGAAGTCCAAAAACTTGCCCCCTTAAAGGAAACTGCCTTGCCAAATCAGTAATCTACCAGGCTAAAGTCACAACAGAAAACAAAACTGAAACTTACGTTGGCCTTACAGAAACAGAATTTAAAACCAGGTTTAACAACCACAAAACATCCTTCAACAACCCCAGCAAAAAGAACGTCACAGAACTCAGCAAATACATCTGGCTGCTAAAAGATGAAAACACAGACTTCAATATGGAATGGTCAATCATTGGCAAGGCAAATCCATACTCAAACACAAGCAAAAGATGCAACCTCTGCATAAACGAAAAATTTATTATCATCTGCAAACCTCAAATGGCAACCCTTAACAAACGTAACGAGTTGGTCAACACATGTAGACACAACAATAAATTTCTGCTCAGAAACAGCCAAAGTCAAAAACCAGCCCCAAAACGCAGCAACCCAAGAAACAAAGAAACACATAGCCAAAACGCAACCAATGGGCGCCAATCAGTCAACAAGCCCAAGCGCACATATGTAACAAAAGGTGGCCAAAACCTGACATAATCTATCACTTGACAAATGCACTCAGCATGAAACAGAGCTGTAGTGATAGAAAATATTGATAATGTAGAAAACATCGACTTGTATACTACATTTTTATATATATATATATATATCTACCATTAGAGCGTACAGTAACAAGGACAGTCTCACTTTATGTCGATATTTCATACATTCTTTAATTATAATCACAATAAATATAATTATTCAAAGGCATCTGTCGCCTGAAAAAGTATCACACAGGGAAGATGGTATAAATTTTGCATTAAAAAGAATTTGACAACAATTACTGCAAATAGTAACGTTTAACATGTGTTTACTTTTCAACTTCTAGTCCTCCACCTTATTTAATTAACATGTATATTTAATGCGACACCACTTGAAAAATGATTAAACAAGGCATTATGAAAACATTTAGTACAATGTACGCTAAAATTGAGGAAACCACGGCATTATTGATACTAAATATCTTCATATTGCTTCAAACTAAGAAAAAGTTTAGACCATTATCTTATGTTTACAAAGACTGTGTCCAAGCTCGTTGTCAATTGTTGAGTTAAGTTGAGCCATCAATATATCCTCTCACACATGATTGATTGTAAAAGGATATTGTAATATTTTTAATAGTTATGTCCAAACAATCAACAATGTGTTTCGCTGTTTGTTTACCATATATCAATATCTTACCAAACACCTTATAACGTTCATAAGACGACAGGTAACGAAGAAAGGAACACACACTATTATATACTGCAGATATGTTGCTTACTATATTCGTGTCTTTCTTCATGACATGTTATGGTCAAACGCACTTTACTAGAGATGTACGTTTTGATGGAAGTGTTGTTCAAGATCCATCTTCAGAAGTTGGGATTGAATTGTTCCAATCATGTGCAAGTGGTTGTCATGACAACATGTCCTGTTTGTCCCTCATCTACAACCGTTATGATGGAACATGTCATTTGTTCCCCAAAATCTTCCTGTCCACACTCACCGATGCTACAAAGTCGGGGAACATCATGTACAAGAAAGATGCTGGTAATGTACAGGGAGAATTTCGCTTAATTAGATGCATAGTTCATATTTTCAATCATGCAGTTCTGTTTGGTAAAAGTTCATGCATCTCTTGCGATTGTGACTGTTCAGGTTTCAAGTACCTTCTTGATTAGGAGAGACCGGGCCCGGTACGTCCCCTTTACACTAAAATAGAGATAATGAGTTGTTTTTTCGCAATATAATAGTGTACGTTTGTGCACATATATTGAGACATATCTTATCTTTATTGCAATAATTGTTGAAAGTGCCTAAAGTAACTAGTTTGCCAAAATGTATGCTTTAAAGACAACGAGTTGAATAAACGAACTTGCCCCGCATCGGGGCAGGTTCGGTTTCCCTCAGGGGCAGTATCGGCCATCGTTAGGAACAATGAAAACATGTTCAGCCTACAACAATTAAAGAGAGATAAGATTCTATTCATAGTAATCGATATTTGGGACAGAAAAAATACTACATTACTTTACAAAGATGTATTTTATAATAATGTGGATTAGCTAACTTTCTATTACGAAAAGATTCCGAATTCTTTCCAAATAGAGGAGCCTACTCTTCAAGGACCTTCAAGGACCTTCAAGAGGGTCCTTTTGAGGAGGAGGACCTTTAGAAAAATTCTTTCGAAGAAGACATTAACATTTTTTTGACCGTTCTCACGGCCGAATGTGCCCCGCCTGTAATGACCAAACCTATGCTACGAAAAAACACAGCCCTCATAACAAAATAACTTGTTCGTTACATATACGTCTCGACATGTTGGTTTATGCTCACTTAAGAACGTATTCCTAAACACAGTCAACATTTGTCAAATACTTGGTGAACTGAAGTCGAATAATTTACTCAACTAGATGAAAAACGGATTTTCTTCCACATGAGTACACGTGATTTTGTTTGAGCCCAAGCGAATCAATGGGATAACTTGAAAGATATTATGCTATGTGCTTGAAACTTCTCCTAATAGGACTTTATTCTACGTAATTTGTGTGATATTCGTCACCTGTGTAATTTTCATTTATCCAATCAACTTTCTTAGAATGCTTTAAAGCAAATCAAATCTGCTGTCGAATGATGTTTTGCCAAGATTTGATTCTGTATTTCAGAGGAGGCAGTTTGTGAGGTACCGAGCTCAGTTGCCAAGGGGAGACTACTCTATATTGATGGCCAGAAGGCAGGATCAAAGGCTAGGTTTGTATGTGATGATTTCCATTTCTCGGATGTTTCGTATGGCCAATGTACAACAGATGGACTGTGGTCCGACCTTGACAGTCCTTGTGTTCATATGGTAAGTTACATTCCTTGAAGTGTAAACGTAAATGTTGCCAGAATGTCTTTGTATACTCCTTTTTATAATAATTCAAAACATAAGAGCTAGACTGTGAAATGAAAGAAACATTTTAGAAAACACTTAGAAAGAAACATTTAAGAGAACACTTAGAAAGAAACATTTAAAAGGACACTTATGAAGAAAACTTATTGAATGAAAACATTGAAAGAATAAAGGAATTGCAGTAGTTGTGTCAGCTCTTACTAAACGTTCGATGTTCTAGCGACTGAAATGGTTATTCGAACCTCGGCGCTCTATTGAACTTTCAGCCTGGCCCAAACTATAATATCCAGTCGAACGGGAGGGTCGCTGCTGGAAGCTGTGTTGTTATTCACGCTACTGCGCTTCTGAATGCTAGCAGGTAATTTGTAAACGATTTTGTTTAGATATCTTTAAAAATCATTGGAAAGCAAATATCACTAACCAAGGTGCCGAAATTGAAACCTACTAAGATTCATTAGGTCAAGAAGTAAATGAAAAAAAAGTATAATGTTAAATACATTTATTTCAATCTCATGATTACAAAATATCAGGCTTCAATATATGTATCTCATTACAGCTTTTGTATCTCATAGCAGCTTTACACCAACTTATTAATTTTATTAAATTTAATATTATTACAAACTTTTTTTTTTCAAACACACTTAGTATCTTATTCCGTAAGTAACAATTTGAAATGACACCGTACAAGAAGCATCGTTCGGTATCTCAGAACCAACGTGAATGGCAACTATCTGATTCGATACATACACACAAACAATTGTACATAGTCAATATCAAGTTCACTTGCCCAAAAGCAAATATCTGCATCAACCGTAACACAAGTTAAATACTGTTACATTTTCAGTTGTGACATATCTCTTAAAAACGAAGGAGACTACATACTCCTAATAAGTTTCCGTCCTGCTGTGAAGCACGTTGTACGAAACGCTAATAATGGCCCCTGGGGAGAGGAAGAGAGGGGCGTTCCTTACTGGCCATTGACTGGGGGTCTGGAAGCAAACATGACCCTCTGTGTTGAGGTCGACTTGTATAAAGTGAGTGGAAAATTGATACTGGGACTATATATCTATACTGATAGAGGATATGGATCATTTCTATACTAATGACATGTTTTTCTGATCTAGTTAGGTAAGGAGATATTAAACTTTAGTACATCATAAACTTGGTATATGTCAAGAATTGACAGCTATTCTTTTAACCATCCGACGAAATATATATCATGATCATCACCAAAACAGTTTTCATGATGAGCGTCCGTTGCCCGGTAACAGTTTTAAATGTCACGAGAGAATTCTTGACGTCAGACCATTGTTTACTGACGTCAAACTCTTGAATTGGAACTTATTATGAATGATAACATGAGAGTTTACTTTACATACGTCTCATTACTGCTGACTGTTTATTCATTTGGTAGATCTATATCCACGGCCAATTGTATGTTTGTACTGGTTATATACAATTGATGTAGACATCACTAGTAGCATATAGGCAGTGATTGAAAACGTGGTATTGGATAGACAAATATTGAGTTCATCATCTAAAGATTTTCTATCTTCTATGTCCGGCGACAGGTTCTTTATGTCACTTGCAGGGTTTATCTTAGCATCAGTAATGCTCATTTAAATCAGAACTTTGATTGATTGATTTTCTCCGGTGAGATCTTTGGTATCTCTCGTGCAAAATGTATTTGCTCATTATGACGACCGAGAAGGCCATTTTACTTTCGTGTTAAGATCTACGACATGAAATCTCAATCTCGCTATTTCGTTTTGAATTTTTCGTGATCTCTCAAATTCGTGTCGATTATAAGATAGAAGTCAAATGGTAAATCAATATACATAGGGTAACATGATAGAATCCTGATATTTTTAAAACCTCTTTCTTGAAAAGAATCGACTTAATATTCTTGTATCTCTCAGAAATTGAAACTTGGCATTGAATTTGATTTGCTTATGACATTATTTAACTTCAGCATGTCCTTGACACCACCATATTAAGTTTGTACTGAAATTAATCAAACTTTCAAAAAGCAATTTTAAACTCCGTGAAGTGGTTAAAAGATTATGTTGGTCCTCGCGTTGCTTTTGAATTGAAAAGATTTAATGAGTGAGTGAGTGAGTTGGAGTTTTACGCCGCTTCGGCAATATATAAGCCATTTCAAGCAAAAGCAAACGACAGACAATAATTTCAAGATTTCTTATGTTTTATGTTCCAGTTCTACGTTGATGAAACAGTGATGTTTACATTCAACCATCGGATGCCTATATCATTTGTGCAGTATATCTATATAGAAAACTTCATTGTCAGGAGCATCCTATTCACAGAATAACGGAGATGTCGGCTTGAAACCCTAACAACTCTTGGCTCTTTGAAAACTCACCTCAATAATTACCCAATAAAATTGTCTTATGACTTATTATCTCAATCAAAGTTGTGTCATTTGTTTTATTTGTGTATGGCATTGATATCTTGCCCAGTATGAATATCGAGTAGTTTAATGTCATAGCTATCACATTCAAAGATAAAAGAATGTCCTTATTGGTAACACTGCGAAAAGCACTCCGTCTACCGAGTTTTTGGTGGCCCTGTGGCTCTAAACATGGTTCTGTGCAATGCGCAGTCGACCGCTATCAGTATAGTTCAGCAACAACGGGCGCGGCTCGCCGATTGAGTGGGTTACCCGCTCTTTGCTGAATTATCTGATATTTTGAAGGGTTGATTGCCAGCCCCACACTGAGACACAAGTCGAGATACTTGTGGTGTCACCTTGGGCAAGAGACTTTATTCAAAATGTGCCTCTGTTGTTGTGTTGGTGGTGACCTTCTAGCGACAAATATGTCAGCTTGGGTTAGACCAGGGTAATAATGTTGGTAGCGCATTGAGCAGGCACTAGTCGATGAAAATGTGCCCCTTATAAGTACCCATCATTATAATATTACGGGCAATGTCTCCCGATTAGAAATGTTATGATAAAATATATGGAATATATGGATCCTAACAGAGCGATCATATCAAAGACTGTGCAAAAGGATATTTATGTTTTAAGCATTCCCTCTTTTTTATGGGTGGACAATTGTTTAAAAGATTCACTGTCAGAAGCAACATATACAGAGAATAACAAGACATGAAGAGTAGTTTCAATCACTGACCAACGACTGATTATAACTGTCATCTCTTATGTCTCTGTAGGAATTATCCCGTTCACTGAACCGATGAAATATTCTATACCATGAGGTAATGTGATGAGCACTCTGTTTCCTGTTTGTAAAATGAAATAACAAAAGTTCAATTTACAAAGACTTTAACTTGATAAAAAGCACAACTAAGCACATCTTTACGAAATTTTTAGCAGATCTGCCCTTGTTGAGATACACAAGTGCTCAAATAAACTCAATAAAACAGATTTTCATTTGTTTAATTCCTTTTTCAGTTTATAGGTTAATGTCTTTTGATAAATTCATAAAAACTGGAATTTATGTTTTCTTCTATGGTGTTACCAAAACTGCATGGCAATAAAGCATGTATTTTTCATAGTTTATTTAAATCAAATAGAACACTAAAAGAAAAATGATGATATATCATTAATCATGTACAAGTACGAATATGAACACATAAACAAATTAAACAGTCTTATTTTAATGATAATTTAAATAAACACGAGTGCTAAAATGAAAATCATGAAATACATACTTTTTTAATACATAAAACATAATACAACCAATACAGTCTTAAAATACAATTATTCTATCATGCACCACCGTCTACTATCATACCAGATAACTTGTTTTTAGTTGAATATTGGATGTTCAACGTAATACTGACATAATTGGTCACATTTTTTGTGCTTGCAGATCAGCCCGCTGCGAGAAGTCATTTGTCCAATTAGCGTTATAATGCAAACGATTTTGAAAATAAGTAATTTAAAGTATTAAGTAAACTGTTTCAGATCAAAACATACAGCATATTGCTCAAAATACAGTATGTGATCAATTGATTTATATTGTAGAGATGACAAGTTGCGTAAATATATAAGGAATAAGTAAATAATAAAGAATATAGGCCATAGGCCTATTTCGTCACTCTGTTACACCTTTACAAATGTTCCTTGAATGTTTGAGCAATTTCAATTTCTGAATTGATTCCTATGTCTGAAATTTCATCCCCTACATGGTTAATTTTACAATGGTCGACCCTACGACTCCTGCAGGAACCACGGCCTAAAAGCTTTTATTCTTATCTTCCAGAAGCACTTAGACTAAGATACGGAAATGCTATGTAGAGACTCCTTAACTAACGGGAATTTTAAGTTGTACATTTGTTGACCCTATGGCAATTACAAAGGGAGAAACCATTTTGACCACACCCAAAAGGAAAATTTAATATCAAGCCTGATGAGCTACAGAGTAAATGTCTTTATTTTTTCATCTTTTCAATGAATAGGTTTTATGACAAGCTCGATCATGTTTGTTGTAAGGAAACCAATTGATGCACCATAATTTCTTAATATCAAATTCGAATTTTGGAACAAAATAATATAATAGTAAAAGGTTTTATTAGGACTGATGATTCATCAAATAAACAGACTAGGAAATTGTAGGCGGCTATAAAACCATTCATTGTGTATGTTTTCTAATTTGTTGGAATTAAAATAACCTAAATTTGGGAACATATAGAATAAGAAAGAGAAATGACAAAAATGACATTTACTTCTAATTTTCCATTCTCATAATAAAGAAATGAAACTACCTTTCGTTGTTATGGTAATTTTCTTTACATTCTTGGTACTCTTGAAGTTTGATGTTATTTGAATCTGTCTGTTACTATACTTCATTCATTCCATATGAAAACGTCGATTTTAGTTGATGGTATGTAAGGAGCTGATACGGGATGTAGCTCCTGATAACAATAGATTTCGCTGCTTCGGTTCCCAGTTGTTTTAATCATTAAAGGCACGGTAGAAAACGAAGAGAACTTTCGATAAGTTTCACCTTGCCATGGAAGGATGGATACTACTACTACTACTACTACTACTACTACTAAACATTTGTATAGCGCCAATATCCAACTCAGATAGCGCTTTCCCTCGATCATTGGATACCAATCTTCATGCCACATCTTTTACAATCTCGACTCCTGAGGGATCATACAACACGTGCAGTCATGTGACGCTCAGCGTTAATGTCACTCTTAATCCTTGGGAGGTACCCATTTACAGCTGGGTGAACTGGGACACATAGTCTCAGTATTTTGTCCAAGTATACTGCACGTTCTGCACGTTTTCATGTTGCCACCATCTGGTCTTTACCAACGGATTCGTGGGTTCTTTTAAGTGCACAGGGTTGTGTACTGTTCACTAGGGTTTGTGACAACACTGAAAGAGTCTGCACAGAAAGTTGACTCCAAGGTTTTTACACCCGGTCACAGGCAGGGTTCGAACCCGGCACGTCAGGCTTGCTAGCCTGGCGCTTTTGCCGACTCGGCCATCTCATGATATGAGATGAGTGCTCTGAAGCAGAACAGCATGGCCTTCTGAAACAAATCTTCCCTTACTACTGCATTTGTTAAAGTTCAAGAATAACAATCTAGGATCAAAGTCTTCTTCCTGTCCGTCATATCAATATCTTTTCCAACAACAAGTGACATCCGGATTTGGCCACTTGAGGGATAATAAACTCCAAACATCGGCCAGAGAGCAACAGAACTATCAGCATTGTCAATCTTTCCAATTATTCTCGTTTCCCTCACATCAATGAAAGCGATTAGACGTCTAGCACTGTCATAGAGAACACCAACATGTAGAGTGGTCGAGGTGGCTGGAGTGTTCTCCAGAGCATCAGGCAGACAGCTTATATAACTGCCATGTCTTCTGATCTTCCTACAGATTGAACTGCGTAATGGACAGTGTGAAATATTGAGACTGTAAGAGTGGGGTTGTCCACCTATCCAGTGACTCTCGTCATGTTCCTTCTCCCTGGCCAGTCCTATCTCCAGCAGGAGGTTGGTCTCTATTAGAGCCTTCTCAATACCCACCCGTGCCTCCACCTCAAAGTACTGGGCAGATCCACACTGGGGGAGGGGGACAGTGCTGCTTGTTCCACGATACTTCTGTAGTCTCTCGTCACTGAATGACGGATAGGGCTGTGGTTTGTTGATCAACTCACCTTCATCGTTGATATATACCCATTCTGCGTTGTATTTTGTCTTGTCGAACTTTATATTTGTACCTGAAACAAATGGTTTAGAATACACAAGAGCACCCTATATACAAGCTATTCGATGTGCCGAAATGATTTTACAAAGTCAGCATTTTTACTCCCGGTATATGTTAAGCCAAGTTTTAACTTTTCAGAGACATTTTTCTTTGATTTTCTTACAAATTATTTTGAATCTAACTTTCAGATAGGTTATGTGTTCCAATCAGGTAATATCCCGGTTTTCCAGCAGAATGCCCTTGCATCAAAAAGTTGCAACACAAGTTACCTTCCTTAATTGCAATCAATGAAAACAGGTCTTGCATATGGTTGAATACATTTGTTTGTGAGCATCCTTTTACTGTCATATAGTGACATGGAAACTGTTATACCTTTATGATAATATTTCATTAATAGTGTGAGTAGGAATATTTGAAAAATCAAAAATGTATTTTTAAATAGAGATAGTGACTGTGACTGTGTAAATTATTATCTATTTTATTACGAAGTTTGTTGTTTTACTATTCAACCTTTTAAACTAATGAGAAAGTTAAAAACTTTTTTTTAATTGGCGAGTTATATCCCTGGATATTTTACCGAAGCATGCGGAAATGACCGAGACTTTGCGAATGATCACTTTTGAAACGGCTTCGCGTATTGCACAACTACCTTTAAATGCACCGAAGCAGGCTTCTACCTTTCTTGTCTAAAGATTAGGCTAATTAGAACAGATGCTAGATCAAAGTTACATGACTGAGCTGCCTCTGTGGGGGAGAGAATGTGGTCATTAGGAAAGGTACAATTTAAACATATGATACGTTAACCTGTAGACATATAAACTTGTAAATATATACTCACAGATCAACAGAAACGATTCCTCTAAACCCGGAGTACGTAATCTATACAGTCCTGAAACTGAAAAATTAACTAGTGTCATTTTTGTGCATTTACCTAAACCTACCATAAATCTTTGTCTTTCGTTTCGGATAATCCGATACACGTAATTATTACTGATTGGCCTACTTGGTCACATGACTGCACTGACGTTAACCAATATAAACCTGTTGGAGTCTTGAGGGGTTGATATAAAAAATTCATTGGTATATCGACCTTGGGCACATGATATTCGCCGAGGCAACGCCGAGGTAACTATCATGTGCCAAGGTGAGTCCAAGATTGAACAAATGATTGGATCAATCTCATTTACAGTCAATAAAGGTGTTCCTAATGTCCAGATATATACCCACATCTTTCCGCATCTTGCTCCTGACTGATAACCTTGTCAAGTGTTGACTTCAAATGTGTGACCTCCTGAAATAAAAATGGATTTCAAATTTATTAAACATACTTTATTTTCCTATACTGCTATAATTGATATAAAACACAAACATCTGGAGCAAGAGTGATGTTTCGTTGAAATGTTTTTTTTTAAAAGTAGTAAGTACAAAGCACAATACACAAACAAGCAATGTTTATTAAACATTTTCTGAATAACATACATCAGAACTTGCATACGATACATACGTTGTAGATATGACAAAGTATAGTTCTTGTTGTATGTAAACATTCTTTCAGCTTCTCCTTTTTCTGAGATAATTTCAACTGAGACATAAATAAAAATAAACTCAGAATGAAACTTTTGGAATGTTTTTGCACAATACTATATATCTGTCATACATCAAAAAGAGAAGAACCACCCTTAAGTCAATGCCTTGGCAAAATGTGTATCAAAGAATATGAATATCGTAGTTTGTTGACTATATAATCACCTCAGTCATCCTCTGTAGCTCTTGTGTCAATTCTTCCTCACTTTTGGTTTCTTTGTCTGAAATAGAGATGACGTCATACTGATAGTGTCAGTAAGAAATTTTCCCAGAGGTCGAGATTTGTCATGTGTCCAAATATCAAACCATTACGAAGTTTAGTCACCCAGTCAAGTATGGCATTTCATGTAAATTAAGCAGTCGACGGGAGCACAATAAGGGTATGTTCTTGCGTCCAGTCTTATCTAATCAATGGAACTGTCATTGGTCCTTTTTTATTGGCGTTTTAATTTAAAAAGAAAGTTGTTCATCTTGTTTTGAGACACTTTCAATCTTTTTAGTGACACTGGGACCTGTATACCAACCATCATAGTTCTAGTTTAAGCCAGCTCTTTATATCTCACTGTGCCATTATTTCCGTCTTTACCCTCATCCTGTAGGTTACCTTTATCCTTGATCTTTGTACTTTGGATGGCAACATCAACATATCAAATAGCTGAAATGTTACTGAAAACACTTTAAGCGCAAATTTACTCACTCACTCTAGTTTGTACAATGAAAATATGTTTCGCATTACCTTCGGTCTGATCAATCTCAGTTGATATGTTGCCAAACTGTGCCAGGACAGATCTAATCTCCTCCAGTCTCTCAGTGTTGAATTCAGGCACAGGAAGAGACTTGTAGTCCTCAGGTTGAACTGATCTCCTGCAGTCCTGAGATTTCTCCTCAAGCACCTGTTTAATCTCAAGGACGTCCAAGATAGATCCATATTGCAGAGTCTTGTTGATGTAGCCAAAGGTTGTCACGTATCTCTGGAGACTGCTTTCTGACGTGTTCTTCTTCTTCCTCAGATCTTCCAGAACCTTGTCTCTGTGTTGCTGAAGTTGAATCTGCATCTCTTTCCCTCTTTGGTCAATGAGGGTTTTCAGGAAAAGGAAAGTATGAGAGATTTTGTCGGGGAGCCTGCTTAAAGTCTGCTCTAAAGAGGAGAGATCTTGTTCGGCTGCTGCCAGATACGCCTTTTGCTTGTTGATGATTGATTTGACATCTTCCCGTATACTCTCCACTTCTTTTCTTTCATTGCCATCTGATTCGTCACCATAAACAACCTTGTGTTCAGCATGATCTGAGCGTCTGCATTTCACACAGGTCAAAATGCAGCAATCTTTATCCCACGTGTCTGCAATGAACTTTGGGTGGATTGAGCAATATCTGTCATGAATCAATGCACCAGCCTCCATGTCTCCAATATTTTGAACAGTATGACTCCTTGTACCCTTGAAGCCATTGTGTACATTCTGACAATTTTCGCAGAAAAAATCTTCACATTCTTCACACCAACAAACAGCCTGGTTGCCGTCCTCCTCATGTGTACACAGGACCAGTTCTGGGTTGTGGTTCACCGTCAGGTGCAGGATTTCCTTCTCTGTGATGACGTCCTTCTGTAGAGGTGTCTCTGTCAGGTTGACGTCTCTCTGACATGTGCTGCATGATACCGCTCCTCCAGCTGCAGCTGTCACACACGTCTCACAGACATCGTGGAGACACGGCAACAGGAAGGGGGCGGGGCCTTTTAGTGAGAAGCGTTTCTGGCAGATTTGGCAAATTGGTAAACTGGTCATTGTGTGCAATCATTACTGTAACAAATAAGAAACCATAGTTAATTGACAGTGAGGAAAGGGATGGGACCTTTCATGGGAAGATGATGCTGGCAGACTTGGCCAGTCTTGAAACTTGACATATAGACACTGTTACAAACAAGATGGTCTTAAATATACCTTTGAGACATGGTGCGTACACCAATATTTAAAATAATTTCAGACGGATTTTAAAGAACTATAATATATTATGACATGTGTGTATGAGCATTTGGAACACTCTCTAATGGAACTCGTGCAAACAGTTATTTCTGTTCTTAACATTACCCTATTGGACTGTTCAAAGTAATTGTTTTCACAAATTACATCCAGAGTTACTATGCTTGAGTATGACTGCGCAAAAATTAAAAGGTAAAATTAGCCCTTAAAATGATATTGCCTGATACAAATTTTAAACATACTATTTAAAATACCACGATTTTTTATTTGTCCCTAAATCGGTCGCGTTACCCTGGCCTTCAGTCAGCAATGCAAAAAGACATCGTCGTCTTCTTTAATTGTATCATATGCCTGAACAATTAACATCTGAATATTTTTGTAAAATACGGAACTATTGTCAATGAACATTAAGAGATCAATTGTTTCATGTATCTGTTGATAATAACAGACAAACAATTTTATTCAAGCCTAAAACCTCCAAGTAAGAAGAATGGTCTATACCAAGGTAAGAACTTATTACAGCACACATGCGATCGATGCATTGGGCCTCTTACCTCATTGATATCTAAACATATTGCCTAAGCATAAGGCAAACTTGCCACAAATGTGTCAGTTTTGTTTAATGGTGTATTGAGTGTTGTGCAAACCAACGTTATGTTGAGAAGTTTTAACCATGACATCGTCGTGTTTACTTTTCTATTGCTTCTTTAATATTCAAACAATAACTTGAACAGCTTTATTTAGATTTGAGGTCATTTCTCAAATGTTAACTAGATTCAGATTGCAAAGTACAGTTAGGTACAGTTAGAGTCTACAGATCTGTGAAGAGCAGGTAAAGTGGTATAAACCAGAGTTAAAATGAACAAGACATCGACGTGCAGTACACCAACTGTTATCGTCTAACGTTTGACAGCCGCGTCATTTTGCACACTTTTATCTTCATTCAAATGAAATTTGTATGCTCCAAATAATATACCCATTCGTTTCTTTGTAAGTGAGAACAAGTGATAGATATACCAAAAAGATTGATTTTGTGATTAACAAAATATTTCCTTGTTAGGTAAGGTCATTTGTTTAAGTATATCCTTCAGTGCAAGCAGGATTAAAGCATATTTACCATTGTTAGTAACACATTCACAGAGTAAACTGAGTAAGAGTTTACTGATAATAAAAGCATCTTGCATTACTATCTAATGTCTGTGTGAGTGTTGATTTTTAACTCAATTTTTAATAAACAACCTGTAATTCAGACTGGTTAATATTTTTCAAATTCACATAATATTTGGAATACTCTTATTTCCGTACATGTACTCCCCTGGAAATTTATACCAATGTCAGTTAATATATATTGTTTTTCATAGATAAAGCATCAATTAAAGGGGCAGTAGCAGGTTTTTAGGGGGAATATGAGGTGATGTCAGGAAAATGAAAATTAATAGTTCCAATTGAAAGACAATGTATTTAAACTAAATGGAGCAGTAATAATTCAAATATTTAACATAAAGTTTAGCCATGCGATTCCTTTTTCTTACAGAAAATGAATTAAAGGTGTTCACACAAAAATGGCGGCCTATGTATTTTATGTGAATCTTCATACTTTGTCCTCCGACTATGGATGATTGACTTGTGTAATGACATTTTTGACACTGTCAAAATAATACATTTAACATAAACTTACAATTAACACTGAAAATTTTAAAATATAAAATTATCAAAAAACGTGCTACTGCCCCTTTAAACCGATGTGTTCTGTTTACAGTGATACACGTTGCATTATCAAGTTTTCTCCTCTATTTTCTTAAAGATATTGTATGAACAGACAACTGGAAACTTACCTTACAGCATAGCATATAGATGTGCTCTCGTTTCAGGAATATTACATTGGGTTGCTGATCAATGAAGAAGTAAGTCACAACAGAAGAGTGTGGAGTGATCGATATACAATTGTATACACACCAAATGTTGTCAAATATATACATTCTAGTGGTGTTTATGGCCCATGACGTATTAACCGATAACTCAACATGCTGTGTGTAGTCTTGGTGTGCATGGACACATATGTTACGACTGAATGATGACTATTAACAATTTTGTGGATAACTTCTCATTTCTCGTGCGATAAACCTAGTTCGAAGATCGATTATAAGTAATCGATGAGAGAAAAGTATAAATAATTTTATAAAATATAAATTCCTACTTGATACTATAAGAAATAATGTACTGTACGATACTGTAAAACGATATACAGCTGCTGAGGAAATTCAACAATTCTTAAAACACGTGCACATCGTACACTATAATTATAAATCAATATATTAACAGTGAATAACTACATGAACACTAGTACTCTTACACAAGGTACGAATATTTGATATGCGGGAGATAAGTACCCATGTACCCAGGGGAATAGGGTTCAAATGACAAAATATCAGAATTTTAGGTTCATAAATATTTTATTTATCACATTTTCGACAGAATTATTAGACATTTATTTACCGTTTGTTAACGTATGAATATGAGTATCCTACTTTGAATTTTGTATGGCTTCCTCTCCTAAAAAAATTTTCTTATTGCAAAGGATGTTAGAATAATTATACATTAATGACAAGAAACTAAATTTAGTCTATGGTTAAAATACATGCATGCAATTTTTTTGCAACATTCAATGAACGTTATCGAAGAGTGTGTTCTTCTAGTGATGTTTACTCTTAAAACCTTTACCAAATTTTGATTTTGATGGTTGAAAGCTTCTTGGTAATGTATTTATCCAAGTTAAATAGATTATTTAACATGATTTATTGAAAGGCGCCCAACGTTGAAATCCTAAAGAGTAAACTAATAACCCATCAACTTTTAAACTCTTTAAAAAATGATCATGCAACATAATAATTGAATACAATGAAGTAAAAAAAGACCGCTCACTATTTATTAACAAGTTCAATTAGTTCAAATATATGTATTTAAATCTTGAGGAATTTTAAATTGTTTTATGTTCAATTGAAGGTTGTGATACATAATGTTCTATGGGCTGGACTTAGTCTGGGTGGTACGACCTAAGATGAGCGTCGGTAACCAGCGTGATTTAAATTAGTATATTATCATATCCAAGAGCCATATTATTTTGCTAGTCTACTTATAGAGCTTTTATTTGTAGAATCGATCAACAGTTTAAACTATTTAGTGTTAGATTCATGATAGTTGATTCAGTTGACAGGGCTTTTGTAGAGATTTTATGTGCGTCTCCCTCAACTTTTTGAATTTAGGATATGTTTTATACTTATATTCTATCACATACAGTTTATTGCTCGAGCTTTTATGTTGAGGTAATTTTGTGAATATCTATTGCATCATGGGATGTGTCGAAGCTCAACACGGAGACGTATACGCCAAAGGAACAAGATGATCATGGATATTATGAAAGTTTCATTCCTCGGAAGTAGGTCAATAATAATCCCCTATAACCTAAAAGTATTTTCATATGTAGAATCAACGATCATGTTTTGACTTCTTTTCGTTCCTTAACTCTAACATAAAAATTGTCAATCAATAAACAAAGATAGTTTTAAGTAAATTGTCCATAGAAAGCTGTAAAAGGATGATTAATGATGAAACATAAACTTTGTCGTCTGGCTTATCAAATTTCAAGTTAACCAATATGCGTTTTATAGCAAAATAACCTTGGATGAATATCGAGTAGTTTATTGTCATAGCTATATATCACATTAATAGATAAAAGAATGTCCTTATTGGTAACACTGTGAGAATCACTCCGTCTAACGAGACATTGGTTGCCCTGTGGCCCTTAACATGGTTCTGTGCAATGCGCAGTCGACCGCTATCAGTATAGTTCAGCAACAACGGGCGCGGCTCGCCTGATGAGTGGGTTACCCGCTCTTTGCTGAGTTATCTGATATTTTGAAGGGTTGATTCCCTGCCCCACACTGAGACACAAGTCGAGATACGTGTGGTGTCACCTTGGGTAAGAGACTTTATTCAAAATGTGCCTCTGTTGTTGTGTTGGTGGTGACCTTCTAGCGACAAATATGTCAGCTTGGGTTAGACCAGGGTAATAATGTTGGTAGCGCATTGAGCAGGCACTAGTCGATGAAAATGTGCCCCTTATAAGTACCCATTATTATAATATTACGGGCAATGTCTCCCGATGAGAAATGTAATGATAAAATATATGGAGGCAGCAGCACTCACTGATTGATAGAACCCTAACAGAGCGATCATATCAAAGACTGTGCAAAAGGATATTTATGTTTTAAGCATTCCCTCTTTTTTATCGGTGGACTATTGTTTAAAAGATTCACTGTCAGAAGCAACATATACACAGAGTGACAAGACAAGAAGAGTAGTTCCAATCACTGACCAACGACTGATTATAACTGTCATCTCTAATGTCTCTGTAGGAATTATCCCGTTCACTGAACCGATGGAATATTCTATACCATGAGGTAATGTGATGAGCACACTGTTTCCTGACTGTAAAATGAAATAACAAAAGTTCAATTTACAATGATTCATCAATTCACAAAGTTTAACAGACAGACAGACAGGTACCTGTTTTATTCAGTAGTAGAGGCCCAGTGGTCCAAAGTACAATTTCAATTCCAATTGAACTATTTGGTCACGTGACATAGACAGAGATTTTGCGCCGGATTTTAAATGGACATCAATTGTTTTATGAAAATAGCAACATATTTGATAACATCATCATTGTTGGTATTGGGAAGGTTAAACATTGTTCGTGGGGTAACATTATCATAATTTAAATACTTCTTACGACGTCGCAAACTAACAACATGTGAAACTCGTCTTCTAATTGACCCGAAGAACAATACGAACATGATAGATTAACTAATGTATCTTTATTTGTTCTATACTTTTGTATTTTCAAGTCATGAAGTGAAATTCTAAGTTTACAAAAGTTCCTTAAAAGTGATTTATCATTAAGGATCCCTAATACTTTTCCGGTACAAACATTGATTTACAACGTGAGTAATGGCATAGCAATCTGGATGAATATACTGTTGCGAACCAATCCTGAATAAACATAATTATTATTATCTTTAATTCTTTATCTTAACATTGACATAAACGTTTGCCTATCACCAACATCTTGATATAACCAAGCATAAGAACATCGGCTTGAAAATAAAATGCTTCTCACATCTGAAGCCCAAGAATGTTTTCCACGTTCAAGTGATAACAATAAATTATAGCATTGATGAGCGATGCGATATTCAGATATCATATTCAGATATCCTTTATAAGTTTAATCCAATATTTAATTACTTTTATTTGGCTTTCAATGTATAGGTTATGACGACCTGTTTCAACAAGTATGGCTTTATTTGAAGCAAATTTTCCGATTGTGAAAAATCTTTTAAAATATCCTGCATGAACATTTTCAATTACTTCATGATAGCATGATCCCCAAATTTCCGATCCATATAACAATGTTGGGGATATCTTTGAATAAAAAATCAAACAGGCAGAATCATAAGAAATAAATTTGTTGATATAAAAAAAGAGTTTGAAAATTTGAAAACGTGCTTTTTTTGGCTTGTGCTGCAAGTTTTTACATGACCAGTTAAATCTATTTGAAAACACAAGGCCTAAATACTTATGATAAGTAACAACATCCATATGTTTGCCGCGGAATGACCACTTTTCGTTTTTGGCAACAATACCGGCGTTTCTAGACAAATATAATCGATTTTTCCATATTCAGTTCTTAACCCCAAGTGTCAAAACAATTTTAAAATCATTGAAAATTATTGAAAGTTTTTCAGTAATACACTAATCTGTTCAAACAATACATGTTTCCTTTCATCCTTTATTATGTACCAAAATAACAACTTTTTGCTGTCAACATAATCAAAAGCATTTTTAAAATCTATAAAAGCGCAATAAAATCTCTGGATCCCTTTGAATCTGCAGAGATATTTCGTGCAAAGTGCTTGTCATACAAAAACATTGTCAGTTGTGCTGTAATCTGGTCTAAATCCTGCTTGAGCTTCAACAAGCAATTCATTAATATCGACCCAAGCGCGTATGATTTCGCGATGATTTCAGAGACCTTCTTCATTAAGTTTAACAGTCATGACAAATATATAATGTGACATCTCAATTACTTATTCAAATTTGAAAAAACTGTATCATGAAATAGGAATGCTTGAAAAAGGGTAACAGCAATTGTCTAGAATAAATGGTTATTTTAATTATTATTTAGACTTGACAATATGTACTTGAAAAGACGCCTCGTGTAATTTGCTTTTTTATATGTTTCTTACCTTGATAAATAGAATTTGAATTATAACTGTTACATCAATTCATTGGTTCATAAGCTATAAAAATCTGTATACAGATTTAAAATGTGCATGATAATTGTAAAAAAGATTCACGCCTAAATCATTTAATCCGTAGATTAAGCATATCAATACTTATGTTGATAAAAAAAATCATGTTAATATATATACATTCATAAAGTAATTTTCAAAGTTGTTAGCATCTATATCATGACGTTGCACTCTCATAATAAACATGAACTAATAAGATTAAGAAGTAAAAAATCGAAAGATCTCTTCCTTTTTAATCGTTATGTCTAAAAGGGGCAGTAGCACATTTTTTGAAAATTTTATATTTCCACTGATAATTGTACGTTAATGCTAAATGTTTTAATTTGATAGTGTCATAAATCTCATTACACAAACCAATCATCCATAGTCAGTGAACAAATTATAAAGATTTACATAAAGTCCATTCGAAGCCCTTTTTGTGTAAACACCACGTGAATCGCATGGCTGAACTTTACATCATATATTTGATTTATTACTGCTTCAATCAGTTTAAATACATTGTCTTTCAATAGGAACCATTTATTTTCATTTTCCTGAAATCACCTTATATTCAGTCAAAAACGTGCTACTGCCCCTTTAAAAAACCTTTCATAAAAAGTGAATATCGTTGAACGAAGAATTTTGTGATCCAGTTTAATTATTTTTAATCATGTTATTAACTATTGATATTTTAAGTCCGTTGTCGTGGTTGACACTCAGAATATTTTCAAATTCACTGTAAAAATGTAAAACAAAATTGAATCAAAATATATTTTACCAAATATAAGACATCATCGGAAGTCATTCCTGGATGAAACAGGTGTTGAATTGTTTCTATAAGACTAAAACACCACCCTGACGGTATAAAAATGCCATAGTCACTAGATAGGACTAGACCTTGCATCTTCCAAATAAGGAGGTCGGTGCAAAATAAGACGAAAATCTAAAGAATGTTACAAATCAAATAATTTTGTAAAAACCTGTAGTATGCTCACATTAAGAAAAGACAAAAAAGGGTTTATCCTTTTTCAATAACGAATAACGAAATTTAAGTTGCATGAAAAATATCTCATATCTATTCATAGTAAAATTAAATCAACACTAAAAGCAAAATGATGATGCTATATCATTTATCATGTACAAGTACGAATATGAACACAGGAAAGAGCAAATGTTATACAGTCTAATTTCAATGATGATTCAAATAAGCACGAGTGTCTAATTGAAAATCTTTAGATACATACTTTGTTTAATCACAAAACATAATAAAGCACATTTTTTTTCACAAATATGAATTCAGAATAAATACTATACAGCCTTAATATACAATTACTTTATTAATGCAACATCGTCTTCTATCATATCCGATAACTTTTCTAGTTAGACATTTAGTGTTGATACTGACATCATTTGTCACATTTTCTGTGCTCGATATCAGCCGCCGCGAAAAAGTCAATAGGCCAATCAGCGTAATCATGCAAACGATTTTTTAAATAAGAATTTTAAGTACTACATGTAGGTAAACAGTTACAGATCAAAATATACCGCATATTGTTAAATTTGTATATTCTGTACAGATGACAAGTTGCGTAAATAAATAAGGAATAAGTAAATAATAATAGGGTAGGGGCTGGGGTCACATTGACAACACCCAAAAGGAATAGGTTTTATCACGATCTTGTCTGTGCTCCAAATTGTCTAAATATATCGAACACGAGTATATTTTGAATAAAAAATTGTAAGTTTGTTCTATAAAGTAAAAGACTTTATTAGCAATGATGATTCATCAAATAAACAGACTAAGAAATTGTAGGCCGCGATAAAACCATGCCTTACTTTGTTCGATTTTGATAACCTAAATTTGGAAAAAAATATAATAAACAAGATGTGTTTGTGAAACACGAATGCCCCCGGATGCATCCTGCTCGCTGTGTCAAGGTCAAGGTCACAATGTCAAATGTCATGGTGTCATCTGAAAGGTCTCATCACAAGGGATACACATGTCAAGTATCAAAGACCTAGCACTGACAGTATAGAAACTATAGCCAAGGTTAAAGTTTTCGGAAAATGCTCGCTGTGTCAAGGTCAAGGTCACAAGGTCAAATGTCATGGTGTCATCTGAAAGGTCTCATCACAAGGGATCCATATGTCAAGTATCAAAGACCTAGCTCTGACCAATCAAAAGTTATGACCAAGGTTAAAGTTTTTGTGGACAAACGGACAGACGGACGTCAAGGTCACAAGGTCAAATATCATGGTGTCATCTGAAAGGTCTCATCACAAGGGATACACATGTCAAGTATCAAAGACCTAGCACTGACAGTATAGAAACTATAGCTAAGGTTAAAGTTTTCGGAAAATGCTCGCTGTGTCAAGGTCAAGGTCACAAGGTCAAATGTCATGGTGTCATCTGAAAGGTCTCATCACAAGGGATCTATATGTCAAGTATCAAAGACCTAGCTCTGACCAATCAAAAGTTATGACCAAGGTTAAAGTTTTTGTGGACAAACGGACAGACGGACGGACAGACGGACAGGTGAAAAACAATATACCCCCGGAATCTCCGATTCGGGGGCATAAAAAGAAAAATAACAATAATTATATTAACTATCCAAAACCATCTACATGTATGGCTTAAACAAAATACTTGCCCTTGCTAATTACAAAGAAGGGAAAACTTCCTTTCAGAGATAAGTTCTAGTACTTTTCTTTACATTCTTTGTACTCTTCAGTGGACTGAAGTTTGATGTTAATTGAATCACTCGGATAATCTGTGTGACACTATACTAAATTCATTCCGAATGTAAACGTCGATTTTATTTGATGGTATACAAGGAGCTGATAAAGGATGTAACCCCTGATCACAAAAGATATCGCTGCTTCGGTTCACAGTGTTTTTAATCACCAAAGGCAAGGTAGAAAACGAAAATACCTTCTCGATATGTTTTCACTTTGTCATGGAAAGATAGATATGTACACGATATGAGTTGGGTGCTTTGATGCAGAACAGCATGGCCTTTCTGAATACAAATCTTCCCTTACTAGTGCATTTGTTTTAAGCCCATGCTTAAAAGCTACAAATAGAAGCTTCAAGAACAACAATCTAGGATCAGAGTCTTCTTCCTGTCCGTCATATCAATATCATTTCCAACAACAAGTGACATCCCGATTTGGCCACTTAAAGAATAATAAACTCCAAACATCGGCCAAAGGGCAACAGAACTATCAACATTGTCAATCCTTCCAATGATTCTCGATTCCCGAACATCAATGAAAGCAATTACACCTCTAGCACTGTCATAGACAACACCAAAGTGTAGAGCAACTGAGTTGCCAGGAGTGTTCTCCAGAGCATCAGGCACACATGTGATACTCTTGCCGTGTCTACGGATCTTCCTACAGTTTGTAGTGCGCATAGAACAATGGGCAATATTAAGACTGTAAGACTCGTGCTGTCCACCTATCCAATGATATTGATCCTGTTCCTCCTCCCTGACCAGTCCTATCTCCAGAATGAGGTTGGTTTCTGTCAGAGCTCTATCAATTCCCACCTGTGACTCCACCTCAAAGTACTGGGTAAATCCACATTTAGGGAGGGGGACAGTACTGCTTGTTCCACGATACTTCGTTAGTCTCTGGTTGCTGTTTGGCGGGTTGGGTTGTGGTTTATTTATTAACTCACCTTCAGCGTTGATATATACCCATTCTGCGTTGTATTTGGTCTTGTCGAACTTAACATTTGTACCTGAAACACATGTTTTTAGAAAACACAAGAGCATTCTTCATTCCTCGCGATTGTACATATGTATACACGTTATTTGATGTGCAGAAATGATTGTAAACATTTTTACTCCCGGTATACATTACAAGTTTCAGCTTTTATATCCTCTGACTCCTCAAACAAACAGAGAAATTTAAAAAAAAAAGGGTTTAAACATTATTTTGTATTAACATGACTGTTTAACATGACAGACAGATTATGATTTTGTTTCAAAGCTATCTAACATTCTGCAAGCGACCTTTGATTCATAATGTTAAGTAAATGTGAAATAGACATGTTTGACATTTGGAATGAAATTGGAGATACTTTGAAATCACGACATGATTGTTTTTGAAACATTTACTTTGCACTCACTTTTGAACTACCTTTTGTCAAATGTCATTAAACGTTTTTAGTTGGTTGTTTTCATGTGCTATTATCATTTCCGTCATGTTATGAAATTATAGTAAATAAACATATAACTTACAGAAAATACTATCAAACTACCTTAATACAGAATATACATCTCCAAAGCAACGACAGTATTTACTATTCATAATTTAATTAAAATCTAATATTTCATTCGAATGAAAACGTCGATTCCATTTGATGGTTTACAAGGAGCTGATAAGGGATGTAACTCCTGATCACAATAGATATCGCTGCTTCGGTTCACTGCTGTTTTAATCATTTAAGACAAAGTAGAAAACAAAGAGAACTTCTCGATGTGTTTTCACCTTGCCATGGAAAAATAGATATATACATGATATGAGATGAGTGCTTTGATGCAGAACAGCATCATCCATGGCCTTTCTGAATACAATCTTCAATTACTACTGCCTTTTGAGGAAATCGAACACATGCCTCGCGTCACAGCGTTGGTTAGGATTGACGAAAAACAACTCTTAAGGATGTTTTCGGTATGTTTCTGTTAACATTTTGCAGTGCCAAAGTACCCTTCGATATCGAAATTGCACCCGAAGTTCACATCTTGTTGATGTAGTTAATTATTGTTTATTTTGTCGCAAAATAAATTTACAAAGCGAGAGGTCTTTCACACACTTTCTTTTCCGACTGCATTTTATGATCTTAAAATTATATAAAAAATAGATAATGTCATTGTTTTTGTTGAATATCATTTCTATTTCAACTTGTGAATTGAGAAAGTGTCATTTTCACTCGTGAAAATATCACTTTCTCACTGCACTCGATGAGATAGAAATGGTAATTGGCAAAAAATAATGAAATAGTCTCTGTTTCCCGATGAAAAGTGAAAGTCATTTTAACTGCAATACACTTTACAAGATGACAGCTAACTTAGCTGCTTCCTGCCCTACTGGGCAACCGCGGGTTTGACGTCAATTCAATTCTTCGTTCGATACCAAATGAACAAAGGTGAGCCAGCAAAGTCCGTAGATTGGTGTCCAGGAAATTGAACAGCTAGGTTATTGGTCGGTTATTGATTGTCGTGTCTATTCCCACTATCAATGTTTTCGGCTCCTCAAAGTTAAGAAGTGATCGACCTATAGCCTTCCGCACACATCCCTTGATGAACTGAACCATTCTTTCCCATAAACCTCATATTCATGGAGCCTTTTCTACATTAAACTCCCATGACACGTGCTGGTTCATCAAGTTATTTTGAGTTGTGTGAAAAGGATGTCACAATTTTCCCTAGTATATGAGAACGATGGATTGTCATTGACTCGATAATCAGGAAGGTCAGATATTAGTTGAGAGTTGTATTGTATTCCTTCATACCGTTTGCAAAGACAAAACTTTCATAAAATCTTCTTTACAGCTGTTCTACCCATGAAGATCCAAAATGTATGTCTTCAAGAGTTAAGTGTTTGCTTAATGCCACTGTGTAACGTCTTCTGATAAATGACTTGAGTGGTGAAAGAATGTTTGGCCTGTAACAGAATGGGACACTTAGAACTCTCAGAAATATTAGTTAGTTGATTCGATCTTGACAATATATGATTTCAATATTCAACACCAACTGGAGGTTTTTATATTAAAGTTGATGAAGATGTTTTCTTAGATGAATCACTCTACTAACAACTGCTTGTCTTCCAAATCTGTAAAAGTACTCGCACTGTAAGTCGCTAAAGTAAACCCAAAGGGTCAAATATCGTGCCTGATGTTTTTAGGATAGACCCATTGACTTCTTGATAAACCCGAGACCAGAGCGTCGTAGTCAAGGGTGGAAGATGGGCGAATGGCAACTTGTAGCTCATCCTCACTCGGTCAGTAATGTAAGGATCCTCTCGGACTGTTCAGTTGGAGTGTTGAGGGGTGTTGTACATAGACTGGAACGCCTTTGGGCGTGAGGTCCCACTAGCTGCTGTCACTGACATCATTTGTGTCTGGATTAGGGCGCCGACCTGACTTCCAACCACACTGACCTTGAAAGGCTGTGGGTTCAACTGCATTTTTTTGTAAGAGCGGCTTGGTTGAGACTTGTGCTTGAAGGTGAGGGAACTCTTGTACTGAAGGGTCCAGAAGGCTTCGTCTCTCGTTAAACAGCGGGATCTTGTCCAAAAAAGGGAGGTAGGTGAGGCCTGCAAGGTTTTCTTGAATTTGGAATCCCAAATGCAATGATTCAAAAACCCCGAACGTCGAAGGTTGGTGACTGATCCTATACAACATCTGACACTATCCAAGATTGAGAAGAGGTTCCGCTTCTTCCAATACAAATTTAGCAGGTGGTCCACCCTAGAGGGGTTGTCCCCTGCAAGTTCAGCACTGATAAATGATGGCGACAGGGGGTGAATGAGAGCGACATCTACAGCCTGGAGTTCAGGGTAAGAGAGTTCAGTGGTAGCTCCAGGTTCAGGTCAAAACGCATGGAGCAGAGCAGAACAGTAGATCCCAGGCTGGTGCCTACGCTGAGCCTGTCTGCTATCCAGTCTGTTACTAGGTTTAGGCGTAGAAATGTCCTGCCGTCTTCTTTGGGACTTCCTTGTTTTGAGGGAGCATACAGGAGTGATGGAACATATTAACAACCCCGAGAGAAAAATAAAATGGGGGTAAACACTACAAAAAAATATTTATTGATTAAAATTAGTCTAAAAATATGTGTAGATATAAGAAATATGCCCATGAACAAACACGAAGGAAAGTATCATGAAGAAATTATAACTATACACAAAGAACTTAATTAAGCACCCCCCACTTTTTCAAACAGAAAAACACTGCTAATAATAAACAAAACAAATGTACAGGCAAACAATAAGGAGGTTTTAATAGAATGGTCATCTACCAGTGTGGAAACGAAAAATTCATATGGTTTACGATTCACTGTGACTAAATAACTTTTTTTACAAAAACTTGGTATTTTTTAGTCAAAATCCAAGTTACCTTAAAATTGAACATGAAAGTCAATATTTTTTCCTGCAATGTGATTATTATCATTCTCTTGAGTGAATTAATGATTTTTTAGTAAATAACCCCATTGCAAAAGTCAATCGTTAAAGCAGTATGAACCTTCAAAATCACAAAATTATCAAATATCGAATTTAAAGAAAACTGCACAAAGACATTAATTGGTCCTTGTCACAGATTATGGCTTATCTAAAGGAAGGAGAAGTGTTTAATCAACAAGTTCAACTCAAAAAATCTCAAATTTCCTTACAGATGTTTAGATTGTAGGCATTTTATCCATTTTTTATGAAAAAAGTACTGAAAATTCAATGTCTTGCTAGCTTCTTATCATGCATGATAAAAAAGGTTTTAGTGTATGAATGTCAACTAGGGATCACAAATGTTATTTTTAATTCATAACATTCAAAGTTTTATGTGAAGTTTTCCCCCTGTGACAATAGTTATATTTGGCCAAATTTCAGTAGTCTCACAGTTTTTCGCATATTTTCATTATGTTTGCACATTAGCGATTTTTAGTACAATTAAATAGTCAATAACAAATAAATTGTTATATCTGGAGTGGTCAATACATCAAAATAATCCAAATAGTCCAAGAGCACCCAAGTTCATTTTACAAAATAGGGGGGTGCTTAATTAAGTTCTTTGTGTATACATAAATTATAGAAATAAAATTTCAAGAATAATAATTTTAATTACAAAATGGAAAACAGGGGGAGATAAAACATAAATTGTTGCAGTGTCCCTTTAATGAAGGTGAGTAAAACAGCATGTAGCTCGCCAAAGGAAAAGGGTGGCGATAAAAAAACAAGCAGGTACGCAGAGTTGGGGAAAGGATCCTAACCAAATTCAAGGTGGGAAACTACACCCAAAGCAAGTAAAAACACGATGTAAGGTTGTACGGCTTCAAAATGTGACATTGACGATGGAAAACAAGCAAGATTGCAAACGATCCTGAAGTGTCAAAGGATAAAATTTATGAAGGGATTTGTGAAGGATATGGAAACAGCTGTTTGCAATTCAAGAAATAACAAAGGGGAAACTAAATTTATACCGAAATATAGTTTTAAAAACACCGGTTGCAAGCAAGTGAAAATGAACGTTTTGAGAGACCGACTGAGAGAGAAGAATTGAATTAACACTTCCCGGATGTAACGTCATTCTCGCGCACGGGCAGTAGAGCAGGACGCAGCTGTGTTAGCTGACTTCTTGTAAAGTGTATTGTACTTCTAATTTAAAAGGATAGTGACATGATTCTATGTTAAGGTAGGTTTTAAAATTTAGATTGACACAATAAATCTATGTTTCCCAAAAGTCTATAAATCAATATATGACATCATATAATAGGAATAAACTGTGTATTATGTGAGCCTTAAGACTAAAGCCTTAATATGATTGCCCCTAAAAAGATGTTTGATCTAGATATACCAAGGTAAAGGTCATATTTTCGGTCATATACACTTGTGGACAGTCTAGAAATATTCCTTTATGAAATGATTTTTTCATAGTGATAGAAACGTCTCCTACAATCTATCAACATTTTATGTCTGATTTCCAGTGCACAAGCAAACGTTGTTTGTGTATGAACCACTTGTCAACGTCGCTACAACAGGGGAAGTAACTCTAACTGCATTTTAAAAAGCTGCATTGTCATTGTTGTTATTCCAGTTCAGCTACAGCCGATTATTTGTGAAGGTGGGGTTGTTTCGTTTCTTACGACGCTACTAGATAATGTGTACTATCACTAGAATATGATTGTTGGTAACTGACACGGTCAAAGCGGTCTAGGCCTTTGTTATTCCCGAAAATTAAGCACATATTTGTTTGATAGCCGATATTGTTAGCTGCATATCATTATATTTTTGCTTAAACGCACGTTGAAGACATCTTGAAACCAAGCTTTTTTAAAAATAAGTTTCTAAGTTTACCCTGATGGATTTTGTAAACAAAATTTTATTGGATCCAAAAACACAAAACCTGAAAACCCCCGATGACATTATCAAAGGTTAGCAACTGGTTTAGGACTCATGCTTGGTGTTTTGACTTAATTAGCATCTTTATCAGATTTTGATGCAAATATATTGCATCGATAACACCCTCCATTATATGATAAATTGAACTTATCAACGTCTTGGTAATCATGAAAGCTACAATGTTAAAGTATTGGCTAACCTGTTAAAATATGCATTTGTCAATATATACTCACAGATCAACAGAAACGATTCCTCTACACCCGGAGTACGTAGCCTATACAACCCTGAAACTGTAAAATGAACTACTGTCATTCTTGTACATTTATAAATCCGAATTTGTATATCTAAACCTACCATAAATCTTCGTTAAATGATTGATTCAAAGTTTACACAATAAAATGACATTCACTCAATATCAACTGCATGCTGTTAAAATAAAACTTATTACAGGAAACAGCTAGTGTATAAGTATTGGCGATCGGATAAAATCTGACTCAGCTCAATCGTTCCTAATGCCCCCCTTCCACCGAACCGCGACCAATGTGCGATAGACCGCGATCGCTGCAATCAAGTCGATCGCATCGGTCGGTCACAGTTTTTTTACGGACCAATTTCCCCTACTTTTCGGTTTGTGTTTCTGCCAAGGTGGTTGTACGATTCCACTGCGACAAAAAAATGACCACATGTGACGTTTGTTTGTTTGAGACAAGGTTGAGACCAAAGTGATCAGCCGCATAGATCATAAGTCGCTCTAAACACGATCGTCTTCATATTAACGGCCGACTTGACAAATTTCCATGCAAGTGTTTGGGACCTTGTTGAGACCACAGCAACAGTGTCTATGATCGAAATACGAACAACTTGCAACCGACATACGATCAGTGCGATAGCTTGTAAAATTGCGTGCGATCACATTACGACAGTTCCTAGTCTTGTATGACTTAAGAACGAACATTAGGAGTTTGTCTCACATTGAGACACAACTTTTTCAGAACCGACAGCTAAATGACCTTCTGAGTCTGGCTTACATATACATTTGTCATGAACATACTAGAATGCGACGTGATGTCATTTAAACTTGGTAGGTATGTACTTTTTATGGTATATACTTGCATGTGTCCCTCTTGTTTATGTTATGAAAAACTATATTAATGTTGAATTCTTGAAAAATGAAATTTAATCTTGGTTTTGTTGTAATTCAATATGTAACTGAGTGAGTGATTAAACAATGCGCTTGTATATCTGCATGAATTAGCATTACTACTTGCTTTCTTAAAACTTGAACGTCGACTTCATTAGAAAGTCAAGTCCGTCTTGACGAAAATGAGTTTGAAATATTTGCTACACGATTTCAGGAGTAAAACAAGGTCAATATTATGGGTGAAAGCTTCTTTATTAGTATTTTACAGACAAAAAAGTTAATTCTTTACTTTATGTCACTACTAAAACTGTAGAAATGGCTGAGGAATGTCAGTATTTCAACTGATTTTACAAAACTTATAAATTTGTCAGCCGATTACGCTTTTAACTCTTTAAATCTTTTGAGATTGTGAAAACATGTAGCATTGCTAATGGTTTTCTGGACACTATGTAAACTTGATAGGTATTAGGTCTAGCCACATCTACTTTTGTAGGATGTAGCAGGCAATCTGCATGAAATCACGCAGTAGCTGTCTTTTGGTGTCAAACGATTTGGCGTAGGATCACATGGTTCGGATCATAATGACTGCACTCTTGGACCGGAATTTCGATATTTACGAGAGCTATGCGACTGTTTCTGCAACTCAGAGTGGATTACTGACTATATGTTTTCATACCTCTGGCGTTTATCTCAATCTGTCGCCGTGTGCTCGCAAGTGGTTACTAAGTACTCAGGAACGCTCGTGATTAGTCGCATCAAAAGACGTACGTAATCGGCAGTCGCCTTGAGATTGCATTGGTGTTTTCGAGCGATCGCCACTAGTTGCAGTATTCAGTCGCCAGTGAAAAATATGCACGACCACACTGCGATTTGAAAAGATCGAATTGCGAATTGTAACAATTGACATACGACCCTTTCACGACTCCATCGAGAGCGATACAACCAAATTATGACTAAATTTGAGAGTATGACATTAGTCCCATCGATCGCAAAAGTTATGTGATTTTTTAAAACAGACAATCAAACTCGCTAATCCCTTTGCAACATTATGCGACCATTGGGGAGTGAGGGAGATACACATTGCGAGCATCGGGACCTTTCTAAGACTTCAGTGCGATGTCTGTCGGACTGAGTGAGAGTGTGCACGACTGTTAGACAAAAATCGCTCGCAGCGGGGCTCGGTGGAATGGGGGTATAAGACATAAACATGAACCCGATATCATTGCTTTTGTACGTAACAGGAATTAAATATCTTCATAATGACTTCACGCACATGTAAAACAATTCATAAGTACAAGAAACAGCTGGTTTGGTCTATTATATTTTCAGATGGTCCAATACACGTTATTATTATATGATTGGTCTACTTGGTCAAACGACAGCACTAACGTTAAGCAATGTCAATCTGTAAAACTCGTAAGGGGTTGATAGAATAAATCCATACACCTCTGGTAGCTAAAGCTAATTTTGTGAAATTCCGTACATCATGTGATAGGCATCATTTTTAGTGACCGTGCTGAATGAGGGTGATGTTCCAAATATTTCATGAATAAGAGTGATGTCCCAAAGATTAACAGAAGAATAGCACTTTAGAAAAATAAAGCAATTAAAAACTTCAGATCGGTTAATCCAATGATATGTCGAACGAAGGCACATGATATTTACGACGGAGTTGCCTTGGCGAACATCACGTGCCAAGAGAGTATTTAATCAGTATCCCTTGAAGTAAAAAAAAGTGTTATTAATGTCCAAATTTATACCAACATCTTTCAGCTTCATACTCCTGACAAAGGACCGTGTCAAGAATTGACTTCAAATGGCTGACCTCCTGAAATAAAAATGCATTTCAAATTATTACAAGTACTTTTCTGTCAAAACTGCTATACTTTTTATTACATAAAACAACAACATCTAAAGCAAGATCGATTAAGAACATGAAAACATTTTGGAGACTGTTGAGACATTTAAACATATACGAATACGAAAAAACGTAAGTTTGTTAGTCTATTTGCTTCAACTAAAACGGTCAAAATAAACGTGTTATTCTTTTTTTAAAATTTTCCATATTATAAAGTCATAACTTACCTGTGTCAACGCTTCTGCGTCTTTCCCGAATTCTAAAATTAATAATGGACATTTACTGATAGAAACAACTGAACACAAGGCAATGATGTCATACACTTTGTAGTTCTCAACACGTATCTATGATTTGTCATTAATATTTTAATGTGATATGTTTTGTTGAAGTATTGAATTCTGAGTTTTTTAGAGTAAACTAAGCAGCAAAAAAAAGTATAGGGTAGAATTGTTTTGGTATAGCTTTGTAAAGGGTGAAGTGTTTTTTAAACAAGGACGTCTGCATAGGCTACTGAAGTAATCAGATCTATTACACGGATCATTATTCAAGGCGCCATTCACTTCAAAATGGTTAAACACGTTTTAATCTTGTAATGCACGTGCTGAATTAGAGTATAAATATGCACATACAAGAGGTTTGGAACATAGCTAATGAAAGGGCAACAAAGAAATGCCCAGACTAACAGGAATGGAACTAGAACGAGCTGTTGGTATGCGAGAGATTGGGACAACACAGGTCTATTGCAAGTAGGTTCGGATGCTTAGCTTTAACGGTGGCCAGACTGCTCCAACGACAACAGCAAACAAGCAAAACAAGAACACGTGTCACAAAGCTGCAGAAAGATCAACATGTACGACTCATTCAGTTAGGCGACAGATTCGTAAATACCTTTCCGTCCCTTCAGAGGAGTGAGAGGCAACGGTTGGCGAGACCAGTTCGTGTTTGACAAGTACAGATACAGCTCAGACTGTTATTTTCGAATGAAAGCCGTTTTACATCTGTCCTAGGAACAATGGCAGACAACACGTTTTTCGACGTAGAGGTGAACGGTTGGTTCCAGTGTGCGTCTAAGACTATTATTATAATTTCGGCAGTACTTTTTGTTGGGGAAACGCCACTGGTCATTGTGCAGGGATATCTTAAAGTAACGAGATGACATCCTACATGTACGTCCAGTAATGCTTCAATCCCAAAAACAAAGCACTCCAGGAAGATAATGCCAGGCCTCAAATTGTGCCTCTGTTCACCCAGCAGGAAATGGGTACCTGGTAAAGAATTGTGTTGGTGGTGACCTTCTAGCGAAAAATATGTCAGCTTGGGTTGGACCAGGGTAAGGGAGCATGGAGAGCTTTGAGTCTGCAATGCGGAGATTTAGCGCTATATAAAAACTATCCATTATTATTATTATTAAGGGGAGAATGGCAAATCAATTATTTGCATATACCCTCCTAAAACCCGTGCTGTAACGTGAAAGAACCTGACTGAGTACGAAATTTGACCCCTTCTCTTTTAAATGGGCGCACACTATTCAGGTGTTGTTTGTATGCTCATCATAATGTGTGTCTTTTGTATAAACTACACAGTATACTGATATAATTTGATTTTTTTTTTCGGTTACTCTTCAAAACCGACTTCTACTCTCTGTTGCCGCTTAGTTTATTAAGTAAATTACACAATACACAAACAAGCCATGTAAAATATAAGTCTTCAAATAACAAACATCAGGACTTTAAACTGTAAAAACACTGTAGATGCTATTAAGTATAGTTCTTGTTGTGTATAGCATACTTTCAGCTTCTTCTTTTTCTCTGATGAGCTTTTCCTGAGATGATTTCAACTGTGACATTTCCTGAAAGACAAGTACTTCAATTGATGTAAAGAAAATTGTATATCAAGAAAAGAAATAGATTTACAATTCTACCTGACATACCAATGATTGTATAGCTAAGCAAACATAAAAAGTTGAGCATGAATGAATATGTTTGGTTTACTTGAAGTTGTTCTTTATACCATATCATAGATATACATGTATATATATCTTATCACACATGAACAAAACGTTTAGAACCATCAGTAATTCAAAAGGTAAGCATCAGGTGCACCAAAGAATATAGATATCGTAGTTTGTTGACCATATAATCACCTCAGTCATCCTCTGTAGCTCTTGTGTCAATTCTTCCTCACTTTTGGTTTCTTTGTCTGAAATAAAATGACCTCAAAATGATAATGTAAGTGTCCAAAATTTGTCAGGAGCTTTATATGGAGACAAAGCTCAATCACCCAAGTATAGGTTGGTACAAAACGATTGCATATTTTTGGAACGAACAATAATTGTTCTAGTTTGAGTCAGCATTCATCTCTCACTGTGCCTTTCTTTCCGTATGTCCCTCATCATGTAGGCCCCTTTATCTCTGATCTGTTTTGGGTGGCATGTCCACATGTTAATAATCTGAAATATTGTTGACAACAAGTTAAACATAAATTCACTCACTCACTTTAGTTTTGTATAATAAAAATATGTTTCTCATTACCTTCGGTCTGATCAATCTCAGTTGCTATTGTTCCAAACTGTGCCAGGACAGATCTAATCTTCTCCAGTCCGCCAGTGTTGAACACAGGCAGAGGAAGAGGCTTGTAGTCGTCAGGTGGAACTGATCTTCTGCAGTCTTGCCATTTCTTTTCAAGCACTTGTTTATGCTCAAGGACGTCGATGTTAGATCCAAATATCAGAGTCTTGTTGATGTAGTCAGAGATTATCTGGCATCTCTGAAAACTGCTTTCTGACGAGTTCTTCTTCTTCCTGAGGTCTCCCAGAACGTGGTCCTTTTGTTGCTGAAGTTCAATCTGCATTTCTTTCCCTCTTTGATCAATGAGGGTTTTCAGGGAATGGAAAGTGTGACATATTTTGTCTGGTATCATGTTATAGGTCTGCTCTGAAGCGGAAAGATTCTGTTTTGCTGCATCCAGATGGACCATTTGTTTGTTCATGATGGATTTGACATCTTCTCGTAAACTTTCCACTTCTTTTCTTTCATTGCAATCCGATTCGTCAACGTAAACAACCTTGTGTTCTGGATGATCTGTGCGTCTGCATTTCACACAGGTCAAAAGGCAACAATCTTTATCCCATGTGTCCGCAATTAACTTTGGGTGGATCGAGCAATATCTATCCTGGTTCAAATCGATAGTGTCGAATTCTCCAATCTTTAGAACAGTATGAATCCTTGTACCTCTGAAGCTATTGTGAACCATCTGACAGTTTTCGCAGAGAAAGTCGTCACAATCTTCACACCAACAAACAGCCTGGTTGCCGTCCTCCTCATGTGTACACAGGACCAGTTCTGGGTTGTGGTTCACCGTCAGGTGCAGGATTTTCTTCTTTGTGATGCAGTTCTTCTGTAGAAGTGTCTCTGTCAGGTTGACGTCTCTCTGACATGTGATGCATGATATCACTCCTCCATCTGCAGATGTCACACACGTCTCACATACATCATGGAGACACGGGAGCAGGAAGGGATCGGGGCCTTGCAGTGAGAACTCTTGGTGGCAAACTTGGCAAGTCGGGAAACTTGACATTTTGCGGAGTAGATACTGTAACAAACAAGATGGTTTTTAGAAAAGTCTTCGGGACAATTGTGTATGCAGCAATAGTTTCATCATTCGAGACAGATTATAAAGAAGAAGGAGGTACTACCATATATACTGACATAATTTGCATTAGCATTCAGCATTACCACAAAGTGAGGAACTCCAAATGCAAACAGTTATATATTTTCCTTACAGCACACTGTTTATCTCTTAGGGATACAGGGTTTTACAAATAAGGTCCAGAGGTTATTTTTCTTGACTATGGCCTCCCATAGATAAAAAAGAAATGTACTAGTAATGTTACCCCTTCAAAGGTCGTGTCTGATACAGATTTCAAGCATAAAATTGAAAGATCAAATTGTTAAATTTCTTTGGAAATCGGTGTAGTTACTCTCCAGTCTGCAATGCAGAGGTGATGAATCGTTCTTTCTTTGTTTTATAGGCTTGATCAGAATCAATTTACATCTGGATATTTTGTTATAAATACGAAACCATTGCAATTTAAAATTTAGAGATCTAAACTTGACATTCATGTGTTGATAATCATTCTCTGTTGAATAAACAAACTCATTTTAAGGAAAAGTCAATACGAAGGTAAACATCTGTTACAGCACACTTGCAATTGATTGAGACGTTAAAATTATTGATATTTATTATATAAGGCACATTTGCCACAAATGTTTCAGTTTTGATTATGATTTATTGAGTGTTGTGCAAATCAACGTTATTTTGAGAAGTATTTGACCATGTCATCGTCGTATTTTCTACTTATCTTTTTGATTGTTTAATGGTCAAACTAATACTCAAACAGCTTACTAAGATTACAGGTCATCATACATATTGCATTTATAATCTACAGATCTGTGAGACACAAGTAAATGGTATAAAACGGGATTACATCCAATAAGACATCGAGGTGCAGTAAACCAATAACTATTATCGTGTAAAATTTGATACATGTGCAATTCTTATTCCCGCTTTTCCATGCTCCGAATAATATACCCATGCGTTTCTTGGTGAGGAAGAAAATGACAGTAAAACCCCGTGTCGAAACGTTGCATTCTATGAATAAAAAAGTCGTCGTCCATATATTCCTCTTCATTATGGTAAATTTTGTGAAAACCAATATACCTATTTGTTAAGTAACGTGATTTGTATTTCCTGTCAGTGCACCAAGATGAAAGCATATCTATCTTTGTTGTGAACACCTTCTACGTTATTCTCTTGGTTTTTTTTACTTATGAATAAGGCTTCTTGCATTTATTATATTATAATTATATTTGATGACTGTTCATTTTCATACTCATTTTCAAATAAACTTACATGTAGTTCAGACTAAGAGTCAAGGTAATATTTTCTAAATTAAGACTATAGTTTGCATTACTTTTATTCCATCATATGTGCCCCCATTGACATTTATACCAATACCAGTATATACAAAGTATTTTTCATAGATAACGTATCATTTCAACCGACGATTTATGTTTAAACTTGACATGATACACGCTGGAGTATATATTTTCGCCTCTATCTTCTTAACAATATTGTAAGAACGGACAACTGGAACTTACCTTTCAGCATAGCATATAGATGTGCTCTCGTTATAGGAATATTACATTGGGTTACTGATCAATGAAGACGTAAGTCATTGATTCGAGATGCACAACAGAAGCGAGTGGAGTGATCGATATACAATTGTATACACGCCAAATGTTGTCAAATATCTATATTGCACTGGTGTTTATGGCCCTCGATGCATAAACAGAAAACTCAACATGGCGTGAGCTTGGTGGTACATGGCAATCTATTTTACAACTGAATGATCACTATGAATAATTTTGTGGATAACTTCTCATTCCTCGAAGATCGTTCTTAAATAACCGATAAGAGAAAAATATTGATGAAAATATAAAATCAAACTTGATTCTATCAAAACACTGGACTGAACGATACTGTAAAACGATATACAGTAGCTGAAGAAATTCCTTTATAAAATTTGTATACACTGTAGATCGTCAATATTCAAACACGTGCATATTGCAGATTATTATTTTGAAACTATATGTCAGCAGTTCGTACCTAAACTCTGTGTCAGGTACAAATATTTTGTATTTCGGAGAAAAGTACCCAAAAGTGGCATGGTGATCAAATGACAAAATATATAGAGGATATCTGTCTTTTCTAGACAAATACCTTGTTTATCTCATCGAGTGAGGTAGAAACGTTATATTTTCACGAGATGAGATAAACATGGTATTTGTCAAGAATTGACGGATATTCTATGTATTATATGATTTATCATTGTAATTACGTCCGAAAAGGGTCATTTTCACGCCGAGCGGCCGCTAGGAACAGCCCGTCACCACAGTAACACTATGACGTCATAAGCCAATTCGCTGCGTGAGACCATTGTTTTATGACGTCAAATTATACCAGTCACCGTTCGCATTGAAAATATAAGTTATTTTCACTGTAGCTTGATAGACAGTTTATTTCACTGATAAATTCCAGTATTTTACTGCTCGCCATGTAATTAAAGATTATAATCTTTGTTCAATAAATATTTTGTTTATCACATTTTCGACCAAAAATTAACAAATCTATTCATCGTTTGTTAACATATGAATATGAGTATCATACTCCAGTTTGTGAAAGAAACAATAATTTGCTTTCTCGATTTTAAAATTCACATCTTTTGACAAGGCACATTTGATTAAGTCGACATTAATGACATTAATTACTTCGCAAGTAAAGCAACTTTCCACAAGAAAAGTAGGGGAAATGTGTTTTGTTGATAAAATACTTTGAACTTTCTTATAACACACCAAGAACAATCTTCTTGATTGAAAAAACTTTAACTTTTTTAACTTTCATTCTTTTAAAACTTTAACCTTTAAAAGTACCCGCCATAAAGCGGGTTTGATTTGTCACAGTGGGCAGGCATAACGGTACCTCGGCCCGCACTGAAAATGATGCTTGCGGCACATTCGAGAGAAATATTTCAGGCGTCGCAGGTCAACACCATACTAGCACATATACAAACCTTATACAGGAATTGGCACAACAGCAATCATTTAAAGATTAAAAACACTGGTTGTATCTTTGCAGAAACTGAATGCTCAAAGTTTATAACTAAGGAAACCTTATATCTATGTTGGTTGACATTGTAACATATTGCTGTCCTACCAAAAGCAAGGCTGACATGCGAGTCAACGTGACCAGTGTGACCCGTGACTCCTAGTAGTCAAATCAATACTTATATATTTTGTCCTGAACATAAGTCCAAAACTACCCTTGACTACAGTTGAGAAAGCCATGTGTCAGACACTCCTTCTCTATTCGAAATATAAATAATCTTCTGAAACAATTATTATTTCAGAGACGTGATATAAGTCTTTGTCAGCTATTTGCATAACATGGCGTTCCTGTACTCAAAACCGAAAGTAGGACAACAGAGCAGTTAGTAACACAAGATTTACAGACACGTATTTTCTGATTAAGGAACCTACGATAACACTTATAATTGCTAGCATATGTCAAGTTTTGTATCCGATCTCACACTGATACTCAGATATTGAACAAATCTTGTAATAGAGAAGACACACTCACCTGCCCTGTATGCCTTCATCCGGGCCAGTGGGAATATCCGGGTCTTTAGTCTATTGTTAAAATACATGTATTCAAACTTTGTGCAACATTCAAGAAACGTTATCGTTATCGAATAGTGTGTTCATGTAATGATGTTTACTCTTGAAACATTTGGAAAAAAATAATTTTGATGGTTGAAAACTTCTTATGAATGTATTTAGTAAATAAATAGTTACGTTGTTTATTCAAAGGCGTTCAACATATAAACCCAACATGTTTTACAAAATGAACATGCAACATCATAATGGGATACAATGAAAAAGTAGGGGACGTTCATCGTTTAGTTATAGATTTGGATGTCCATATAATTCAAATAAACTCATGTCCAAAAGAAACGATACCATACAAATCCCAAAATAACTCAATCCACTGCAGACTAATACGACTAAAACATAGCAATATCATTTCTTCAGGAGTCAACTTACGTCTATGCAAAATTTGGAAACATTATCGTTTCATGTTTGCGAGAAACATGCATTTGAAAAAATCATCGATCTGGAATCTTCTTAACTAGGCGAGATAGCAGAGAGAAATTGGACACTTTCGCTTGTTTTAAAACGTTCTAGTGCAGTGACGCGTCAACGAATTTATGTCAAATAAAGTGTATTATATCAACAACAACATAAATTCAATACTTAAGTGAAAAGACAAAAGGTCTGTTCATAAAACAATTTGACATTTCGATTTATGCACTCCATGTACATTTGAAAAGACACAAAATCAAAAGTATCTTTTCCTGAAGAATGAAAATGTGCATACTTTTTTACAACATATATGCCTGTTAGACACACTTAAATTCGACTCTGTCAGGTTATCGAATTTTGTTTCGGACGACTTTGAAAACTTGGTATCGTTTCTTTTGGACATGAGTTTATATGTATTAAGATCTTATAAATGCATAATAATTTTATGTTAAATTGAAGGTTGTGATATGATTCTTTTAAAGGATGGACTTCTGAGTGATAGTAAGCGTCAGTGATTTGAATTGATGAAGTATTCAAGAGGTTGCTTTTGCCAACCATGTAAATCCAACAAACGAAGTTTCAATTTTTGTAAAGAATGAAAAGAAACATTTCCCTGGAACCAAATGCATAACCAGTTAAAGTTATATTAAACTTCAATATAAACATTATTTGTCTACTTTCAAGTTAATGTTAAAAATCAGTTATGTCATTCAAAACTTTGGACGCTTTTATAGAATTTTTTGTTTTATTGAGAAATTCTTTTCTAGGCGATATTTAACACGGTGGCCACACGAAGATACAATATTAATCATATGTGTTGAGATGTTGACAGTTGAACAGGGCTCAACTTAGAACACTTTTGATGTTTAGTTGAATAATCCTGAAATATTGTCTGAGTGCTTGACGTCATTAAAATTACTATCCCGTCACTGCTTGAAATTTGGTTATCAGAAAATCAATTGTCTAGTTGAATAAGGTTTTATTTGTAGAATTGATCAACAGTTTAAAGTATTTAGTGATAGATCCATAATCTATGTATCAGTTAACAGGGCGTTTGTAGAGATTTTATGTTCGTCTCCCTCAAGTTGTTGAATAAAGGATATGTGTTATGCTTATATACTCTCACATACAGTTTATTACTCGAGCTTTTATGTTGAGGTAATTGTTTAGATATCTATTACATCATGGGAAGTGTTGAAGCTCAACACGGATACGTACACGGTATACACCAAAGGAGTAAGTTGATCATAGGTATTTTGGAAGTTTTATTCGTGGAAACTAGGTCGATTTTAATCAGTGCTCTTCCTCGTCTTTGATATGTGTATGGCTCCTCAGTCCCTTAACTTTGTTGTCCGTCAGATTACCACTTCATAACACATTAGGGTTTTGGTCAAACCATATGACTACACCTCATGAGGAAATTTTTGTGATGGAAACGGCTCTCTTTCGTAATCGCATGACAGCTGCCATTTTAGAAAGACATCCTGCAATACCATCGGGGCTATAGACATCTTTATCCTGACAAAATACTCACCACTCAATTTCCTGTTAAGAGGGAGACGCCACAAATTCAGAAAAATATAAAACGTATTATATTTGGAAAGGTCCAAAATATTGGGAATTCAACTTCCTTGCCTTAAAGCTGTTCAAGTTTATGGAGTGCCGTATGACAAGGGTTTTGTAGTAAAATGAATTCGTCGATTTAAAGGTCAGAAGAATTCAAACTGCAAGTTTTAAGTTTGTTTAACAATTAATTTGTACAATCTAGACATTGCTTTTTGAGCAATGGAATTGCGAACGGCATCTAATCTCTGTGATTATATGGTATAATATTATATGGTATCGTTGTGTATAAACATCCTTTAGATAGTCATTGAAATTTGATTTTTGTGATAGTCAACATCAAATTAAAACATTCATTCAAGGTTTCCGAAAACACATTTAACTTTAGTAATGTGTAATGACATTTCCAGAACCTTGAAGTGAACATTATTTCTTAAAGCCAAAATGAGAGTTTATGAATTATCTATCAGTTGCTCAATAGCAAAAGAACATAGCTGTTGACAAATTAGATGAACTCCATGCAATTTATAGTTGAAACATTTTAAAAGAACATTTCTTCGTCTATATATTGTGCTTGATATGTTATTCGTATCAATATCAAACATGCCATTATGTTTTGATAAATTATGCTAAATATTTCGAAATGAACAAAATCAGATCTCCAGAAATTACATTAATATATACCTTTTTGTCAAGGGATCTTTCATGCGATTTTACTTTAACGGTCGTCATATACAAATCATGTTTAATTTTCAACATTTAATTAAAGAAAATTAGATGATCCAGAGACATATCCCCATTGTCCATTGAAAATATCAATTGACTCGTTTTCATTTATTGATAACGGTTTGAGGCATGATAAGATTAATAAATATTTAATATTTCATCTTTCAATGACAGTTGTTATTAAAAAACCCAGGGAAATTAGTTTAGAGAAACTGATTGGAAACGTGTGTACCCTAATCATGTTAAATCATATTTGAAGAACCTGTAATTTGTGTTTCGGAATTTTCTTTGACGAATATTGATTTGGATATCTTATTACCTTATGTGCTCCATTAAAAAATCTGTAAGGGGAATGTCATAACATGTTTAAATGTTATTAAGGGTTTATCATTGCTTGATCATTTCGTTTGGATGATGTTTTGACTTTGTAATTTGTGTCAACATATTTTTGTTGAAAGATACGCTAGTTATATTTCAGTATTCAATATATTGAGCCATTTGTTCTAAAATATTTTTTTCTATCTGTTTAGATATCTGGTTTTTTTTTCAATTAACACTGTATATGCATTTACAAATTTTTACAAACATGCCGTGCATAAATCGAATACCGATTCGTATTTGCAAAACAAAAATAATTATATCATATCATTGCATTGAGACGACACAATGCGTATTTGATGATAATAAGAACAATTTTGATTAACAAATCAAACCTGTGATACATACGAGAATATCATGCTCGATGATCCAGCGCTTTCATTCCAATAAATCTACACTACAAGCCCTGGAAAACTTTACGGGGTTTTACCTCAAACCCATTTACCTCCCTTTGCAATGACTCAGCAAAACGCTTGATTCTAACAACCAATAAGATCACTTCTAAAACCAGCTTTCTATCTCTCACTATGCCTTCGTCTTTTCTCTCGTCCTTTTGATCCCTTCCACCCTGATCTGTCTTTTTGGATGGCAATATCCACGTGTCAAAAAGCTGAAAAATTGCTGATAACACGTTAAACCCCAACTCACTCACTCACTTGAAGTCGCGAAAGGTCGAGTTATTTACGCACTTGATGTCTGCGTTTTGTTTCTGATTTGATAACATGTATGTCAAGGGAGGTAATTGGATTTGAGGTAAAACCCCGTAAAGTTTTCCAGGGCTTGTAATGTAGATTTATCGGAATGAAAGCGCTGGATTATCGAGGATGACGAGAATATGTAGTTTGGTGGTACTGTCCGAAATAAGGTCAAAACCACTGGAGTAACGTTCGTTCTTTCCAAAACTTTCCAAAGAACTAAAAAAAGAGTGTTTATTGTACGTTTATTGTTTTTTTGAAAAGAACTAAAGGCGTTCTTTTTTAAAGGACGCCTTTCCAAAGTCATATTTCCAAAAGTGACAAATCATTGAAGCGCTAGTAAAATTCTATTACAGCTTTTTACTTGTGAATTCAAGAATATTGAAAAAACCCAACACATTAATTAATGTTCAGTGATTGCTTTTTCTGTTGTTTCATTTAAATGAAGTAAGCAGTCAAAATATCATTTTCTAAAAAGTTTGGATACCTTTCATGTGATGCATATATTTTGAATGATTCAGTTGAATCACTAATAAAATCATATTTCATATTTTTTAATTGATAGCATTCAAGATTCTAGAATCTTGTTAAATTCTTTGTTGCTGTGTTTGTTGTTGATTAATGAATAGAGACATAATATAATTGATCATTTTTGTTGTGTTATTCCACTGCAAATAAGGATCAATAACATATTATTTATACTGGGAATCTGTCATGTAATGAACAACAAATTTTGAATGTGTTCTGTCACTTGGTTTGGATGAGAAAGGAAGTTTTTCAAAACTGATGCATTACTGATTTAAAAAAATAAATGCAATTCAATGTATTTATTTCGAGGATTGGAAACTCTTGTTGAGTTTGAATTCTGTTTCTAAAAGATGAATATTGTTGAAGTTAAAGTTGAAGACGTTAACATATTTTTCAGGTCGGGTATCTAATATCTGTCTTCTATTTTGAATATATATTGAGAGTTTTCCGTTTACTACTTTAGTTTAATATGTATTATGTAATATGTATATGTAAAAGTTTAATTTTTGATTGTATCTAGTTTGTCCTATTGTTGACCAATGAATGACTAGTGCTTTGACAACTTGGCATCACATAGATGGGCAGATATGCTTATTCTCTAAAACAACAACCTCCTCTATTCTTGTAATAACATTGTCAAAGAGTGTGAAATATCCCAAGCGCGACTCCCCGTAATTACACAATCAGTTACGATGTGCCATAACTGTTTAATTACTACTCTAATGTTTTATTGCCGGACAAGTGAAGCTTCCAAATCGTGCTAAAACATGTTTATTCTGTTTATTTACCACCATTGTCTGTTATATTTACATTGATTAGGCCCATTTCCGTTCTGTTTATGATGTCATAAAACACTTCGGGCATGCGCAGTAAAGGCAATATCCTTCATCCGGTAGAATCCCTTTTCAGATCTAGACTGTCAAATTGAGAAGCCTAAAATTCGCGCACTTTGAAGGGCGATATCTTTGTTATTAGAGGACCGATGAAATAGTTTTTTTGGTGTTTTTAAAGTTGACAATGTTTTCTGTACATATTTACCAATTAACATGTAAAAATAATTAGGTTTCTTGTTGTTTAAGAAAAGTTTCACAAAGTCCAAAAATATCATATTTAAGATTACGTACCGTCGTTTCCCTAAATGAACAGTTAGCAGATCCTATTTTGCCCCATCCACAAGTATTCCAGAATCCTAACTGCAATCCCCGTTAAGTTGAATCTTTATTTGCCAATAATCTGTAACCATATAAACGAAAGGAACTTGATTTTCCTACTTCTTTCAGGGTCGTGTGTATATTAGATCTATGTACGAGTTCATCCTGGGACAGGGCAGCGTCAATGTACACACGTGCAAAAATCTTTACTTTTTTTCAAGTGTCTCTTATTCTGCAATAACTTACGTTTTTGATCAGCCGTTTCAATAGTGACCATCACAACACCGGGTTTTCATCTTTCCGTGATTTTCTCGTGGCCTTGACAGCTTTTACATCGTTGAGTTTTAATCCGTCTCTTATCATTTGGTTGATTCGATTACACAGGGAGTTAGAATCTTCGCTCTCACGTCTCCAAATTGACATATTCCTTACCACAACATCACATTGTAGATCCACTCGCTGATTCGACGCACTCGCCAGTTTGGTCTCGACTCCGTCCACACGTTTCGACAGTTTTTCTAGGATTTTGTACATAGCTCAGTTTTCTTCGCTGTGGAGTCTTCCAGAAGACGTATTTTGTCCGAGATTGATTCTATTTGCAGTCATTCTTTAAGCGGTTATTTTCTTCTTTTAGAACTTCTGTCAAATTTCTTGTAACTCGAGATTCTACCTAACTCGTTCTTCAAATTGACAATGGCTTCAAGTAACTGTTTGTTTGAAATAACATTATCCCCGTTGAACAGCGCCATTTTGTCAGTTACACTAGGGTTACTTCAAGTACCTCTTTGTAGAACAGAAGCAATTAAAAAATCATTCGTACCATCTTCTGTATTGGAGTGGAATATGCTTGATGATGAATTAAGAAACATGGACTCATTTGTTTTGTTTAAAAAACACTTTGATCGAAAGGTAACATGTAATGTACATTATATTGTCAGAAACTTTGGAAGTAGATACAATCAAATTATCCATTGTAAATTAAGACTTGGCTGCAGCGATCTAAACGGACATAAACTCGATCGATTCTTAAAAAATACGTCATGCTGCTCCTGCGGTCACCATTTTGAAGATGCAATTCACTTTCTCTTTATTTGTCAAAATTTTGATCGTTTTCGATCAGAGTGTTTCTTTAACAATAATGGTAATGAATTACAAACTGTTTTATTTGGAAATCATTCTCTTTCTGACGAAATCAACAAAAAGATTGTAAAAACTGTTCATGATTATTTTACCCTCACAAAGCGTTTTTCTGTCTAATCTTTAAACATCTATCCTAAAGTGTTCTATCTTCAATGGTGATGAATTAAGATATGTTGTAAAAATGTATATTTCTGTATGGGAGAGGTATTCAGATAGGCTGATAGCCTGTTTACCAATCCCTTTTTTAAAAAATAAATATTGTTTAAACCACACTAGGGTCGTTTCTCGGTGAAAATTTGGTGCGAAGTCTTTTAGAAGCGCTCGGTGTGCAATTTGCTTGGTTTTGGGACATTACCTTGTCTACATATTGCAAAGAATCCATCAACGATTCACACATTTTTGGACTGAGTCAAAGTTCAGAGTTCATTCACCATAAAAGTCGATTAAAACGTTTTCAAAATAAAAAATATTGCTTTCAAATGTGTTATATAGTCTGATTATTGCATACAAGTTGTCTGTTGATACCTTCTTATAACGATTCTTTTGATTTTTGTCAGGATTTTGTTTTATTGTTTTTCCGGAGCAGACATCAACACGTTTTCAAACCAAAAGATTTCATCTGTCTTGTGTAAATAGCATTTCCTAGTGTGATGATCAATAAGACCGACTGTGTATCAAGTGTTAATGCTTTCATAAGCAATTGCAACAGTTAACATTTTAGAAAACTATGTTTTTAAAGATGTTTCTCTGGGTATTGTAAAGGGGACTAATACAACACTACCCCGGAGATATACCTGTAAAAAAATATTGCTTATAAGGAAAACAAATGATAACAAAATATTATACATCTTTTTATTATAGAATTAAAATTATTACATAAAACGTATTCGTATTTTACAACGGAATACTGTAACATATATTCAATAAATTAAAGAAAATATATGGAAGCAATTATATTACATACCGTTAGCAAAAATACTTTCTACATTAATTCTGAATCAATTTGAAATTACGTTTTTCTCAGGATTATATCAGAAATGCTTAATAAACTATGTTTAAATCGTGTCCATAAAACGATTTACAACTGATTTAAACAGTTTCCATAAAACATTACACACAATTCAGAATAAATTTATATATACAAAAAGGCAAAAACGGTAGAAACAGGCAGCAAATGCCTATATAAATGCTTCTCTTGAAATATAACCATAAAACGATTCAGATATCAAATACATTGGTTGAAATATATATTTGCAAATATTCCTACTAGCCTCAAATTAATATTAAGCTGTCTGTACCTTCACTGGACAAAATACCCTAATTTAATGAGGTATACTGATCAGTATACCCCGAATATACAAAATAGTATACCTCAGTATACTTAGGATTTCCAAAAATTTCCTGGTCAGTATACTCCGAATTTCCAAAACCAGTATACTCTTGTATATTTTTGTATATTCTTGTATATTTTTGTATACTCTTGTATATTTTTGTATACTCTTGTATATTGTTGTTTACTCTTGTATATTGTTGTCTTGTATATTGTTGTTTACTATTGTATATTTTGTTTACAATTGTATATTATTGTTTATTTTTTTATACTCTTGTATATTTGTGTATTGTTGTAAGTTTTGTGTTGTCTCAACATTTGAATGTATCAAAAGAAAAGAATATCACCTATTGATGGTTTTTCGACGCTTCAGGCATGCAGGAGACAACTGCTATCTCTGATGACTGAATTAGTCTTATAAAGTCTGATATCTTGTAGAATGTTCTTAATTCTCGCAAGATTTAAAATATGTTTATTTTTTAGGTGTCATTTTGATAATTATTTCAAAAGAATAACACTGTGTTTTGTGAATGCGAATGACTGTTTAAGTCTTGTAAAGTCTGATATATTGTAGAATGTTCTTAATTCTCGCAAGATATGATAATTATTTCAAAAGAATATCACTGTCTTATGAATGCTTCGTCCAATCTGATGAATACTTGGCGAACCAAAATAACACTTAACTAACAATACAATAATAATAATATGTATGGTTTTCCAACGCAACAGGGATGCAAAAGAGAAATACTATCTCCTTGATGATTAGTCTTGAAAAGTGTGTTATCCTGTAGAATGTTCCTAATTCTCGCATGATTTGAAATAAATAACAGTGATAGTATGGAAACTATCGTAATATGGTCCATGCCCCTAACACTGCATAATGCGACAGACAGACCCGTTAGAGAAAAATAATCATCAATATTCCTACTAGCAAAAAAGATGCCCATGAGACAGCCTCTTTAAATAACATATAAAACACAACAACATTATGCTATTACATCATTTAATGTACCGGTATATGCACAAAACAAAATATTGGAGTAACGATCGTTCTTTATGATATTGAGAGTTTGATGTTGATATCTACTTAATTGAAGAATTGATGTTCAGAAAGAAAAAACAATATGATTTTCATTTAATTATTTATGTTTGATATAGAAAACTATACATAGTGTTCTTTAGGGTTCTGTGTATATATATATAAATCAATAATAATAGTATGTCATTGTATGTTGTCAAGCAAATTGATAAGATGGCCTATTCACTTCTAATTTGTTTATCACTATCAAAAAATGTAAAAGAATAATATTAATAATCCTTCGTCAAATGTAAATTAGGATAATTCAGAAAGAGCACATCATTGGCGCATCATGAAATTGTAGTATGAAGGCCTGTTAAATACAATACATTATATATTTGGTGTCCGGAAAAAAAGTCCTCGGAAAAAAGTACCGGGGAAAAAGTCCTTAATTCAACTAGAAAAAAAAGCCCTCCGGAAAAAAAGTCCTGTTGTAGATTTTAGGTAACAAAGTATGACAAAATAATAAACTTTTGTTGTAATTCACTTTATTCAGATACAATGATGCAATATTGACTTTCATGGATGCATCTATACACAAAGAACTTAATTAAGCACCGCCCATTTTGTAAAATTAAATTGGGAGCTCTTGGAATATTGTGAAATATTTTATGTATTGACCACTCTAGATATAACAATTGCCATTTTATTCACTATTTAATTGACTTTAAAATCATTAAAATACAAAATAATTGAAAATATGAGAAAAAATGTGAGACCACTGAAATTTGGCGATATATAACTATTGTCATTGGTGAAAAACCACGCATGAAACTTTGGGTTTTTCAAATCAAAAATAACATTTTGGACATTCAATTAGAGAAACCTTTTTTTATCATGCACGATAAAAGCCTAGCAGAACATTGAAATTTCAGTACTTTTTTCAACCATAATTTCGAAAATTTAGAAAAATTTCAATCTGTGAGTAAATCTGAGATTCTTTGTTGGACAAACACTTCTTTTCCCTTTAGATAAGCCATTATCTTAAACAGTCGCCAGTTTTTCTTAGTGAAGCTTTTTTCAAATTTGATATTTTATAATTTTGTGATTTTGAAGGCTCATCACATGAGACTCACATCACATATACTCTTGATTGGTGCTTAATTAATCCTTGATTAATCCTTATTTAATATAACAGTTGATTCAATAGATTGAGATAAACTAACATTTTCTTAATTCTTAAATAATCCAAAAATGCCTCTTAAAGTAAAGTCTTAAAGTTAACTAATCCATATTTAGATATGACAACATCCTTCTTGATACCTCAAGTACAAACAATTCATGTTTTCTTAACAATATCTTTGATGTTAATGTCTATTTAACCTGTTTTGATAGTAATAGGACCTTTTTTCCGGAGGACTTTTTTACCGGTACTTTTTTTCCAAGGACTTTTTTTCCTATAATCATATATTTTGAGTATCTCAATTGATCTAAAGAAACAATGTTAGGTTCCAAAAAACATCAACATACACTATACATTTAGTGTAAGACAATATTGTATTTTGGTGACGGTTGGGTCGTAGACACTTGCAGAATGGGCAATAAACTAAATCCTGTTTACAATTACAATGACTAATGATTAAATGTCTATTATTATGCTATGGTAAAAAAGGATCCCTTATGGATTGGTGTATAGTGATGGATTTTGATAATCGTTTTGTTACAATACTTCTAGTTATTTATTGTAATTTTTATATTTCTCAGTGTATTTGTACCATGGGCTGTTTCCAAAATCATACTAAAAACATAATTTTGTTATTATAAATTATATTGTGTTGAAAATATATTTATTTTCAAGTCTACAAACCCACCGTTTTATCTGTCTATGAACCAAAAGTGTCTAAGAAAACACCCCTACCCGTTTTATCTACGAAAATACTGGTTCCCTTGTATGTGAATTCTTTTCAAAACTGAATTTCTAATGCATTGTTTCTAAAATGATCAAAATGTAAATAATTATTTCAATGAATTACTTTGTATAATCTTGTAAACAAAACGTACCTTGTTGAAAATATTCCATTTGTATGTAAGTCCCAAGGGTGGTGTACTCCAATAGATATGTCATGTGTTCATCTCATGGCACATACATTAGATATGATGATCATGTAGTTCAATTTTTCATTTGATCTAGTTTGACATCCTGTTGACCAATGAGTGACTTGTGCCTTGACAACTTGGCATGACCTAGATGCTTTGGCAGACATGCTTATTCTCTATAACAACATCCTTTGGCTAATCCTTGTAATCACATCGTCAAAGAGTGGGCAATCCCCTAAGCCGGACACAACCAATTAAGTTATGTCAAAGCTATTTATTACTACTCATGGGTAATTACCAGACAGTTGTAGCTGCAATATTGAACTTAAACATGTTCAATCTGTTTAATTACAACCAACCTGTGTCATACTTATATTTTTTAACCAATTTTAATATCCTTAAACACTTCGGCCATGCACACTAAAGCTATCATCTATTACTCTTTGAAAAAAAAACCCCTTCCACTACAACATTTAAAATTCAAAGCTGTTTTATTTATCATCTGTTACCTATTCTAAATTTGATTCACCCATTCATTGGAAATAATTGAGGCAAAGGCCCCACATAGGCGACATCAACCAGAGGTAAAAGCCAACAATCACAAAACATAACATCTACGCAATTAACATAATATCGTACATTCAATTCAGAACAGCCAGACAACCGCACCTTTTCAAGGGCAATATTCTTATTATTAGAAAAACGTGTGGTTTGATGTAAAATAAATTGATCAACAATTTACTTTCATTTAGAAAATGTATTACTTTTTCCTACAAATACTTGTTTATCTATCTCTTTGCTTTGTACAATGAACAAATATCAGTTTGACGACTTTAATACATACATGAAGATTTATATGTCAGATAGAAATCATAGTGTGTAAAAGTACAGATGACAAAGGTGTATTTTTAATTGCGCATTAGGTATTTAAGAGGGTTCAATCATCCTACGCCAACATTTGGTAAATATTGCTGATATTTGCATTCAGTCAACGTGTTGGTGGTTAAATGTGTTCACCAATTATCTATGCATTACAGACCGACAGACAGATTGTTAATTAAAGTCTCAGCTCAACGTGAAAATACATACAATACATTTGATAAAACAGTAAAAGTTGAGCCACCCCTATAAGGGATTATGAGAGACTTATGTCATTGAAATATTTACAAGAAGCAAAATAGATGCCTAAAGTTATAGTTATAACATTTATAAAGATAAATCTATTGAGATAAAATCAGGAATTGTATTCGTAAGATTGACGTTTAGAAAGAATTAAATTGCAGGTTTTGGCAGCAGTAAAACAAACATTTGGGCTGGATAAGATAAATTTTTCTTAGCATTCCAAGTTTTTTTCTCCAAATGTTGGCGTATCAAGAGGTCACCCTTAGGGAGAGTACAAGTCGGATTTATTTTGATTTAAACAATAAACAACATCGTGATATTTTTCAAAATATATAACATAAAACTGTCTATATACACTACTGAATTACCGATACTGAAGATCATTTTGAGTCAAATATGACAGACCAAAATACATATGGTTTATTTACGTCACACGCTCATGCATATTCATCAATATAATATATTTTCATTTGTAACAAGTGTACAAATCCATTTAGACAACAATCTTCAATCATACTCCAAGCATTTTACATTTCTTTTCTAGCATGTTAAGCAATACATTCTTAATATATACCAGATCAATCCTTCAACACATATAGATGATATACATGTTTTAGATAAACACATAGGCGACATATTTAATAATTGTGCAATTGTGATTCTTCAAGTGTTATCGAAAGTTGGGAATTACGGAACAATAAGTCAATCTTAGGCCCTGTTAGATTTTTCAGCTCATAAATTTTTTTCAAAACATTGTTTTCTTGAGATGTTTGCTGATATGGGAACACGATTCCCTAGATAATAGAACATCAACAAGATTACATCAATTTATCTACAGGAGTGTGCGATTTGATAAAACATTGTAATATGATCGTTGTAAAACATCATATAAAAGCAACCGCTGGCAATAAGTCACCCAGTTGTTTAATACAGATATGTCAGGTTCTTAATTAATATGTTTGATATTTGTCTAGTTCTTGTGTGTTTTTATGTTTTTACTGGTGATGTATTCAGATAAGCAAAGCTTTGCTTTTTCACTGAGTAGGATTCTTCATTAGATAATATATGCTTAAACCAAAATAATGATATTATAATAATACTTCAATCTCCTTTCTACTAATCTGTTGACAAATCATAGAGACATACTTCCCTGATATACTGAAGCAAAGTTTTAGGATGTCTGAAAAAAAACATACGAATTACAATTACAAAATCGAACCCACATAAGTGTAAAGAACATTACAAAATATTCCATTTGATTGAAAGGAATAATGAAATCCGCCACAAAAGGTCGACGAGTGGTGGTCCACATAAAACATACGATTTGGATAGCGGTTCATCTCCTGATAAATTAATAAACAATTGATGTTCATTTCTTAAGAGGATTTGTCTTAAAATCTTCTATCTGGGCAGTCTGATCAGATGCAGACACGATAAGTGACGGCGGCGGACATCAAAGACTGCTGAGACTGCACTGGCGCCAGCAAGGGATTGTCTTGCTCTCGGGTATTGTCATATCAAGGCATGCACAGGTCCGCACTACTGACAATATACATCGATATGGGGGAGGGGTGCAAAAGGGCGGCTTGCCTTTTGATGTTAGTTTACGCGCACATTGACCATTGAGATTATTTGATACACTTTATTCCACTAGTTCATTACGTAAACATATATTATCAAGCTTTTAATAGTCCTTTAATAAATAGCATTAAAGTGTGTAATATACGACAAAATATAAGTCAATTACTTTAATCGTAAGTAATAAAGACATCAAGCAGATGTAAATGATAGGGTCTAGGACAAAAGCCACCCGGACAAAAGCCACCCGGACAAATGCCACCCGGACAAATGCCACCAGGACAAAAGCCACCTAGGACAAATGCCACCTAGGACAAAAACCACCCAGACAAAAGCCACCTAGGACAAATGCCACCCAATATTTAAAATAAAAAACAATATAAAACGATATTTGACTCATGATATATGTATTTTCTGTAAAAACAAGTGATGATGTTCTTGTTTTCAGCACTATAATGTATTTAGCACTACATTTTGCATTACTAGGCACATCATACACATGTGTATGTCAGTTCACTGTCAGTTCAAAGTCGGATGTTGTGTGCAACACTCCTCAGGTAGTCTAGTTCTTGTCTGTTCCTAAAGTCTGCCGCGATTGTCTGCAGACGCTGCTGGCAATCTCGGTACTGTTTCCTGTGTCGAGCAACATTCTGGCCGGCCAACATCTGCGTGATGACCTGGTCGTTCAGGGCTTGTGCCTTCCTCAGAACCTCCAGGAAGCGCCAGATGCTGGGATGACAACCAGCCATGCTGGTCAGAAGTCTCCGGTGCCATCCCTCAAGATTGTTGTTCGTCCTACGCAGGTCCGTCAGTGTCCTCTGATGCTGGTTCCAGCTCGAGATAGCAAACATCGGGGGTCGTCGTCCTCGGTGATGCAACCGCCCAATGTAGTTGTCCTCAAAGTAGTCGACGACTGTCTGCATATATTATTATAAATAGAAAAAAGCGCCTTCCTACCTTGATCCGACAACTGCAACTGAGCCTTAGAGAATCGATTATTATAACTAAAAACTAGACTATTAAAGTTAGAATTATCTCATATTGGTGCAAGTTAATCTCATCAACTGGTACATTATCGAGTATTCTATATAGAATTATGTATATTATGCAATATAATGAAATAGAAATTGGCTTAAAGGTAATGTTAAATCTATTCTATGTGAGCAATTTTTTCAACACTGGGACGAATGTAAATCAAAAACTTCAAAAGGACAATATTATAATGTATTTAAGTTATCCCATTACCTTGAAAGTTATTTATTACACTTCCCATTAAATGTCCGAATTTGGTTAACTAAAATCAGAACTTGTAACCACAGACTTCCAATAGAAACGGGTAGATGGTATAACGTTGGTAGAGAAGAAAGATTATGTACATTTTGTAAGAACTCGATTGGAGATGAGGCTCATCTCGTGTTGTACTGTCCATCATTAAATAACATTAGATATTCATTTCTTCCACACTATTATTGTAACAACCCATCCTTAGACAAATGTATATCTCTAATGTCTTGTAAGCATAAAGTATTACAACTGAAATTATGTAACTATGTTAAAACCTGTCTACGTATGCTCCCGTAACTCAAACTGTACATTTGTATTTTCTCTATGTCACATCTTGTGATCTTCATGAGAATAAACCATTTATTCATTCATTCATTCATTCATTCTTAAACATAATGTTTATATGAAGAAACTATTGTTTCATCATTTTAGTTTTAGATTTAGTGGAACATTGTTGTGATTTTTCAATATTTTAAATATTTTTTAATATTGTAGTTAAAGGTATATATTCATTTTACTGCATGTAATATTAAAACATAACTTTATTTTAATTTGTTGTAATATTTAAAAAAAAACTGGGTTGCTTTTGTCCTAGTTGGCATTTGTCCTAGGTGGCATTTGTCCTAGGTGGCTTTTGTCCTGGTGGCATTTGTCCGGGTGGGTTATGTCCGGGTGGCTTTTGTCCGGGTGGCTTTTGTCCTGCTCCCAAATGATAATTCCTAATGATATCTGTATACCATTCATAAATGATAATAACTGATTTTCATAGGTCTCATATTAAATCTGTACCAGATGCAAAGGTAGAGACAGCTTAATATTAATTCGAGGTCAGTAGGAATAATTGCAAATATATATTTCAACCAATGTATTTGATATCTGACTCGTTTTATGGTTATTTTTCAAGAGAAGCATTTATATAGGCATTTGCTGCCTGTTTCTACCGTTTTAACCTTTTTTATGTATTAATTTATTCTGAATGTTGTGTAATGTTTTATGGAAAGAGTTTAAATTAGTTGTTAATCGTTTTATGGACACGATTTAAACATAGTGTTTTAAGCATTTCAGATATAATCCTAAGAAAAACATAGTTTCAAATTGATTCAGAATTAATGTAGAAAGTATTTATGCTAACCGTATGTAATGTAATTACTTCCACATATTTTCTTTAATTTATTGAATATATGTTCCAGTATTTCGTTGTAAAATACGAGTACTTTTTATGTAATAATTTTAATTCTATAATAAAAAGATGTATATCACACACGCCTTCATGAATACAGAAACCCTCATCATGCGGTTCCAAATTACTTTGTATTTTCAAATAAAAGAATAAGTTTCCAAACATAGCCATTGTGTAAAAGTTCATATGAATCGTTTCATTGTGTATAACAATATCGACATAATATTTATAATTTTGTTTTAATGAGTGATTGGCATAAAAAAATGTGTAGATTTCTCTTGAAAAGTTGTCAAAGATGATAAAAAAGCTTTAACTGTTCAGATCCACTGACACTGAAAACGATAGCTGTGGAATATCCTCTGCCATGGCGATGACAATTGTGAAGAAGCTGTAGGTAAATGTTTTTCTCAAAAAGTAACTGACGGTGATATAGCTTTTAATTGTATAAACATATTTTTCGTGAATATTTTGTTATCATTTGTTTTCCTTATAGTCAATACTTTTTGACAGGTATATCTTCGAGGTATATATTCGAGGTATACCCAGAGAAACATCTTTAAAAACATAATTTTCTAAACTGTTGCTTATGAAAGCATTAACACTTGATACACAGTCGGTCTTATTGATCATCACACTAGGAAATGTTATTAACATAATAGAGATGAAATCTTTTGGTTTGTAAATTGTCATAACAAACGATTCTGTTTTGCAAACAAGATCTTGTTGGTAATTCATATTTTATTAACTATATTCGCACTGTCAAACTAGATGCTGTATTCTACATGTATGGACCTTTAAAATTCATATCGTCATGTGCAGTTGTTATTATGATAAAATATACTTATATCAAACATTCATATGCCTTAGTATTAAATTGTCTTTTCTGCTTTGATATTTGAATATCAAAGGGAAAGACAAGAACCAAATCTTTCAACATGAATTTATTTTCAGCTAAAAAAATCACATATATTTTTGGTCTACTACTGCAAAATCCAATGCATATTATGTAATGGGTTTAAACAACGGGTAACCAGCTTACTATTTATCGATTGGTTACTCGTTATCACGTGCCGTACCGGGAGTTACCATTGTTAGTATAATTGGTCAGTGAACACTCACGTGATTTATGGTATTGAAATATAATCAACCGTCATTGATGAACTCAATACAATCCGGTGATTGGCAACCCAGCTGAAGAACTCTCTGAAAAGCTCATTGACTCTGTTCAGGTAAGCAATATTTCTTTACATTTAATGCTTCCCATTTCATTCCTTGATTTTGAGAATCATTAGGTTTTAACAAAAATATTTTATATAATAACTTATAAAGGGAGGACTGTTATTGTTGTATCAACTGAGTAGTCGCTTATCACGTATACTTTGCATGTGAGTTTAACAAATCTTTTTTAAAGCTTAACAAGTAGCAAGCTGGTATAATCGATAGGCATGAATAAACTGTAGGATTTAAGTAATGATGCAGGATTTTAGGGAGACAAGGCTTTAAGCAACAGTGATCATAGGATGTAATGGCAACTTTGAGGGTTAACAACAGTTCAGTGGTTGTTGTTGATAGTCATGATCAAAGTGCTGTTTCTCTAAATTAAAAGTTCAAATAACCACTAACATATTTCTCTCTTTTCTTATATTAAAGCCTGATTACAATATTGTATAGTTCGTCAAAGGTCGCTACTCAAATATATTCAGTTTGGTAATGAAAGCCGTTTTAATGGCACTTTTGATGGACCTATTTTGCCACAAACCAGTGAATGCATGACTGCCGGTCACTGGTCACACCCCTTTTTTCTGACGCCAGAAACAGAATCGGCTTCGTTATCTATACATCATTTAATATTATCAATTCTGTCCAGAATCGGGCGTGTAGATTCTTCCTTGGTGTCGGTTGTAAAACTCCAAATTTGGCTGTACGTGGAGAGATGGGCTGGGTTTTGCCTTTTACAAATAAAAAAATCGAATTTTTTGTCGTTTTGGAGCAGGCTTCAAAAAATGGATCGTTCTAGATTACCAAGTTTGATATTTAGATGGTCGGGCCAATACCCAAAATCATGGAATAATACAGTCATGAAACTTTTTGATAATATTAATCTGCCTTTCGATCTAAATAATATTTCAGCAATTGACTTTTCCTATATCAGAATTTGGATGAGATCCCTTGATAGCCAATGTTGGTACAATGATTTATTTAACGATAAAGGTCAACAGAATGGTAATAAATTACGTACTTATAGATTATTTAAGAAACTTTTGACACCAGAATTTCATGTTATTACTTTGTTAACAAGATCTCAACGTAGTGTACTGAGTAAGCTGCGCTGCGGCACATTACCCCTGGAGATAGAAGTCGGCAGGTATACCCGCCCCAAAACGCCTTTAGAAAATAGGATTTGTAAGTTTTGCAGAAACAATGTAATTGAAGATGAGATACATTTTCTTGTTGATTGTGACTTTTATTCTGATCTAAGGTATAATGTATGGCAGGATATTTCCTACGTCAATCCTTTATTCACACAGTTGTCCTCAACAGCTCAGTTTGTATTCTTATTACGTAATGAGAGGTTTGTTAAGCCTCTTGCCGCTCTATTAATAAAAATGTATAATATACGTAAGCATGCCATTTGCTTCAATAATACAATTTAATATAGAATCACATAAATCACAAAAACTCTTGTATATGTTTGTATTGTTATGTACATTATCATATATATATAAATGTGACTCATTTTAGACATTCTTGTGTCCCATAGGCCTTTTGGCCGGGTGGTACGCCTTTTTTAACATGTTTTTTACAACGTCCGAATCAGACCATGTACCACGTGACACATTAATAAAATATTTTTCTTCTTCTTCTTCTTCTTCTTCTTCTTCTATATAACAACAATACCACACAACATTTTCAGAAAATGTTTTACACTCAGTTATATCAATCATTTGACGATGTAATATTACTAAGCATATGGTGTAAAAAAGATATCCACATCAATGGTAATCATTCAGTTGAAATAATGACACGTTAATCTGTACAGTCTGTTTATTACGTATAGTTTTATGACCCCAAACCCAGGGGTTTTTTTTACAACCGATAATTACGCTGTCTTAATGAAAGGCTAATTAAAGGTGGACAAATTAACACAAATCAAGCCAAGTTTTTATTTTGTTGAAAAATGTTTGAACTAAAAGCTAGAAGTGATAGAGTCGAGGGTAGTGGATGTTTAAATAATGACACAAGTTATCTCAATAGGCTAAAATATGGCAAGTTGATTTTAATCCTGGTAAGGCTGATGCAATTCTATTCTCACGTAAAAGTAGTCAAACGCCAAACTAGTCTTATAATATAAGGAGTAGATATTAATGAAGTTGATCAACATAAGCATTGAGGAATAATGTTATAATCAGACTGTAAATTAATTCTCATCTTTCTGAAAGTTGAAGGGTAGGTCCCTTAGTAAATGCCTTCATAGACATAAGTGTAGATTGTCGAGGAAGTCATTACTGCAAAAGTACAAATCTTACATATTGCCAATTTTTGATTGATTTTGAATTGATTGATGTTCGCCAATTGGGATAACTGTACAAAGAACAAGAGAATTATCGTAAGTTTGCATTAAGTTGCTTTGCGACCGTACTGAGGGACAGAGGAACAAGTCCTAAAATACACACGCTAGCAATTTAAGAACAAACACGTGCAATTGATTTCTTTGGACAATAGTCTTCATGTAGCCACATCCTATTTTTATAACCTATTGAATAACTGGCTAGTTCATGTCCCTCGCTTGCGTTTTTCATTCATATTTGAACTTAATGCACAATAATCTCTTTGCATGTGTTATTCTGTCCCGTAAAGTTTGGATGCTGTTAAAACTTTTGCATTCTTAAATTATTTTTCAAAGAGATTTAAATACGTAAAAAGTATTATAAAGGTTAATTTGCGTACATGTATGTAATAATGTGACATTCTACATGTACGACATATTAATTCTCTTTTGTTTACAAATAGGCTTGTTTGTGTCAACAAGTCAAATAGAGTCAAATAGAGTTACATTTTGTTTTTACGTTTTGTTTTTACGTTTTGTTGAATGCCTAACACCGTTTTGGAACCGACAGTATTAATACAAGATACATTTTATAGACAGACAGACAGATATGATATATAAAATATCTGTCCGTCTGTCTACATTTTTATATCATATTTAAAATATTCATTCAGGGCAATATGTTCAAGCTATGAAGTTACAGGACTTGCTCACCAGAAATATAGACCACGCCCATCACGGGTGAACAGATTTACGATCAAAACACAAGTGACCGTTTATTCATATGTCAATAAACTATAGATGAACGAATCACCTTAAATTACCAACAATAATGGTGAAAATTACAAGATGACGTCTCTGAATTCTCTGTTAGATATCCCTATTCACACCTCCTCCCCGACTGATCTACATGAAACAATAAAACAATCAGAACTTTATGGTAGACTAGACAGTTTCCTTTCATCCCGTCTCGGGAGATGAGGGGTACTGTGAGCTAATTGGCGTCGCTAGAGCGGGCAGTTACGCTGACAAGGGGCCTAGGCGTTGAGCCGTGAAGCATGTCCAGGGGTTAATGAGTTAAAAAGTTACAGGCATTTATCATGTTGTTTGTTTAAGATTGTCGGTGTTTATTAATTTATTTAGATGAATGATATATTATGTTAAACAATCATTCTTTATTGTGTTGGCGTTTGTATAGATAACTATATAATATTCACCATGACATGTTCTACATCTTGTATTTTGGAGCGGTATTAACATAAGCTTTTAGATTTACCAATCCAATACTTCATTGAAATAAATATGTTTAAACCATTTACAATGAAACTTATTCCATGCACCAAGTACAGATACAGGTTAATAGAATGACATGAATCATGACGTTAGTTAAAATGCATTTTATCCTTTGTTGTAATCCAAATAAGTAACCAATGTAAGGAATCATGGGTTTTCACAACACAGACACAAGATTACACATAAGTCAGAATTCACACGTTACATACACATTAACAAAAGAAGAGTGCATCCATATCTCGCATGGGCAATTCTGGCATAAATGCACGCAATAATGAGCCATGTTATGGATCATAATAAAATGTTATTGGTTTTTGTTTGTTTAGCATTATTGAGTGTTGTACTTTCTGTTGTAGTTATCAACAAGGCCTTGTGTTGAACATTGATAATATCTTTTAAATTTGGATGAAAGTCTCTCACAGATATCTACAAGGTTAATAAATGCTTCTTCTTCTTGAAGATGTACTTAACAAGAAACAAAGGTTAGAGGTATAACACATTTTAAACACTAATGATATGTAACGATACTATACCTTAAGATATTAAATAAATTAGATAATAAGAATTAAACATTAAAGAACAAACCTTAAATAAATTCAAACACCAACAAAACTATCAAACACCTTGTTTTAGGATTTTTAGAATTTATTAGTAGAGCCGGCAATTCTTTAATGCCATTCAATTTTGAGAAATATTTTCTAGTTAATATGCACTTTGTTAGTTTGTTATATTCATATTTCCTACATCTGTTTTAAACCAAAAAGTGTTGCTTTACACAAAACTTATTCAATATACAATCTAAGGAAATATAAGTCTAATATAATAAAATACAAATGCAACAAGCATAAGAGAAGCTCACTAACACTTAGTCAACTCTTGAGTATTCGGCCTCCACCCAAACCTAATTCCAATCCCCCGGTGCGACTGCAATTAACACTACCGGTAATCGCCTAATTGCAATTAGTGATGTGGTTAATGAGGCCTGTTAATGAGATCGAGCCATCAGGTGTTAAATGTGTATTCAAGCGTGACGGGCAGAATATATATAGTTCATTTAAAGCTATTGCCTCTCAAAAGATGGCCTTTTTAACTTGGGAATGCTGTAAAACATTACATACAATTGATGTTTATTTTGTGGGTTTTTTTTTAAATTAGCGATTGGAACTTGGTATGTAGAAAAAGAGTTGTTTCCCCTAAGTCGGCAGCGCTCTCTCGGATGGCAAACTGAAACTAGATTAAAGAAATGTAAAACTTTAGAAGATCAATGTAATAGTAGACCACTATGGGTCTTGGGAATTGTAAAAATATTTGTTAATATTACATCTATTCACTTCATAATTAACATTCTGGCCAATTGGCTCGTACGGCTGTTAAAACAGTGATTTGCAAATATAATGTTTGTCACATTCTATAACATTATCAACAAGACTTCTGATGATAGTTCATGTAATCCAATCGGCAATTTATTAGAAAGCATCTCACGTTTTGTGGTGTAAATAAATGTTTCTCATTGTTATGATTCTACAAATTGGTATTGATCATTAGTAGTTTAGATTTCCTTAGTTTGACTTACCACAAGTAAGAACTGTGTATGTTTCAAGACAGGTGATATAATTTTAACAATAGAATTTCATTTAAATTATTATCACTATACCATGTTATATAAACGCAATGGTGTCACAGTGCTGTGACATCACCACATTAGAGTTTTCAGACAGGAGATGTGTTGATTGATGTTAAATGTCATGGAAACTTTGTATAAAAGTCAAACTATTTGTAACTTTCATCGACTCGTGTTGACATATTTGATGTATGTACATGTATGTTTCTGTGTATGTATGTTTCTATGTGTGTATGTACTGATATATGCATGTATGTGTATGTATGGGTTGGTTTGTATGTATCTATTATGTATATGTGTATATTTGTGTCTATCTGTTCTGATGTCTATGTTTCGCATTGAGTGAATTTATTTAAACAAATTTATATACATGTATGTAACGTAAACTTTGTCTTTTAGATACTTTTACTGCATATATTATGTATTAATCAAGGTGTTATTTATGCCTCCAGGCCTGGCGTTTGTATTAAACTGTACCCTAAATGTTACTTTAAGCAATGTTACAAATGACACTTTAGTAAACTATTTTATTATTAATGATTCAAAGTTTCTAGGCCTATTTCTTCTGAAGTGAGAATTAATTAAGCCAGGGAGCATTGAGTCCTGATTTGGGTTCACAGGACCACAGACATTCATAAATCAAAGTGATTGTATCTAAAATTCTGTACGGTTTAAAACTGAAGTCAATTTACAGACAGAACTAGAATCTTGCCAATGTAGTACTAAAATGTTGATTTAAATGACTTAATCCTTCCATAAGTCTTCCATAATTATTTACAAACGAAATTAATCATCGAAGGGGCCCTAGCACATTATATTGAAAACACAAGGTGATGTCAGGAATCTGAAAATTGAAATTCCATCTGGTTCCGATTGAAAGACAGTGTATTTAAACTAAATGAAGCAGTTATAACTCAAATATGTAATATAAAGTACAACCAAACATCTTTTTTTACACAAAATGAATGAAAGGGTTTACACAAAAATGGTCACAAAAAGACTTCATGTGAATCTTTATAATTTGTTCTCTGACTTTTGAATATTGTATTGAGTTATGAGATTTTTGCTACTTTAAAAATAATGCATTCTTACATAAAAATGATAGAATTAGCTCAAAAAGGAGAATATTGAACATGACATAGTCTTTGTTCACTGTCACTGTCTCTGGATGTTAATCTATGGTACCCAAAATATAGCAATTTCATTTGACTCAAATATAAATGATACAACTGATTACTTGAACGAGTCTTTTTGGTAAAAATTAACTGCTTTTGAATTCATTGTTGAAAATGCGGCAGGATAAAGGTATTATATGTTAATTTGTATGGATAATAATGGGTTAATATTTACTTATGAATATTTATGACTACTTAATAAGTTTCTAACTTTTCTTTCCATGCGAATATCTTGAAGAAAGAAACCTGTACAAGAAATTGAACGACCCGGACAATGAATTGCATCTGTCAGCAAAGAGGATAAGAGCAAAGCAGAAGGTCTTCAACTATTGTGGCCTACTGGACTGAAAACGAGGGTGAGATCAACTTGGAGTCTCTCTCATGTCAAGGTGATGTCTTTATCTACACAATGCATACCATAACAGTTGACAAGAAGGAGAGGTCAGTGCATCAAGAAGAAGTTTGAAGAGGAATTAGCAATATAGGACACAGTGGTTGTCCAGGAGACAGATTCATATCCTGCTGATAGTTAGTGAGTAACAAGGAAACAACTCATTTTATTATGAATCGTGTTGCAATGAAGAATAACAGTAGGAAAATGATAATGTGACCGATTCAAGAACTGAACTATTACAATTATTACAACATATGTACATGTTAAAATGTAAGATTAATTTTTTCACAATCATGTCACTTGAATGAATAGTAAATATTGCATGAATTTATTATTGTCAATGACAAAGTGAATGAAAAGTGAATATTGCATGAATTGATGATGGTATATAAATAAACTTGTTAATGTTATTGTCTTTTCTTATTATTTTGATTTAATATATATTGAACTGAAGTAGTTACCGACAAAAACTCTATATATTCAAAATAGAGGACAGATAATAGATACCCGATCTAGAAAACTTTATCTTCAACCCATTCTTTAACTTCAACAATATTCATCTTTAAAAAATTGAAACTCAACAAAATTCTCCAATCCTCGATTAAAAACATTGAATTGCATTTTTTAAAAACGATTCAGTACTCCGTCAGCTTTGCAAACAAGTGACAGAACACATTCAACATTTGTTGTTCATAACATGACGGACTACCAGTATAAAAAAGTATGTTATTGATCCTTATTTCCAGTGGAATAACACAACAAAAATGATCAATTATATATCTCTATTCATTAATCAACAACAAACACAACAACTAAGAACTCTACAAGATTCTAGAATCCTGAATACTATCAATAAAAAATGTGAAATATGATTTTATTAGTGCTTCAACTTACGATATTATGACTGCTAACTTAATTGAAATGAAACAATAAATATATCAATCGCTGCACATTAATTTATGAGTTTTTCAATTAGATCCTTGAATTTTCAAGTAAAAAGATGTAATAGGATTTTACTAGCGCTTCAATGATTTGTCAGTTTTTGGAAATATGGCTTTGGAAAGGCGTAGTAAGATAAATTCAATTGTGTACACAGTACTACACAACTCATTTAAAAACGAGTAGGTCATTTGGGTTTATGGTGTCGTACGTTATCTGTCACATTTATCTATTTATCTAACTAAAAGTTCGATTAGAAGAATTGCAGCTGGAATAAACCAAACAATATATAAATACTACATTATAAATAACACAAAAATCAAATGTATCTTGAATTTGTTTAAATGAGCACTTCCTGACGTAAACTGAGATATACTGAGATATACTGAGCTATGGAAATTCAGAGTATACTGACCAGTATACGTCAGTAAATTAGGGTGGTTTCCTAATTAGTATACCTCAGTATATTAGGGTGGTTTACTAACGTATACTGGTCCAGTATACGAGCATTTTTCTTCACGTGCTTTGCATCTGTTACAGATTTAATGGGAGACCTATGAAAATCAGTTAGTATCATTTATGAATGGTATACAGATATCATTTGGGATTATCATTTACATCTGCTTGATGTCTTTATTACTTACTATTTGAGTAATGGACTTACATTTTGTCGTATATTACACACTTTAATGCTATTTCTTAAAGGACTATTAAAAGCTTGATAATATATGTTTACGTAATGAACTAGTGGAATAAAGTAAATCAAATAATCTCAATGTGTGTTTTAACTAACATCAAAAGGCAGGCCGCCCTTTTGCACCCTTCCCCCATATCGATGTATATCGTCAGCAGTGCGGAACTGTGCATGCCTTTTACTAAGATGCCCTTTGTACGTAACAGAAAGAGAAACATTGTTTCAGAATTGTATTAATACAGAAGAAGATTTCTCAAATTTTGAAGATCCTCGGAAAGTCAGTTTTATCCTCTCTACTCAAGCTGTGATATATTTAAGTGCCAAAACCTGCTTCAGTATTTTAACGAAAAGAAATGATTTCTTGTACTCTTAATTCATGTTTACAATTTTTTAAAGATTTATTTTTCCCTTTCTACAAGGTTTATGCAAAATCAGAAAATAAAACTATGAATCTTGAAACAAAAGAAACCTTTTTTATCAACAAATATTCTCCAACACTAAACAGTGGGACCTGAACAGTTAGCTCACATAAGGAAGTGATTACCATTGTGATATATTAGCATGCTTGTTTAATTACACCTCTCTAACCATCAAGTGATTGATAAGACAACACGGATTCGTCATTGCTGACTGACTCTATTGTATTCAAACTGCACCCGGTACTTAGTGCTTGGGGCAATCATTACATGATTGACAACACATGACTGATTTCTTAACTGTCAATCTGAGCACACAACTATGTGTTGATTATATGATTTTTTTGTTTTGTTCCTGTATAAATATATGTAACCTTCCATTTGTAAGCATACTGGACAAAGACCCACATAATGGTCGAAATGAATTTAATCAATCTCTAAAGTTGGCTAAATTCCCTACTTCTTGGAAAGAAGCAAATGTAATCCCCATCCATAAAAATGGCAATATATACGATTGTTCAAATTATAGACCAGTAGCATTAACAAGTTGTATAGCTAAAGTATTTGAAAAATGTATATTTAAATATGTAAATAATTTTTTAAGAGATAATAACCTTCTGTCAAATCTTCAATCGGGATTTACATCTGGCGACTCGACAACTAATCAATTGACTTACTTATATGATTTCATAGCCAAAGCACTAGACGATGGAAAAGAAGTACGAGCGGTATTTTGCGATGTAAGTAAAGCGTTTGATTAAGTTTGGCACCAAGGAATACTGCAGAAATTAAAATCATATGGAATTGATGGAAATTTATTGAAGTGGTTTGAAAGCTATCTAAACAATAGAACCCAGCGAGTAGTTATTAATGGACACGCGTCAAATCCTCAACAAGTTTTAGCAGGCGTCCCTCAAGGCTCTGTTTTGGGACCTTTATTAATCATAATATACATTAATGATATCGTAGATAATATTGACAGTAATATTAGATTTTTCGCAGATGATACTTTTCTCTACGTTATAATTGACGATCCTATCACAGCTGCAAATTGTTTAAATAATGACCTGTTATTGATTTCAAATTGGGCTAAAAAAAGGAAGGTTTCCTTTAATCCTAAAAAAACTAAATCAATACAGTTTAGTAGAAAAGTAAATAGGATTAACGAACCTAATCTTACAATGGATGGTGAAACAATTCAAGAAGTAGAACACCATAAGCACTTAGGATTAACCCTTTTAAAGCAACTGTTATTAGGATATTTATATAGATTCTATGATTAAGAAAGTTAGTCCTCTGATTAACAGCTTAAGAAGCCTGAAATATCGTCTATCACTGAAAAGTCTGGAAATTATTTATAAATCCTTCATATTCCAATACCATTCCATACCAATTTTTGATTACTGCGGTCTTATTTGGGATAATTGCACTCAGGAACAATGCAACGTACTGGAAAAAATTAATCCAGACGCGCTAAGATCAGTTTGTGGAGCAGTTCGTGGTACAAGCCACAACCTATTATATGCAGAAATTAACCAAAAACCACTATCTGAACGTAGATACATATCTAAACTAACAACTTTTTATAAATTGAAGAATAATCTAGCGCCTCAATATCTCTCTAACCTCCTTCCTACCACACCCAATACTAATAACTACAACCTAAGATATAATTCATCAGTGCGAACAGTAAAATGCAGAACGGCGACATATGCCAAGTCTTTTTTATCTGATACAATAAAACTGTGGAATTCATTAACTCCCGACATTCAAAATAGTGCGGACCTAAAAATAAAACTATTTCTTTCAATCTCAACCACGGTTCAAGAATCTGTCAGATTATCCACTCTCGCTTTAGGCTCCGCTGTAGTGACTTGAATGCTGATAAATTTGAAAGATATATTATTGACAGCCCCGCGTGCCAATGCGGTCACCCGATTGAAAACGCTGTACAATATTTTTTCACATGCAATAAGTTTACAGAATTAAGACAGCAATCATTCTTTTATTTGAAAGGATTTACTATCAACACGATATTAAGGGGATGCACATCGCTCACAAACAATGATCTAGAAAAATTATTGAAATCTATTCATCATTTCATAATAAAATCTGATCGATTTGACATTCCATAAGCACTAATATATTGACTGCCAAACAAACAATCTTATTCATGCATAATCACTATTTTTGAAGCTTATAAAATGTATGACATGCGTGACTGGTAATTATTCATTGTATATTCTTCATATGTAATTATTTTGGAGCGGCCTTAATATAAGCACCTCGGTGCTTGTTGGCCAATCCATTCATAACTTTTCATGAATATAATATGTTTGAATCAAATGAATTCATCGTATTAAAGAAGATTGATCTAGTCTGAACCATCTGAAGTTTACTCTTTCCCATATACAACCTTTCTTCACGTGAGAAACCAACTCTCCTTATTTAAAATATATATATATACAGAACCCTAAAGAAGACTGTGTATAGTGTTCTATATCAAACAAAAATAATTAAATAAAAATCATATTGGTTTTTTTGTGAACGTCAATTCTTCAATTTAGTAAATATCAAAATCAAACTCTCAATCATTGGGTTATTTGTTTTTCCAACAAAATATCATTAAAAAAGATAAACTTTTATTTTCCTTAAAATATTGTTATGAATAATAAAATCAATATTAAGAACAAGTTGAGGATTCATATATTGTAACCAAAACACTCTCAATTTCTTCTTCAATAATCAAATATCCTCAAATTATAATATTTTATTATATAAAATTTTCTATCCATATAATTTCAAATCAACCTGCATCATATAACCAAATTCCTTGAGATATTTATCACAAGTGATATTCCTTGACTTATCAGTCGCCAGTTGCTATTTATAGATATCAATTCATATCTTTCTTCAACAGTTTGATTATAAAAAGGGGTATTATTATTATTAATAATATCATTATGATAAGAGTAATATACACATCCAGGCATTACACAGGAATTACAGTTTCACAAGGAAATATTTACAGAACAATATCAAAGCATTGATTTATGGAAAGATTAACATGCTAACTACCATTACATGTTTTGAATAATATCACTTGATAAAACAAGTAGGTGTTTAAATGATGCATTTGGTTATATATATTTGTCCCTATATTTTTGGTTTATCACAGAATAAACAGATAGTATTACTTTGAACATAGTTTGAACAATTAGCAAATATACACTCAATGTATATGTACATGTACATGTGAAAACATCATATCAAAAAAACTTTGTGTAATTTTGTTCACTTTTATCACTACTCTTTTCTATAGATATTTCGTTGCCTAAATACTTACTTAGGGGGGCGGGCTTCTATTCATTCCAAACTATCTACACCACAGGAATCTATTTGAGGGGGACATCTAGTGAAAGCAGCCAAGTACTTTATAATATGGCATGTATCATGTTGCATACTCACTTCAAGGCAAGTGATTCAGAAAGCGCTGTTGTCTTTTTGTGCCAGGCTAGTATTTTAATGCATTTCAGATTTAAGGATTTATGGTATACAAATTGGACTGTATATATTCTAATAGTAAGGTAAAACAGAAATAGAACAATGAGATGCATAGAAACAAATCGAAATTTCATAAAATGAATATGAAAACCAAAGATGGACTGTTATTCAGCCAAACTCATATAAATTAGTCTTTCATCAGGCCAAAGTCCCAAACATAGTCAGTATTTACAGTACATAAAATTACATGAAATTTATAATCTTATGATAGTTCACATCTTTCTTCAACGTTTCAATCCGTGTTGGTAAGAGTTATAACACAATGGATCATCACAGTTAAGAAATATTTACAGAGCAATACTAAAAGTAGTTTGATAATAGTAACAACACATTGGAGTATCGTAATTAAGAATCACAAGGAAGGGAAATGATACATATTTTCTAAGTTACAAAATGACACATGCTTTCATAAATCTACATATAGTTGATATCATTAATTAGTGATGATTCTATCACCTACAGATTGATCAACCAATACATATCCATACATTGTAAACATATGTAATTCCATATGACAAATAGCAAAAGAGTTAAAGTTTGGTAGAATCTCGTTAAAGGGGCAGTAGCACGTGTTAAATTGGAATATAAGGTGATGTGAGGAAAATGAAAATAAATGGTTCCAATTTAAAGACAATGTTTTAAACTAAATGATGCAGCAATAAATCAAATATATAATGTAAAGTTCATCAATGCGATTCCGTTTTCTTACACAACATGAATTAAGGCATTCACATAAAAATGGGCACCAATTGACTTTACAATTTGTTATCTGACTATGGATGATTGGTTTGTGTAATGAGATTTTTGACGCCATGAAAATAATACATTTAGCATTGATGTACAAGGATCATTGAGAAATTGAAAATATACAATTAAAAAAACGTGCTACTGCCACTTTAAAGGAGATAAATTGATACATTATAACGTTCGACCTTCGAACAAAATACTTAGTCTTATAAAAACATGCATCATAAAGGTGATCAAACTCAATGAAAAGTATCCATGTCTTTTTTACACTTTTACACTGAAGTCAGAGGATTTAATTTGGCAAAACATACAAATGCAAAGCTATAAATACACAAAAGGAAGTTTGATGGTTTTCTTATACATATCTCAGTAAGTGAAGGCTTCTTATACTGTACAATTTGGGTAAGAACTCCAAAAGATATAGTTGCAAAGTTTCTTAATTTTACATGAAAACTATTATAAAAAAGTAATCTGAAAGAAGCATTAGTAGCAAACCCTTGTATAAGTGGCAAACGAGAGTGAAATGAAATCTATGATACCTATTTTGTAGATTACAAGCGAGGCATGTGTATGTACAACATGATGGTGAGGAAGTTCATTGTAGAACATTTGGAGTGAATGTGATATTATACTGCTGACAGTTTTATGGCTGGAAATCTTTTACTACATGGTAAGGAAGTTCATTGTAGAACATTTGGAACGGATGTGACATTGTGCTGCTGACTTGTCAATGGCTGGATACCGTGAACTGAATTGTGAAGACGTCAGTTGTGGAAGATCTGTAATGGATGTGACGTTATACTGCTGACAGTTCTGTGGTTGGAGATAATGAACTGAATGGTCCATTGTGGGAGGTTCGGAATGGATGTGACATTGTTGTTCTGGTATGTCTGTGGTTGGAGATAATGAACTGAATAGTAGAAAGTCCAATATGGAAGATTTGGAATGGAAGTGACATTGTACTTCTTACAGATCTGTGGCTGGAGATAATAAACTGAATGGAGAAGACGTCCATTGTGAAAGATTTGGAATGGATGTGATATTATACTGATGACAGTTCTGTGACTGGAGATCTTTAACTAAATAGTAGAAAGTTCCTTGTGAATCATTTGGAATGCTGCTGACATGTCGATGTCAACACCGTGAACTGAATGGTGAGGAAGTTTATTGTGGAAGGTATGGTATGGATATGACATTGTACTTTGAACAGATCTATGGCTGGAGATCCTGAACTGAATAATGAGGAAGTTCATTGTGGTATTGGGAATGGATGTGCAATTATACCGCTGACAGATCTGGCTGGATCTCATACACTGAATTGTTGAAAAGATTTGAAGTATCCCTCTCTGTGCTTTCAAGATCACATATGTTGTGAAACAAGGATAAGGGTTATCTTGAATTTGGGACACTACAAGCCAAATTATTGCAATTTTCATAATTTTCTTGTTGAGAGATTACTGCCTCTCAAGAAGAAGCTTTTATACATCTGCCCTTTGCTTCCGAATTGCTACAGCAAGTGGTGTCTCATCAAAACTGTTTCTTATATTGACATCAGCACCCTTATCTAGAAGTACTGTCACAACATCAACGTGTCCATTTTGACATGCTAAATGAAGAGGTGTCGAACCTTTGTCATTTGTTTTGTTGACATCAGCACTCTTATCTAGAAGTACTCTCACAACATCAACATGTCCATTCTGACATGCTAGATGAATAGGTGTCCAACCGTCATCCTCTGTTTTGTTGACATCAGCACTCTTATCTAGAAGAACTGTAACAACATCAACATGTCGACTTTGACATGCTAGATGAAGAGGTGTGCAACCTTTGTCATTTGCTTTGTTGACATCAGTACCTCTATCTAGAAGTACTGTCACAACATCAACGTGTCCATTTTGACATGCTAGATGAAGAGGTGTCCAACCTTTATCATTTGTTTTGTTGACATCAGCACCTCTATCTAGAAGTACTGTCACAACATCAACATGTCCATTGAAACATGCTAGATGAAGAGGTGTGCAACATTTGTCATTTGCTTTGTTGACATCAGCACTCTTATCTAGAAGAACTGTCACAACATCTACATGTCCATTCTGACATGCTAAATGAAGAGGTGTGCAACATTTGTCATTTGCTTTGTTGACATCAGCACCTCTATCTAGAAGAACTGTCAGAACATCAACATGTCCATTTTTACATGCTAGATGAAGAGGTGTCGAACCTTTATCATTTGTTTTGTTGACATCAGCACCCTTATCTAGAAGTACTGTCACAACATCAACATGTCCATTCTGACATGCTAGATGAATAGGTGTCCAACCTTTATCCTCTGTTTTGTTGACATCAGCACTCTTATCTAGAAGTACTCTCACAACATCAACATGTCCATTGTGACATGCTAGATGAATAGGTGTCCAACGGTCATCCTCTGTTTTGTTGACATCAGCACTCTTATCTAGAAGAACTGTAGCAACATCAACATGTCCACTTTGACATGCTAGATGAAGAGGTGTCCAACCTTTATCATTTGTTTTGTTGACATCAGCACCTCTATCTAGAAGTACTGTCACAACATCAACGTGTCCATTTTGACATGCTAGATGAAGAGGTGTCCAACCTTTATCATTTGCTTTGTTGACATCAGCACCTCTATCTAGAAGAACTGTCAGAACATCAACATGTCCATTCTGACATGCTAAATGAAGAGATATCCTGCCATTTTCATTTGTTTTGTTTATATCAGCACCTCTATCTAGAAGTACTGTCACAACATCAACATGTCCATTTTTACATGCTAGATGAAGAGGTGTCGAACCTTTATCATTTGTTTTGTTGACATCAGCACCCTTATCTAGAAGTACTGTCACAACATCAACATGTCCATTTTTACATGCTAGATGAAGAGGTGTCCAACCTTTATCATTTGTTTTGTTGACATCAGCACCCCTATCTAGAAGTACTGTCACAACATCAACGTGTCCATTTTGACATGCTAAATGAAGAGGTGTGCAACATTTGTCATTTGCTTTGTTGACATCAGCACTCTTATCTAGAAGAACTGTCACAACATCTACATGTCCATTCTGACATGCTAAATGAAGAGGTGTGCAACCTTTGTCATTTGCTTTGTTGACATCAGCACCTCTATCTAGAAGAACTGTCAGAACATCAACATGTCCATTCTGACATGCTAAATGAAGAGATATCCTGCCATTTTCATTTGTTTTGTTTATATCAGCACCTCTATCTAGAAGTACTGTCACAACATCAACATGTCCATTTTTACATGCTAGATGAAGAGGTGTCGAACCTTTATCATTTGTTTTGTTGACATCAGCACCCTTATCTAGAAGTACTGTCACAACATCAACATGTCCATTTTTACATGCTAGATGAAGAGGTGTCGAACCTTTATCATTTGTTTTATTGACATCAGCACCCTTATCTAGAAAAACTGTCGCAACATCAACATGTCCATTCTGACATGCTAGATGAAGAGGTGTCCAACCATCATCGTTTGTTTTGTTGACATCAGCACCCCTATCTAGAAGTACTGTCACAACATCAACATGTCCATTGAAACATGCTAGATGAAGAGGTCTCCAACCATCATCCTTTGTTTTGTCGAAATCAGCACCCCTATCTAGAAGTACTGTCACAACATCTACATGTCCATGGAAACATGCCAAATAAATAGGTTCCCAACCTTTATCATCTTTTATGTTGATATCAACATCCTGATCTAAGAGAGCATTCACCACGTTTGTATGACCTGCTTTACATGCTAAGCAGAGAGGTGAGTATATTGTGAAATTAGCACTTTTCTCAAACAACATCTTCATAACAGAACCATCTCCATCTACCCCATGATTGCAAACATTCAGCAGAGGGGTCTCTCCTTGATTGTCCGATGCATTGACATTGACATTTTTGGTCAATAAAGTTCTGATCATATCCTGGGAACCCTGTTTAGTTGAAACCAACAGGGGTGTTTGATTATCCTTATCAGTGACTTCGAGGTTGATGTCCTTGTACCTCTGAAGAAGATACTTCAGAGCAGAAACAGAGGAGTGTTTACAGGCACCAAACAAGGCTTCACTCTGCTCCTCCTCGGTCAATTCTACATATTGATGAATGTATCTCAGTATCTTGTCAGATCCGCTACTTGTCATCAGGAAAAGAAACGATTTGTTTGACTGTTTGTCATGAATGTTAAGTAAATTATTTATGTCTCCTGATGATGGTGACTGACAGTTTGAAGTCAGAAGATTCTGCATAAACTTTGAAACAAAGCCTTCGTCAGCAAAAGATGCATGCGACAGAACTCCAGAGATATTAAATTCCCGAAATTCTTTCCAAAACCTCTCAAGTAAGAACTTCTTAAAAGTGTTGTCAATGGGTATAGTCTGATGACTTTGACTTACACTAGTTTGTGTGAGTTCTTTCAGTCTTACTCTGTCATTGAGGAAAGACAAGCTACAACAAGATAAAACGAATTGAGGATCCATCCGACAAATAAGGAATGCAGCACTGTCATAGATAGAAGGATGGTGAAATTCAATTTTCCTATCAGTATATGAAAAGAACGTCCCTATCATTGTTTTTGCTGCAGAAGAATATTGGTATCGTATTTCATGATCTTCAACATCTTCCAAATCTAAAGATCCATTGTTCTTCAGCATTTGTCTCAGCAAAGGACCTGTAAGGGAATCCTCAATTAGAGACTCCATAGATTGGTTCAAAAACTCCAAGGGCTTTAAAAAGAAGTGCTTCATGTCCAATAGGTTGTTTTCCCTATACATAGCTGCAAAAAGTCTGCAGCAATGCGGGAACCCATACGATAGTTCCATGCTACACACTTCTTTCACTATTCTTCTGTCAATATTGATACCATATTTTTCTGCGTGATATTTCCATATATGTATTCTCTCTGTAACCTTCAAATCTATCATATCTGTGAGATCAACTGTATTGTCATCTTTTAACACCAAGTGTTTAAACTTACCCATGCTGCTACTTGCTTCTCTCAAAATACACGATCTACTGATTAAGATAACAGTCACTTCAGGTTTATTTTTTTTTGGATTTCTGTTGGCTATGACTTCCTGTTTGTGTTCAGAAAGAGCCAGCACATTACTCAAGACACCTTGCCACTTCTTAAAGCTATCATAATCAAACGTCAGGGCACCAAAGATGTCATTCAACATTATCACAGATTGTCCAACTTCTCTTGCTCTGAAGTAGTCATCAGGTGTTCTGACTTCAAAAACCTCCCTACCTTTTTTGTGAAGATCTTTCAGGGCCAAATATCCAGCAGTAGTTTTTCCCTCACCAGGACATCCTTTGACTGTAACCCATGTTCTTCCTTGGTTGATCTTGTTGAGAATAGTTCTAGCAGCTTCTGTCATCACCATGCCTTCTGTCCACTCATTGAAAATCTTCTCTGTCTCAGCTAGATAACAAATGTAAACACAGGTTCATTTAAACCTGTAACAGTTTAATGTGTGTCGTGAATAGAGAGTATCAGACGACGTCCTGTTTAGTAACATTCTCATTAATGAATGAATTTACCAAGAGATATTTAAAGCAAGTTGGATAGGATAGTATTCACGAGTTTCAAAGAAGTGTTATTAAACGTATTTAGTTTTTGATTAATACTCACCTTACAACCATACTTAAAATTGAAGAAAATTGTCGACATGACCTTTGCGGCAGGTCCGCTGACCTTGTGATATCAAGCTTGACTATCATGACATCATTATGACATGACATAATTCGATCAGTATGGGATGATATTACACAAACTATAATAATTTTATTTAAATCTAAATATTTTAGATAATTAAATACCAACCTTAACTTAAGATAAGTTGCCACTTATCTTTCCTCATGAGAAGTGGACGTTTTTCCGCATACTCACTGTGTAACCGGAAGGGCTGCTCCCTGCCCGCTGGGCATGCGCAGGAAATATGTCACATCCAAAGTGAAAATTCAAATCATTCTTTCTGGAACGAACCTCTGAGGTAAGGTAGGTATTTAATATCTAAAATATTTAGATTACCGACAAGTAGTTGGAGATGGTACAACCCCTGAGGTGGCGTTTCATGCGCAGGTTGAGCAGGAAGTTTGCCACAACCTGGGGATCCGCTTACAAAGGGTCACATCCAGCGTCCTTAGACACTTATGAAGGGGAGCCATTTGTTATTGTAAAGCGCCTTGTGGAGACTCTGTAGGCCTTGGAGATAGCGCTAGCTACTCGGTGAGAGTACCCCTTGGCGCGGAGGGATCTCTGCAGATGGTCCAAACGTATAGAGCATATCTGTCTGGATCCGGATGAAGCTGACGACTGTGTGGATGAAGGAGCAGATTCGGCCACTGTCGGAGCCCCAGAGGGTTCCTTCCGGCGAGGAGCAGCAGGTCTTGGAACCAGATTCTCGCTGGCCAAAGTCAGTCGGAGGTGAAGAGTGTCCTTGATCTTAGCGTCAAACTTAGGGCACGAGAACCGGTGGTGGAAAGACATAGCGTCTATGGCACAAGCTGCTGGATTCGGAAGTGGATAGACATAGACCGGAAGCTGATGGTTGAGCCTAGTGGCGAAGAGATGCAGGAGAGGACGGTGGTTCTCGGTGGCAATTAGGGCATACGCTTCTGGGTGCAGCATCCACACTGTGGGAGAGTGCTTGTCTTGTCTGGAGATGCGTTGAAGGCTAGAAGAAGCTGAGTGCCTCGAAGAACCGGGAGCCAGTGACATATCGCTAGGATGATGGCCTGAATCTGCAGACTGTTGGAGTGCCAGGTCGTCTGGGGGTTGGTCCACATGCCTGTTGCAGTCTGGTCTCCGAGATGAGCTCCCCAAACCTTGGAGTGAAACGTCCACAAACAGTTCCTGAACTCAAGCAAAGAGACGCCTTCGCTGACGTTCTGACTGAGGTGCGCTGGGAGGGCAATCGCTGAAGACTTGTCGTCTGCCTGGATGTAAGGGCTGAAGAAGACTTGCAGGGGACGGATCATCAGTTTGCCTCTTAGCGTGAGAGCTTGCGCCGACAAAAGGAGCCCCAGCAAGGGCTGCCACTCTCTGAGGCGGAGGGACGTCACCAAGGCTCAATGGCGCTGGTCGAGGCGCTGGTCGTAGTGCTGGACCAGGCACTGGTCCGGGCACTGGTCTAGATGCTCCTGGCGCTGGTCCAGATGGAGGTCCAGGCGCTGGTCTCGTAGAGGGTCCGAGCGGTGCTTCTGGTGTTTGTCATTCTGTGACATCCCCCGCAATCATCTGTTTCAAGTGCAGGTGGAGGGACGTCTATGCTCCACGGCCGGAGGGTCAGAAGGGTTGTGTGAGGGTGAAGATGTATGCGTGCGCCTAGTACGCTGCTGACGGCGCGAGGGGCTCCTGGACGACGTGGGGAAGTGGAGCGTCTCGATGTCTGGCAGCTCCTCAGAGGGGAGTCCCTTGACTGTTGATGCTGGTGGTTTGTCCGAGCGCTGCCGCTGGTCCTGGCGCTGCTCTCGGCGCTGGTCCTGGCGCTGGTAGAGGCGCTTGTTGTAGCGCTGGACCAGGCGCTGGTCCTGGTGCTGGTCTTGATGCTCCTGGTAATGGTCCAGATGGAGGTCCGGGCGCTGGTCTCAACTGTAACACAAAAACATAGTATGCCGACAGGTGAAGCATGGCACCAGTTTTTAAAATAAAAAATGTTTGAAAGATAAATACCCACAATAAGATGAGGGTAAATAAATCTGTAATTTAATTAAAATAGTTTAATTTAATATGAAATTTAATTTCTAAAAAATTGTTTTGTTTGTTTTGTTTGTTTTTAAAAAATTAATTATAATTAGCAATTATAATTAAAATTGAGATGTAATGTGGAAGTAGAAAAAACATTAAAGAAAAAAAAAACAGGACCACAATGCAAAACGATACTGAGCCCCTTTAAGGTATGAGGCAAAAATGCAAAGAAAAGCAACTAAACATCAACCAAGATGGCGTCAATGTAAACAAACACGAGAAACAGTTAGGAGGGTAGAAAAGGAATTCTAAACCAATCCAAGGTATTTAAAACATGCAAAGAAGCAAAACAAGCCATAAATGGATGTAAAAAGCATTAGGAAGAAAAATTTTACACACAATTTGCAAGATCGTGAAAGATGGCGAAACATAACAAAAAGGTGAAAAACGATCCGGGAGCGATGTAAAGACGTAAGGGAGCAGTTAAATAGAAGTTACAATGGTAAAAGGGATAAAACACCAAAACCAAACCGTAGAGAAATACAGATTACGAGGTGAGACAACATGTGCGAACGTGAAGATGAGTCAAGAAAGAATGATTGAATTTTCACTAAGGATGTGATGTATTTCCCGTGCATGCCTAGCGGGCAGGGAGCAGCCCTTCCAGTTACACAGTGAGTACACGGAAAAACGTCCGCTTCTCATGAGGAAAGGTAAGTGGCAACTTATCCTTAGTTAAGGTAGGTTACAAATTTAGATTTATTAAACAGTGATTGTTGTTTATTCAACTTGACAAAAACATTATCTTCCACAATATCAACAAAACAATGTCAACTCACTCCTGAGTCTCTTTAAGTGCGAAAGCTGTCCAGGATTCTGTGTTCTTCTTTCAATTTGAGGAGGTCCTAGACGTATTTCTCCACCGAAAGACACTGCTTTAGGCTGGTGGATATCAGTCTTTGTCAGGTGGACGTGAACTGCAATGAGGAACACATCCTGATTGATAAACAATGACTATATAAATGAATGAATAATATATCGTTTAGAGTTACATGCCCCTTGTATATATCTGAAAAAGAACAGCGAGAGAAAAAAATGTGGTAATTATATTTACAATCGATATAAGTGCATGAAGTGTACTCATGTGTACATTTATGTGTCCAGGTCACATTTTCAGGGTAAAAATGATTGATATAGCTCTTTATAGAGCGAGGATTGGGACATTTTCTCAGCCGAAGGGTTGTAGGCAGATCAGTCACGTCGACCCATACACACCATTCAGTAGTAGATCGGACACGCCACACAGGATGAGTCTATGTTCAGTTCTGCTATCTGTTCACATTATCCTGTCTTTCTCAAATGTGAGTTATGTTGAAAACTTTTCCGATACTAAACTGCCTATCGTACTTATCCCATCTAGAATTCTCCTCGCGGGGGATATTGAATCAAACCCTGACCCAGTTTCGGAATTGGAAGAGGTAAAAAATGCTATTATAAATCAACTGAGAGAAACTAAACGACTTTTATCAAGTGACATAAATTCAATAAAAGAAGAAATCAAAACCATGAAATCCGACATCATACAGCTAAAAGGTAAATTTGATTCAAACAAACACAAGAAATAATCAAACTAGACATCGATGCTGTAAACGAAAAACAGAATGAGATTGAGAAGTTCCTAGATGATATTGAATCTAGACTCGAGGAACAGGAGCAGCACAGTAGGCGTACCAACCGAGTCCTTTATGGTGTACCCAGCACTGGAGAGAAAGAGACGTACACAGAAATTCAAACTAAGGTTTGATCAGTTTTGAATAGGGCTCGTGAAGTTAAAGGTCTGCCATTATTAGTGCTTCGGGATATTGAAAGAGCACATCGCCTTCCCTCAAAATATAAGTCTGGTCCCTCCAAACCAACTATCGTGCGCATGGCTCATTATGAAGATAAATGGCACTCCGTCAAAATGAGGAGTGTCTTAAAAGACCAAGGATTGGGGATCGCCTATGATCTAAAAAAATTTCAGCGAAGTGAAGTCTATCGTCATCACATCGACAACCCTACTCTACGTTTTTACTACAAAGGTAGTAAACTGATGCACACCGTTAAAGAAGACACTTGGAGACTGAAGTTAAAGGTCTGCCATTATTAGTGCCTCAGGATATTGAACCAGCACATCGCCTTCCCTCAAAATATAAGTCTAGTCCCTCCAAACCAACGATCGTGCGCATGGTGCATTGGGAAGATAAATGGCAGTCCGTCAAAATGAGGAGCGTCTTAAAAGACCAAGGAGTGGGGATCGCCAATGATCTAACAAACTTTCAGCGAAATGAACTCTATCATCATTGCATCGGCAACCCTACTCTATGTTTTTACTACAAAGGTAGTCAACTGATGCACACCGCTAAGGAAGATACTGGTAGACTGAGATACCCAAAGAGACCCACCCACGGGATGACGAGACTCATCCCCTCACCCAGTGGAGAGAGACTATCAGACGGCACGCAACTCGAATAATCAACATCGTAGGACTACACGTCATGCTAGTGACGAGTCTAGACGAGACCCACCTCCACGTCGGACCAGGGACACGTTAAGAGGGCGCGGTACCTGGTGCTCTCGCATGGGTCTCAGGTCTGTGTCACACCACTCTCCGAGTCTACAATCTCCCTAGCGATGGGGCCAGGGCCAGGACAGACGTTACATACCACGTCAGTACATATCATCTACATCTTCGAGGTTAATTGAAAGTGTTGAATTTCTATTTTGGAACATTTCCGGATTTATTTACAAACCGCCGGACATTGATTTCATTAATTATTTTGAGCGTTTAGACGTTATTGGTCTAAAAGAAACATGGTGTCATGACGAGGATTTTGAAAATATTTTTCCTGAATTTAAGCGTGTAACAAAGAATGCTGATAAAATATCAACCGATTGTAGACTTTCCGGCGGGATAACAGTGTTGATTCGGAATCAATACTTTAGTTACGTCAAGTGGTATAAAATAACACCAAATTCTGTATTTATTCTGTTTGACAAAACGCTGTTTGGATTAGAATATGATGTTTTATATGCGTGTGCTTATATTCACCTGGAAAGTTCTACATGGTATGATAAGTTGTCTACAGAGTGTAACAATGGAATAACATTATTTCAAGAGTCTCTTTTAGAAATTGTATCAAGTTTTCCCAAATTATAAAGTACTCTGCAGGGGTGATTTTAATGCCAGAAGTGGGACAAATCCATATTTTGTTTAAGATGACTTATTCGAATTCACAAATAAACATAATCTTTCTTGTTTAGATTTCTTATTAGACTATTTTAGTCTTAGCCGTTTTTCCGCTGACAGAGTTGTTTACAACTTTGGGCAAACTTTACTTGATTTATGTTCTGTGTTTAATATCCATATTGCGGGGTGCGGATCTGACTCGCAGATAGGGGATTTTACAGTTATTGGCAACAACGGCACACGTGTTGTTGACTACATTATTTCTTCTGCATATTTATTTGACTATGTAAATGAGTTTTCTATTGCATCACGATCAGAATCATCACATCTCCAAATAACTCTAAAATTAAGAGCATGCCATGATCGTTTAGATCAAGAAAGAAATGATGATTGTGAACGATATAAGTTTGTTTGGGATAGTAACAAACTAGAAATTTTCCGGCAGAACATTCCATCAGATCAAGTACAGGTATCATTAGATAAGTCTGTGGAATGCGCTTTTGCATGAATTGATTCGAGTATAGATTTTATTGTAAAAGCTCTTTCTCTTGCGGCATCTGATATGAAAAAAAAGTGCACTAATCAGAAATTTGATGTCAATAATTGGCACGATGATGAATGCAAAAAATTAAAATCTATACGTTGTAGGGCATTTAACAAGTTTCGTAAAAACAAAAATAAACATATAATATATCAAGAAATAAAAACAGCGCACTTTGTAAAAAGAAACGAACTGACTACTATAAGCTAAAGCAGTATAAGATTGAAGAGAGCATCGATAACTCCAAATCTTTTTGGCACGAATTAAAATGTTTGAATGGTAGGAAGAAAGAAAATAATAATATATCTACTAGAGACTGGTGCGAGCACCAATAAACTTTGTTTGAAGATAATGATGAACCTATTGAGGAAAATTAAAATCAAAGGGATGCATCTTATTCAACAGCAGCAACCACGACCGGTCACAAGAGATTCTTGATTCCCTGATTACTAGAGAAGAAATATTAGGTAACATAAATAACCTAAAATTTAGTAAATCTCCAGGCATAGAGAACTTATTACCCAAATTTTTAGGTATTCTGCGGATTTGTTGGTACCATATCTTGAACTCACTTTTAACTTAATATTGGAAATAAGGCTCATTTCCTCAAACGTGGTCAGTTGGAAATATAGTACCCTTACACAAGCAAGGAGATTAAAACAATGTCGAGAATTATCGAGGCATCACTCTTTTGAGTATATTTAGCAAAGTATTCACTGCAATTATCAATAAAAGATTGATTTTCTGGGGTTAAACGATGGATAAAATAAGTGAATCACAGAGTAGTAAGGGGGTTTACATAGTCTTTTTTTGACAGGTTAATTACCCCTGTGATTGATGGATGATTGATGAGTTTTTTAATGACCCCCACGTGACCTCCAAATCTATAGTAAATATAGATCAATGAAAAATGTCATGGTGTGGTGTTATAAAAAGATTTCAGACAGACATACAATCAGTTGTCGTCATGAACTCAACTAAAGCAGCTATGATATCCTTAGATGATAATCAGGAGTCTCATTGTCATTTGGAAATAGGGGGAAATGTCTATGTGACGGCCAAGACATGGGACGGTATGTTAAACATACACATACGCAAGTACGATGTCTACCCGAATGGAAAAAGCTACCCTACCAAAAGGGGAATAGTTTTAAGCGTAAAACATTGGTTAGAACTTCCTTCAGTTTTCACTCTAGTGGATGAAGCCATTGGGAAAGACTTCAAACATCATCTGGGTGCTAATGTGTTTGTGGTGATGGACGACACTAGCATCAGTATTCAACAGTGGTGTTGGGACAAGGATTCTCTGGTTCCTGCGGCCAAGGGGATTTTGTTGTCCAAAGCTCAGTGGGGAAATCTGAGAAACTGTGTTGATGTGATGTCTGACTTTGTACCCGAACTCAATGACATGGTCCCCTGCATACAGCAAGAGGATAACCAGAATCAGGTGGGAGCTTTGAGATGTACCTTCTGCAACCCTAATGACTACATGAACTGGTAAAAAAGCAGTGTGTTTCCTGTTACAGAACTGTACAGACGTGTTTTAAAATCGCTCTTATACCATGTCTGTGGATATGAGACTGACTGCTGTGGATTACACAGTAAGCCTGATTGGTCATCGTTTGAGAAAAGACTGGAATCGTTTAAGGACTGGCCTCTTCAAATGAGGCAAAATCCTAGAGACTTGGCTCATGCTGGACTCTAATATCTGAATCGTGGGGACTCATGTATTTGTTTAAAGTGTTGTATGCGACTCAAAGAATGGCTGTCTACGGATGACCCCTGGGTGGAGCATGAGAAGTGGTCTCCTGACTGTAACTATCTCCGTATGGTAGGAGTGCCTACAGAAAGGTTTTCTAAAACTACTGGATCTTGGGCTCCAACATCATTCAACAGGAAACAAGGATAACATTCATTTGATTGTTTAGACAATATTGTTAATATTGTACTGTCATTAACTATGCATGTCTTGAATAAAGTGTAGTTGAAATTTACAATATGTGTTTGTGATATATAAATAGTGTGTTACCAAACTAATCTATTTAGTTGGTCATAATGGCTCCTTGGGAAGACTATCTCAAGAGAATTTATTATGATCCTAAACATCCAGGTAGTTATGCTGGAGCCAAGAAATTATACGAAGCAGTGAAAGCTGAGGATCAATTTAAGATTGGTTTACATCGTATCAAGAAATGGTTGAAAGACCAAGAGACCTATACCATGACACGTCTGGTTAGACGAACATTTCCACAAAATACATTTGTGGTAAAAGGTCTAGATAGTCACTGGCAAGTCGATTTGATGAGTATGGTTTCATTAGCCAAGTATAATGATGGAGTTAAATACCTACTAGTCATTATAGATATATTTTCACGTTTTGTTTGGGTGTATCCATTGAAATCTACCAAAGGGCAAGAAGTGGTAAAAGCATAAAGCGATTTATGGACATCACAGTCAAGAAGACCTGGTATTTTTCAATCTGATATGGGTTCAGAATTTAAGAATCAGTGGGTCAAAAACTTTTTGAAAAAACATCATGTAAAACATCTTTTCACACTAAATGAAACCAAGGCACCTTATGCTGAGAGAGTGATTAAAACCATTAAAATGAGAATGTATAGATATATGCTGAAACAATTTAGCTATAGTTATTTATGTTAGCGGCAATAAGGAGAATCAGGCAGTAACGTAACTTCCTAGGCAATAAGACACTGCCTAGGCAATAAGGAGAAAGTCTTATTTAACCAGGCAGTAGCGTTAATCCCTTAGGCAATAACACTACTGCCTGCAACTTTGACCAGGTAGTAACGCTAATACCTTAGTACATTTCAAGTGTTATTAAGTTCAAATTGTCAAAACATATTAATTGTTATAGCATTTTTATAAAAAAAAAGAACAGCTTGTTTTATGTATTTGAGAATGTTTTAGCATTCTCTTATACCCTTGTTAAATACAATTTCAGATTTAGGTAGAATTTTACATTATCCATCAAACATATCTTTGCTTACTGCTTCTCTGAATGATACTGTTTTTGATAGAAATGTCATCTTCCCTCAAGTGGCGCTGCCCCAGACGTCAAAATGTTAAACATTCAATTAAGATACATAGTGACATGAAGTGTGTCATAGTTATATTTTCTGAAATATCTTTGTACAAGTTCTCATGGTAAAAAGTAAAGACTATCTTTGAAAAACACTGTAAGTAGTCGTCACATTTGGATCTGATATGGGATTGAGATGCCGAATGACATGAAGACAAATTTCAAATTGATTTTTATTCTTCTCTATTAACTTTATTTTTATTTTATCAGTTTGCACAATTTATGCTCATAAGTGAACATAATGTTGGTAACAGTTTCCTTCATATCCTTGGAAAAGAATGTGTTTTCTCATCTGACAAATGACCCTGCAGTATGATCAAATGGAATTTTCCACATCAATACAGTGTTAGAAAAAGCATTAATTGATAAGGCATGTTGTGCCATTTGTGGGGGATATACAAATGTAGCTCGATCAAGTCATATGTTTGTTTCGTTTGTTTCAAGTAATAGTAACTGTTTCTATTTACCGACAGTGAAAGTTAACCAAAGTTATGACACCCAAGCTCCACTCAGCTATTCAGGCCTGATTGGTGAGTTCGCTCACTCTATCAATCAAGCAATCAGCTGATTTTCAACTGTCTGATTTTAACCCAACCAAACAATCTAACTTTTGACAAAGATTATATATCAATTAAAAATTGATTTTTTACAGATAAATTTATTTTATGATAATAAATATCATTGATAATATATTGAATTCTTCAGGCAGTAGCACTACTGCCTAAGGCAATAAGCAGAATTCACCCAAAAATATCCAGGCAGTAAGCTTATTCCCTGATGTTTTTAGGCAAAAAGTTACTGCCTAGGAAGTAACGTTACTGCCTGATTCTCCTTATTGCCGCTAACATATAGATATCTTACCTAAAGTTGTAAAAAGTTATGGTTCTGTTCATCGTATGTTGGGACAATCTCCTGATAGTGTGAATAAAACTAATGAAGGTGAAGTGAGGTTATCACAGTATTTGATCAAACCAAGTACGGAACAAATACACGAAGCAAAAATATACATTCAAAGTAGGAGATAAAGTTCGAATCAGTCATTTAAAAGAAAAATTTGATAGGGAGTATCAGGAAAAATGGAGTGGTGAAATATTTACCATTACCTGACGCTATTGGTCTCAAGACATACTGAAAATCCTGATCAAGAATACAGAATAAAAGATATTGTTAAAAAGAGAACCAGTAACAAAAGGAAAGAAGTGTTAGTGAAATGGTTACAATGGCCCTAGAAATATAATTCATGGATTCCATGGTCAAAAACGAAACAGTGTTTTTCTCACAAATTATCATTATTTATATTGTGGTTATTACTTGTATAGTGAACTTGTCTTTGGACAAAGGAAATTCTAATTTATGGACAGCATTATTGAGTAGTAGTCTTGGCTATTTACTCCCAAACCCCAAAGTAAAATCTCGAAAGTGATAATGGAAAAATACATAATTTTAAGAAGTACTGACAGTAAAGACAGATATCCTGACAATCAGGCCTGGTCATTTCGAGTTCAATTATATGAACTACTACATTTTGAACATTCTTGGATGATTGCTCTAACCGAAATCAGTATTAACAGTATCAAAAGAAGTTCAAAGTTCAAAGAAATTTATGTACATTCTTCCATCTGTGATTCAACTTATGTGGGTGAAAACCAAGAGCCTTTACTCAGACGATTATGTTAAAACAATGGAAAATCCTTTATTTTCACAAGATATCAATATGTACCCATCAAAGTACGCGATCTCACAAAGCAGGTCAGCCAGCTACATTTTTAACTGGTACAGTCACAGTGACTCTTCACTTGAAACCACTTCCTTTATGGTTCTAACATGGCACGTTATATATTGAGACTGCAGAGTCTAATTCTCTTTCATGACTACGAATATACCATACAAGAAGTGATGGATATGAATTGTGAACAGATGTTTACCATTGTCGCCATAGCTAGACGATTATTAGATGCTCGTGTAGTGGTGACAATGAGTGAAAGAAGAAAATATCTTCAACCCAATCCTAATAAAACTATTTGACTATGTTTACACGTTTGGCCGATCCTGTCACCACAGATGATGTTCGAAAACGACCAGTGATAGCATTTATATTAAAATATATGGATGAAGTGAGACAGGAGGCATTAATCATGTCAGAGATATGGGCCAGAGCTACAGGTTAGTCAAAAGTATATAAAAGACCAACATAATGCTCGACTCATTTGCTTAAGAACACTCAAGCAGGACGCATCATCATGAGTCAGTATAAACTATATGTGCTAGACACAGAGAAATGGATTCGCTATTATATGCTTCAAGTCCAGGGTAAACTGAATGGACTGCCTAGCATGTCGGTTGATAAAACACTGGAGCTCTTCGATCCAGAATGGCCTAACATTTTGGAAGAAAGGAAACGAAAAGAACAAGCACAGGCCATGCCCTCTGCCCAGCAACCCAAAATTAACTTTGTCTCTCCAACCCAACAAGTTGTTGAGCAAGCACAAGCCAGGGAAAAAAGGGAACAAGCAATTCTAAAACAATCAAATGGAACGACTAAGGAAGGTGGTCAGAGGAAACGAATGAAGACAAGTTTTTAACCATTTACAAGTGATATAAAATGACCCAATGAAGGAACTTCTATTTAGTTGGGTATCAGCAATCGAGCTGTCAACATGTACCCCTGTCCTCTCTGCTCCAAAGCATATTCATGGCATGATAGCCTAAAACGTCATATGAATAACAAGCATGGACAACAACAACAACAACAACAACAACAACAGCAGCAGCAGCGACAACAACAACAGCAACAGCAACAACAACAACAACTACAACAGCAACAGCAACAGAAACAACAACAACTGTATTCACCTTCACCACAAATATTGCCACAAAAATTGCACAGGGATATGGACACACTACCAGAACACGAATTTTCATTACGCCATCCATTTACGATGTCTATTTTGGGCCCAACCGCTTCCGGGAAATCTTATTTGGTTCGAAATATATTGGAAAGCATAAAAATTAAACCTGATCCTGAACGTATCTTATGGCTATATCGTCGCTGGCAACCTCTCTACGATACTATTCTACAATCCGTGTATCCTCCTGTAGAGTTTATCCAAGGTATTCCTGTTGATTTGGATCAAGACTATTATCTTGACACGGGAGTGAGAAATGTTATTGTCCTGGATGATCTCATGTCCACAGCAAGCAAAATTTCTTATATAACAGACCTGTTTACGGAGGGTTCCAATCATTGAAACCTCTCTGTCATTGCCATCAACCAAAACTTATATTACAGCAAAGACCCTACTCAAAAGAGAAACTGTCACTATATAGTAATGTTTAACAATCCAGTGGACCAGCAATCCATCATGACCTTGGCTCGTCAAATGTACCCAACCCGATCTCAACTTTTCATGCAAAAGAAGCCATGAGTCAACCTTATGGCCACCTTTTGATTGATTTGAAACCTGATACACCATCAGATCAAAGACTTCGTCCTAATGCCTGTAAAGAAAGCAGTTTGGAAAACTGTCCTCATATAGAGTCTACCCTCCAACGTGTGGAGACGTATCCTGAAGACCTCTCCGATTTGCCATCTTGTCACAGCTGCGGAACCATTTTCCAGGACATGAGTAATTTACAGAGACATATAAAAACCTGGTGTCCAGAGAATGGAAGCTCTCGACATAGGCAACTCCCAGGAATACCAAATATACCAACCAAAAGAACATTTGAGCAGGAAGATTTCACTACTCTGAAGAAACCACGTCATCTAGAGGAATGTAATTATCGCAGCCAAATATTCAGTACGAGCCAAAATTTACAAAAACATTTATTTGATAAACAATGTCCTGCTATGGAAAAGTATGATGATAGTGTTGATGATGACATGGTCGAATTTTCCAAAAGTATTCAGAAAAAGAAACAACAATCAGATCTGGAGGAAGAAGGCATACGAGCCATGTATAAACGTGCCTGTGAGATCAATAAAGAATTTTTGGATGAGAAAAGACAACTTTATTTGAAAAGAGGTCTGTCTGAAGAAATGATAGATGATAAACTGATGAAGCTAAAATGGAGAGTTTTAAAGAGATGTATGCACGATTTATAACCTATCTGTATAACTTACAATTTGGACCAACAACATGTGAACTACTCCAGCAAATAGACACTAATAATGTATATCACAGTGTGTTTTCCAAACTGTACAAATATAAGTCATGGGTAGAAGACTTGATTGAAGATGACGAAGACACAATGTCCAGTGATGGTAGTGATATATCGGAGGATGAGGAAGTTCAGTAGACAGGATGATTCTCCGACCTGTTGTCACCTTAATAGACGAGGACAATAAAATTTAATATGAACAATGAAATGTTATGTTTTCTTTGTTAAAGATATGTTGCTCAGGAAGCCAATTAAATAAAAAATTCATATTCCTGATTTAACTCATATATTCACAAATTACTCTACCTTATTGGTTATCATTCTCTTATTAATTTATTCAAGTGAAGCTATTCCAGTTAAAACCAATTGGAAGCTGTTAGTAATTCACTTTGATTTTCTTTTCATTTATTGTTCACACAAATTAAAACAAGTGAAGAAGCGAGCAGAGCTCACATACCCCCGCTCCCCACTTTGTTCAAAGAATTTCAAATAGTAAAACTGATTAATATTGGTTAAAGTATGATAGTTGAGTATACAGTAAGTCTTTGTGTAAGTCTCCTTTCAACTGAAACCCAAATACCGAATTCATTAATAGGTTTTACCATTAAAAGGGTACATCTAGAGATAATGGTTGATCTTTGTTTCAAATTTGAGGTAGTTATCATGAATATTCTACAAGATGCACTGAGGACAAAATTATTTTTGTTGAGTCACTTTGTAAGTTATGTTTTCACCACAGAGAAGAAAATCCATATATATCGTTTAACTCTCACAAGGCATATCCAGCAATCACGATTGACATATGTAGCAAATTTGGTGAAGCTGAGATGTATATTTCATGAAATATGTTCAGGACTAAGTAATTTATCATAGAATCACTGTTTTAGTCATGTTTCCACAAATTTAAAAAATGTGATGGTCTAATCCTCAAATGGCACATCTAGTGATCATGGTTGATAATTGTATGAAGTTTGGTGAAGCTAGCATGAATAGTTTGGGAGATATGCTCCGGACAAAAGACTTGGTCGAAGAGTCACTGTTTTAGTCATGTTTCCATGGAAACCGCAAAAAATTAATATAATGTGTTGGTCTAACCCTTAAAAGGCACAAGTAGGGATCATGATTGATAAGTGTATGAAGTTTGGTGAAGCTAGCATGAATAGTTTGGGAGATATGCTCCGCACAAAAGACTTGGTTTAAGAGTCACTGTTTCAGTCATGTTTCCATGGAAACAGCAAAAAATAAAAATAATTTGTTGGTCTAACCCTTAAAAGGCACAACTAGGGATCATGATTGATAAGTGTATGAAGTTTGGTGAAGTTAGCATGAATAGTTTGGGAGATATGCTCCGCACAAAACGACTTCCTCAAAGAGTCACTTTTTAGTCACGTTTCCATGGAAACAGCAAAAAAGAAAATTCAGAAATAGTTCTAACCCTCAAAAGGCACAACTAGGGATCATGGTTGACATGTGTATGAAGTTTGATGAAGCTAGCATGCATAGTTTTGGAGATATGCTCCGCACAAAACGACTTCCTCAAAGAGTCACTTTTTAGTCACGTTTCCATAGAAACCGCAAAAATGAAAATTCAGAAATAGTTCTAACCCTCAAAAGGCACAACTAGGGATCATGGTTGACATGTGTATGAAGTTTGATGAGGCTAGCATGCATAGTTTTGGAGATCTGCTCCGCACAAAGTTTTGGGACGGACGGACAGACAGACGGACGGACGGACGGACAGACGGACGGACGGAAAAAATGAACGCTATATACCCCCGCTTACGCTGTAAGGCGGGGGTATAATAACTGTACAAATATAAACTGAACAAATTAACTGTATGATAATTGAGAGATGTATGGAATAAGACAAAAATATTTGTCTTCTAATACCTTGTTTTTTCTTGAATAATTTTATTGTCAGGAAATTAGAAAATAATGTAAATATTCTAAAATCATTTTCTCATGCGATTAGAGAGATAGAGAGAGAAATAATTTATTCATGTGTCACACAACTTTACAAAGCTAGTTGACCGTGAAAACCAAACAAGTGGTCAGTCCCCCAGCCCAGTATACCAGTTTATCATTTTCTCTTAAATTTGCCGCCCAGACTTAAAGCTGTCTAAAGTTCACTTAAGCATGAATAGCTTCAGAAGAAGCCCAAGTGTCTACCTTGCTCAGTTGAATTGACCGTGACATGGCTGGCAAGTTGTCAGTCCTCTGCCCGAAGGATATACACCGCGTAAAAGCCATGAGTTCACTCAAGCATGAAGATTTCGATTGCAGGGTTTAACAATATTAGGCACTTGACTGATTGAAATGATCATAATATTTCACGGACACCAAAACATATATCAGAATCACAAACACGGAACTTAGTCCTAATTGAATAATTAGCCTGATCTGTCAGAAAGAAAGATAAACAGGATATGAATTGCTAAACTTTGTCAACTCAGCTTTGAAAATGATCATTATCTCTTTTGACCTGTTAACTGATAAACGGTCAACCGGATATCCCTCTAACGTATGTCCACTGTTTGACCGGAAACTAATTTATCAATCATCCATCAATCACAAGGCTAATTAACCTGTCAAAAAAGGACTATATGTGTGACGTCGGGGGTCATTAAAAAACTCATCAATCATCCATCAATCACAGGGGTAATTAACCTGTCAAAAAAAAGACTATGTAAGCCCCCTTACTACTTCACAGGCAGGATTTCGGCAAGGATATACTAGAGTTGATAATATGTTAATCCTTCAGAGTGTTATACAAAAGTATCTATCACAAGAACAAATATATGGTTTTACAAGAGTTTTAATTTTGTTTAAACTTTGTTACCTCAGGTAAACACAAATTCAAACTTTGTTAATCTCAGGTAAACAAAATTAAAACTGTCTACCATTAGTTATGCCAATGAACCCTGGTTTTCTGGTCTTGCAAATGAAAAGGATCATCATGTATGTGGCATGTAGTCATGCTTGTTATAGTGTTTGATTTGATAATTTGTGTAGGCTAGAAATCTATATATATATATCTATATTGGGTTGTATGGGTAAATGTTATACAATGCATTGATAATTTATAGAAACGTTGGATAAGCATTGTACATGTATTTGTGGTGTATTTGAAGGCTATCGAACATGTTTTGATACCGAGATAATGCAATGTCAACCAACCGCACAACCGCTACAATTCACTTGATCATGGCGTTCGGCTTCAGTGAACAAGACTTAATGAGATGACCTTCTGTTAAGTTTATGCATATGTGTATTGGTTCAGGGGCAGATATCTTACATCAAAGTTTGCTAATCAACAACCGCAAATACACAAAAGTCTCTTCAAAAACTTGACTGGTGATTTCAATGGATATTGTAGGTCATAAAACAGGTTGGTGGAGCTTGAACGATTGGAGGTAAATCCGCGTTAATATACACAATGCTCGACATTAAAGACAAACATCTCTCTGCAATACTGGTTTTGAAATCATGATTAATTACAACATCTAATAAATTGGTGGCATGTGTTAAATGTCTTGTCTGTGCAAATATGTTAATGGTATTTTAAAGTGTTTGTTATCTTATTAATAAGTTTGTGTTAAATATATGTTATTTTATGTGGCAAACATCATACATGACCTATCCCTCTAATTGCGTGAAGTTATTATTTGGAGGTTTCGGAGGTTTCAAGGTTTTGATAATGAAATATTTCATTAAGAAAGGTGACGCAATCACACTTTCCAAGAAATTATTTTCATAGGATTCACTACACACTTATTAAAGTTTTTTCTTATCATGTTACAAATGTGCCGTATTAATACTGTATTCTCGTTAGTAATATAGAAACTAATGAAGACATATAACTTGCGTGCATAAAATAACATTTTACAAATTGTCTGTACATCTTTTGCCCCAAAAACATTTGACAATAGCAAATTGACTATTCCATAAATAATATTCCCTCTAGCATTTCTTTGTCTGAATATAACCTAACATCACAAAAAACATATGTTACGGCAAATCTGACATATCTGCTTACAACAAGCAAATAATTTGTTTAAAATACAGAGGCACTTTTCATTAAACATCTACATACTTTGACAAGTACAAATACAAGAGCTCAGAGTATATCACAGTCGCAAATATCTCACAAGTATGCTTAGAATAACCAAATTTTGATGTCAAATCAAGTACTGAATGTATGTTTACTGCATGCATAGCTATAATGATAATAATACTGAATTTATAAAGCGCCTTATATCCACCATGAACATATCCATTAGTGCTCAGGAACATTATATTAAACCACTTTATCTTTGATTCACCTATATATAAAACACGCGTTCAATGTATTTAAGGACCTAAGGTTTCTGGATTGAATATATGTTTGTGATGGATAACAACAAAATTAATTCATTTCAAGATGTTTATAGGGGAAAATAATAATACACATAGGGTTCAACACAATTTACTTTGAGTTGGTCCTCGGTAGCAAAAGTGGGAACGGCACTTCCTGGCAACATAAAGTCCCGGGTTCGAATAATACTTTCATGATTCATAAATTTCGATTTTGTTGTTTGATAAAATGTTCCAAAATTGTCCAATCTTTTTTTGCTGTCGTTAACCATTTCATAACTGACCAAGGTGGTTATGAGAAAACAGATACAGATGCAGATGTAAAACAGCAAAGACATACACGATTCTACTACTTTAAAAAAAATTCCAAGGGTTTTAAAGACTAAATAACCAAATACGAGCAGATACGGGGGAAACCACTTGAAAAAAGATGAGATATAACCACCAAATCAGTGTAAACAAATTGATATGCTACCTAATATGAATGCTATTTGTAACAATGAATATTCGCCGGAACACACCAAAATGTCGTTGAAGATTTTGATAATTTCATAAGGATTTAACTTAAAAAGATAGAGTATATAAAACGCATGGTTATTATTTATACTTATAGGGAAAGTTTCATAATCGATGTTATTTCATGTTTGATAACAGCTATTGTAGTTTTCATAATCAGTTATCATAGAAGAATTGTTCATATTTTCTTTTGTCATGACTTCTAACAAACGTATTTGCTAGTTCCCCATAATGATTAAAAAACATGATATGATAAGGCAAATTTCTTTTCTAATTTGAATAATCATATGTTTGAAATCTACCATTTAAAATTGTACAGACTTATCAATGAATGTAGATCGATTACTGTGTATTTTTCATATTGCAGGCATGTACCTTGTGGTATATCTAACACATTCCAGATAGATAAGTTCGTAAATAAAACTACATGTATTGAGAGATGGAAAGCCGTGCTATCAGAATAATCTTATGATGTAAAAATTAAGATTATCCAATGCTTTATTAGTGATCAAGAGTAAGGTTTTTGTAAAGGGGGTTTAGGGAATAGTTAAGCTGTCTACAGCGTTCCGGACCAAAAGCATATGCACAGACAACCAAATGTAAAAGGTGCGTAACAAGATGATATTTTCAGGTATAAAGACATTATCGGTAATTTGAATAAATTATATTCATTACCCCTTTTGCATTAAACTATTTTGTAAACAATCACAACATGTATTACATCAATATGTTTTCAGGAGTTGAGCATAACTGGTGTAACAGTTGACTGGTTTTTATATTCAAGTTCATACCTATTTATTTCCTTTTCTCTTGAAGGGCAAAGGTTTCAAAGTCGGTTCATGTTCTCATTAAGATGCCTTTACTGCTTTTCTATGCGACAAATGTGGAAAATTGTCAGATGATAATCTTTTATTTTTTGTATGACCTTTGTGAAAAATGATACAATATGAACACTGTCCATTGTCGAAAAAGTTATGGAATGTTTCTTCTTCTTCAAGATGTACTTAATTAGAATAATGGTCAGAGGTACTACACCTTTTTTAACCCATTAATGTTATGTAAGACATTAAAGATATCAGATAAATAGAATAGAGACATTAAAGAACCCACTAGCATGTACAAACCATTTTATCCATAAGAAATTCAACAATTCTGTTTCAGGTTGAAACTATCAAAAACCCTGCATTAGGATTAAGAGAGCCAAAAACTCTTGTATGCCATATGATTTTGAGTAATGAGATTATTTGTTCTCTAGTTACTATGTACTTAGTTCTTTATATTGATATTTCATTACACCAGTCTCATCAATAAGTGTTGCTAAACATCATATAACTACAAACATGTTATACTATTTTCTTTTGAATATATGAATGTCTGATTAAATATTTTATAGTGCGTTAAAGGTCGCTACTCAATTATGTTTAGTTTAGTTATTAAAGCCGTTTTTGAATGTCATTTTTGATGGGCAGCTTGATCTGTCTCGCGACAGACCAGGGACTGCATGACTTGTCACACGCCCTTTTTGTGACGTTATATACAGAATGATTGCAACGAGCTCTATACATCTATCATAACGAGATCACCAAATAAACCCAATAAATAACGATTTTCAGATAATTTTCACCACTCAGTTGGATAAGTCATTTGACGATGTAACACTATTTAGCGTTTGAAGTAATAAAGACATCCAAATCACTGGTAAATAAACAATTATTCAAGACGGTATTTCAGTTGAAATAATTATGCGCTACTCTGTATAGTCTGTTTATTACGTCACACCCTCGCGAGTTTTATGGCCCCTATCTCAGGTAGGTTTTTTACAGCCGTTAATTACGCGGTCTTAATAAAGGATTGAAGGTGTTTATTGGAAAAAATTGACAGAAAGCATACCCAGTTCTTATTAAGTTAAAATATTTTTGAAAGTAAATCGAAAAGTGATAAAGTCGAGGTTAGCGGTTGTTTAACTTATGCAATATACAATCTAAGGAAATTGTCTAATATGTCTTATATGAAAATAACAAACAAGATAAACTTATCAATACAAGTCCTTGGAGATTCAGCCTCTACCTAACCAAACCCCAAAACCCGTTGCTACTTCGATAAACACAAATCGCCTAATTGCAATTAGAGAAGTAATTAAAGAGGCCTTTTAAAGAGATCGAGTCATCAGGTGTTTCATGTGTATTCAAGCGTGTTCAATTACACTTGTGACGTCATCCTATTGTTCTCTCGCTCCATTATTTTTCAGTAATGGAGTGTTGTATTTTACATCAAGTTTTTCACTTCAAATTTCATTTTTTAAATATTTTAAGTTATTTTTTTGAAAAGGCATTAAGTTGAGTGTAATTTAAGTTGGTTAATATCCTTGTAACTCTCCATTCCTAAAAAATAATGTGCCTCGGGCCCTGGGGCCCTCGGCTCCATTATTTTTTAGGAATGGAGAGTTACTCGGACATTAACCTATACATACGCAGAATATTTGCGGCCTCTGCATTAGTGCGTTTAAACCTCATTTGAAAATATTGCCTCTCTAAAGATGGTCGTGTTAACTCGAAAATGCTTTAAAACATTGATCTATACTTTAAAGTGATGTTTTTTTTAAATAAAACTTCTATACTCTTATCTGTTATGTATGTTTTTTTAAATCTACCAAATATCAAAGTCACAAGGACACCTTTTTCTGTGTAATATTTTTACAATACAATTTAGCTTGTGTACGATTCCATTTATCCAAAGGAATAAGAGAACTATTATAATACTGCGTTTATGTGTATTTACGCGCCATATCTAATGAACAAATGAAGTAGTTACAATAAATCAATGTTATATGTCTTAATTTGATACACCCCTGTTATGGTTACCCTGCGCTAAATAGGCCATGGTAACGAATATATACATCATAATACTTACAATGCCCAAAACACCCCAAAAATAAAGTATAAACGAGAAAGGAGGCCCTCGCAAGAGCCATCCCCGTCCCCCCAACCCCACCGTCAAAGATCAATCATTTCAAGTCAACCAGTTCAATGTTTTCAAAACTGAAAGACGATATGAATTAATGAAGTTGTCTCTACAATACTACAACACTAACAAGGATGATATTTACAAAACATGCAATGTTATTAAAGATGATATTTACAAATCTTTACAAAGCTAAACAAACCTTTTCAAACATTTACAAACTAATAAATATCTTGTAAATAAGCACTTTAATAGATATTTATTACCTAGATGATTTCTGTAAATAAGTACTTTAATCTTTGTAAATACCTTGTAAATAAGTACTGTAATAGATATTTAATCCTTTGTAAATATCTTGTAAATAACTTATTTTCATGCAGTGATATGAATTTAACTGATATAAAGAAAGTTTTAATTTTGTTTACCTCAGGTAAAGAAAGTTTTAATTTTTGTTTACCTGAGGTAAACAAAGTTTTAATTTTGTTTACCTCAGGTAAACAAAATTAAAACTTTGTTTATCTCAGGTTTACAAGCTTGTTTATCCCTTGTTTATCTCAGGTTTATGATAGTTTTACGCTCTTGTAAAACCATATTTTTTTTCTTGTGTAAATTCTAAGGGGGGTAAATTTTATTGTTGTTTGTGGATTTCTCTAAAGCCTTTGATTCTGTACAGAGACATAAGCTATGGGATGTATTCAGAACAAGTGGTCTAAGCACTAAAAATTCAAACTTATTAAATAGCATATACGAAAATGTGGAAGCTTCTGTTAGAAATAATAATGAAATATCAGAATATTTTGATGTACGAATCGGTGTTAGTTAGACCAGGCTGTGTACTGAGTCCTTTTTTGTTTTCTTTCTTTATCAATGACTTAGCAATGCAAATAGAAAACAACTGCACAAATGGTATCCAGCTGCATCCGGATGTGTTACAAATTTTTCTTTTACTGTTTGCAGATGATATTGCTCTTATTTCAAGTACTATTGGCGGTCTTCAGAAGCAAATAACTGAACTAGAAAGTTACTGTGAACGATCGAAACTAAATGTAAATATGAAGAAAACAAACATAATTACTTTTTAAGGAAGGCAGTCATTTGTCCCGACATGAGAATTGGTACTTTAAAAGAAAACTTATAGAATCAACAACCTCATACAAGTACCTAGGTTTTTATTTTACAAACCATCTTTCTTGGTCAACCCATGCAAAATATGCATCTATCCAAGCACAAAAAGTATTTTTAGGTATTTTGAGAAATTAAGAATACTAGGAGATTTAAACATATCTTATTTTTAGAATATTTGATGTAAAAATTATCCCAATTTTATTATACGGTGCATAAATTTGGGGATACCAGTAATTTGATCAAATTGAAAGAGTTCATCTATAACCATGTAAGAAGTTTCTTGGAGTAAAATTAAACACACAATAATATTTTGGGAATGTGGGAGGTTCCCGCTTGTTATAGATGCACAAGTTGTAATGATAGAATATTGGCTGAGACTTTTATGCATGCCCTCTTATCGTTTACCTCATTTTTTTAATGTTCAATGGTGATCTTATATGACCAAAATGGACCAAAAAACTGTATAACAGATTTAAAGAAGCTATTAGTCACAACTGGTTTAGAACAAAATGATGAGTTTCCAACAAGGTTCTTAAATTCTTTTACGCAAAGACTTAAGGATATCTACCATCAAAAATGGCTAACCAAGCTTCATTTATCCACAAAATGTGACTATTATTCAGCTTTTAAACACTACATCTACACTGAGCATTATTTATCATGTGTTACTATAAGAAAATTTAGAGTAAGTCTAGCACGCTTCAGATGTTCCTCGCATGATTTATGGATTGAAAAGGGCAGATTTCTTAACATGAAAAGAGAAGAGGGAATATGTAAATCGTGCAATAATAACCTCTTGGAAGATGAGTACCATTTTTTGCTTGCGTGTCCTTTTTACAATGAACTATTTAAAAAAATACCTCAAAGACTTCTATCATGTCCATCAATCTAATAATTATTTAAAAAATTGATAGAAATAGAAAATCTTGCAATGTTTTTATACCACATATCTAAAATCAGGAGACAGTTGTAACACTGAATCACATTTCATTATGCTTATTGTGTAAAATAGATTTATATGTATATTGAACTATGTAATACTATACAATGTACTATAGGCCTGAGGCCTCTGAGTATTGAATAAAGATTAATTGACTACTTTTCATAGTACCAATGTAACCTTTTTCGTCTAATGATAGCAATTGTTTATTTATCAAATTCTTTGTTCTTGTCGGGTTTTTGACTAAAACAAATAGCTACCAATGATAGAATATGTATACTACTAATATTACTTACATTTATGCTGTTTTTCTGAATATTCTAGCACTCTAATTGTTACTTTATCCTTGTTACGTTTTCTCGACACATTTTGAAGCAGCAGTACATGGTATCCTACGAAGCTCGCCTTCTATGTCTTATTGCACATTTAGCTGCACGAGGAGCATGCTTTTCTTTCAATAATTGAACTCATCAGTGAAAAGGTTAAACATTAACTTCATCTGCTTTGCATCTGCCTTGTAACTTCAGACGCCATGTTTGTGTACAGCTTGATGTAAAGATAGGTTGAATATACGTCATTAGTAATTGGAGAAATTGTCTTACCAATTGTTAATGCGGCTGTAATTTTATCTGAATACATTGGTACCCACCTTGTTTACTGCTTCTTTCTTCCCTTCTTTCTACTGTACAGTTATAATCTGACATCTCAGCCTCTTGCATGACAGCACCCACCAGCTCGAGAAGCTTATCGCCTGGAAAATATAATTACCATTAAATAACACCATGGCCAAATACAAGTCTTTTACACATTCCATCTCGTATCCAATGATTTATGGAATTTAGGATCGCATGCAAATCAAAAGTAAATCGATAACCATAACATCGTCTCATTGTCGACTAGTTCAATGATCACTAATTTATACCAAACAAATATTGTTACCATTTGACTAAAGTGACTTCAAGGCATTGGAGGATATTCGACTTCTTATCCTTGTGAGTGCATTAGTTATTATTCAAAAATGGACATTCATATTATATCCTTGACATGTGGTTTCCAAAATATATGAATCGAATGGTATCACTAAATAACTTTATCGACATTTAGTGTGAGACTCGAACCTTTTGTGCAGGTGGAGACAGAACCCCCAACAGTACGGAGAGAACTGGGTCCATAACCAACAGCAACAAGGCTCGAACTTGGTGCCTGCTGCATGGAAGAAGTTGTCACATCACATTGGGAAGTGGTCACATCTTGGTGGGCATTGGTCACATATTGGTTGGAATTTGACACATCTTTATACGAAGTTGTTTCATCTTGGTTTGAAGTTATCTCATCTTGATGGGAAGTTGTCACGTCTGGACAAGAACTTAATGTTCCTGGATGTGGACTGACCGTGGACTCTTTGCTTGTAGTTGCTGGTTCAGGAAGTTGTGATGAATCATCAGAACCAGATTGAGATGGAGACTCAGATCTGTCATCTTCATTGTCAAGAATTATCTCATCAAAACTCTTGTCATCATCAGATTCCATTGTGTTGTAGATGGCAGTTCTGTATCAATTGAAATGGCATATTGAAGCAAATTAAATTTCTCTGTTAGCACAACAGGAGAAAAACATTTTCTTCAAGTTCTTAATTCGGAATTCGCAGGCATGTGATATTTTTTAAACATAACATGTAACGTCACATACAATTAAGTTGAAGTTACTTTGGAGATTAACCTTTTGATGAATCATTATCACAACCTTTTTTTCAAATTCTTTAGCATGAAATTATACATGAACAATTAGTCTCTGAAATGAAAACTTTGTTCTTAATCTAGAATTTTAAGAAAAATATTAAATGTTATGAAAAGGAGACTAAGATTTCTTCATTTTGAGACCTACATTTTAGCTCTTAAATCTTGTTATAGACTTATTTAGGGTTTTATCTTATCATAGAGTCTTGCTGACATTCTAAAGAATATTATTGTTTTTATTATTATAACTTTTTCAGTTTAGCCAATTGCCATACGATTCCCAAATTTACAGTAGAAGACGTTTAAAGGCATTTATTTATTTATATTTTAGTGACAAAAGCATTTCCTTATATAGAGGTAATAAGAAAGCTTACAAATTTCCCAATTTGTTCATTTTGCATGAAAGGTCGCATAGCCATCTGTCTTATTTCTTGTTTCTTGTTATAGGGGTTATAAGACATTTTCTATTGTTTTCGATGATTTGATCTTAAGTTTGAAGGGGTATTTGGACTCCCTTACACATTAAGAATCAGATACCAAAATATCCAAATCAATACATTTACATCTTTTTTTTTTTAACTTTAATTTTGTTTATGTCATATTGATTGATGAGCATTAATAAGTCTTATATTTCCTCTGTTACTGAATCTTCGACAGTCAACTATTTTGTTGTGTTTATACTCACATTCTCTTAGAAAGCCACTATGGTACCTCTTGAAAAGTGGTTGAAACTGCTATTGTACTACTTATGATGAAATGAGGGAAACTTAATATCAATTCTACATTTTACTCGTACCCTTATGCACAGTTTTATAATAAAATTCTAAAAAAGGCAATAACTTAATCTTTCACAAGCCTTCAGTTCGACTTGAAACAACCTGTGCACACCTTTCATTTAATATAACTAAGCTTTTTCAACTTGTTATTCTTATAAGATTAGACAATGTAAAAAAACGATAACTGTTATATATATGATTGTGTTTTTATTAATTATTTATTAAATTTCAAGAAGAAGAAGAAGAAGTTTATTCAGTATTGAAGGCCTCATGGCCAAGAGTACAATCATTTAAATAATAGTTTGCGTATGGACAGGATAACATCTAGTGTTATTAAAAAATTTGTATTTACACAGGCAGGTTGCGTTTAAGAAATATTGCAACAGATTTCAATAAATGTACATTTGTTGAAGTTAGAAGTTGTTTGAATTTTGATTCGGTATGTAGTATGACGTATGATAATAACTGGGTATATACAATTGTCTATGTACAGAATAGAAAGGACACACAAGTAGAAAATTAAATTCATCTTGTTTAACATTACAATCACATTTGTCACATAAGAGTTTACTCATTTGTGTATCAATATTATACCTTTGTTGTTGGATGTTCAACTTATGACTCAGACAACGTGAACAATTTAGACAAAATATTTTGTCAGATTCGATACAGGATATCCTTGACAAATCTGTTGATAGTGCGTTTACTTGTATCGATTCTAGCATTGACTTTATTGTAGATGCTATCTGTCAAGCAGCATCAGATATGAAAAGAAAATGTATAAATAGGGAAAATGATGTAAATGACTGGTTTGATAATCAATGTAGAAAGCTAAAAACCGAACGATGTAAATTATTGAATAAGTTTAGGAAACAAAAAGACAGGATATCATTGGAAAATTATAATTTATCAAGAAACAAATATAATGCCTATTGCAAGCAACAACGTATTGCGTATTATAAAGAGAAACAGAGTAAAATTGAAAGTAATATTAACGACTCCAAAATATTTTGGCGGGAATTGAAATCTTTAAATAGTAAGAGTGTTTCAAATAACAATATCCCAACGCAAGAGTGGTTCAATCACTTTAAAACAGTGTTTTCAGTTGAACATGTTGGAAATAGGAGAAACTTGGTTAGTAATGATCATGAGCCTTTGTTTGATAATGACTCAAATAGTGACCTTACAAAGGATATTCTTGATTCCCCTATATCCAAAGAAGAGATCATAGATAGTATCAATAACCTTAAACTCAATAAATCTCCGGGGATAGACAATTTAATTCCCGAATTTTTTAAACATTCGGCTGACCTCCTACTACCATACTTTGAATTAATTTTCAATTTGATATTAGAACGCGGAACATTTCCAAACTCCTGGTCTGTTGGAATAATCGTTCCTTTACATAAACAAGGTAATTTGGATAATGTTGATAACTACAGAGGAATTACATTGCTAAGTATATTTAGTAAACTTTTCACATCAATTATTAACAAACGACTAGTGTTTTGGGGCGACACTATGAATAAAATTAATGAATCCCAAGCAGGATTCAGACAAGGATATACAACAACGGATAACATGTTTATCCTACAAAGTGTGATACAAAGATATTTGAATAATCAAAGTGGAAAGTTATATGCAATGTTCGTTGATTTTCTAAAGCATTTGATACTGTACAAAGACATAAGCTATGGGGATTATGTAACACACATGGACTTAGTAGTAAAATGACCAATCTTTTAAGTAATATCTATGAAAATATTAAAGCTTGTGTTAAGAACAAAACTTTTCTTTCCGACACTTTTGATATACAAGTCGGAGTAAGACAGGGCTGTATACTTAGCCCTTTTTTGTTTTCATTCTTTATAAATGAATTAGCAATACAGATTGAAAAAAACTGCTCACATGGTATACAATTACACCCTGATATGTTTAACCTTTTCCTTCTATTATTTGCAGATGATATTGTTCTTATCTCTAGTACTATTTGTGGTCTCCAGAAACAAATCAATGAATTAGAAAAATACTGCGAAGAGTTCTGTCTAAAAGTAAATAAGGATAAAACAAAAATTGTTGTCTTTAAAAAAGGAGGGAAATTGTCGAAAATGGAAAATTGGTACTATAAAGACAATAAAATAGAAACAACTTCGGCATATAAATATCTCGGTGTATACTTTACTAATCATCTTGCATGGTCGGTACATGCAAAGTATACAGCTGTGCAAGCACGAAAAGTATTGATTAGTATAATGAGAAATATAAAGATACTTGGTGACTTAAGTTTGGCATCGTTCTTCCGAATATTTGATGTTAAAATCAAACCTATTTTACTATATGGGGCAGAAATTTGGGGGTTTAAATACTTTGATTGTATAGAAAAGGTACATTTATTTGCATGCAAAAAGTTTCTTGGGGTAAAGATGAGCACATCAAATGTAATGGTGTATGGTGAATGTGGCAGATACCCACTTAGGATATACACACAAATCAGAGTGATAAAATATTGGATAAGGCTGTTAAGTATGCCACCCTACCGTTTGCCTAAAATGTGCTATAAAATTATGTTACTATATGACAAAGAGGGTAAAAAGAATTGGGTATCGGATGTAAAAGAATTACTTTTTTCAACTGGATTCAACCACATATGGTACGAACAAAATGTTGAATTTTCGGCATTATTTCTTAATGCATTAGAGCAAAGATTAAAAGATATCTATCAACAGAACTGGCTTGATACAATTACGACATCGTCAAAATGTAATTACTACTCAATCTTTAAAACGCACATTTACACTGAACGTTACTTATCATGTGTCAATATTAAAAAATTTAGAATATCTTTAGCTCGTTTCCGTTGCTCATCCCATGATCTCTTAATTGAAAAGGGTAGATTTACAAATATCCCAAGGCAATCCAGAATCTGTAAATGCTGTAATTATCGTGCCGTTGAAGACGAATATCATTTTCTTCTTGTATGTCCAGCATATAATAGCATACGTAAAAACTTTATTAAAGAATTCTATTTTGTACACCCATCAATTGATAAGTTTTCATTACTTTTGAATTGTTTGAATGAAACTGTAATTCAGAATGTAGCTGTTTTTATCTACCATGCAATGTTGTTAAGAAATTTGTATATATGAAATGTACTATAGGCCTGTGGCCTCCTCAGTACTGAAATAAAGATTGATTGATTGATTGATTGACTCAGACAGCAAAATTTGCATAAAATACGAATAAGATCTTTATCAGTATTCAGTGCTAAAATGTATTTCTAAGGTTCCAGGGAAGATTTAATTTCAAACATCTATTAAGAGTGAATATGTGTTTCAGAATCTCATAATCCAGTTTGTAGCTCAACTCAATATTTTGTAATTTATGCACTGTTCTGTGTATCAAATGGGTGTAAGCGCCTGCTTTGAATACCCGAGGAAAACAATACTGACTGAGGATAAAATCTATCAATACAGATATTGACCATCTACATGTATTGACTACAAAAAAACATCAGAGGTCGAGATATCATCGATCAACTGAGTAACAGTGCTAGGGTCGGCGGTTTCTGGCATCACTACGCACCTACAATGGTAGGCCATGTTGCCATTGACGTGAAATTTACAAGTTACACCTCGGGATGCATAATACTTTTAACTGTTCATCTGCTACTGCCCGCTACTGCTATAACATATCTTCCATCAGTTAATACACTTTAACAAATGTTGCACGTCATATTTCCGTAATGAACTGTCGGAGATGCATATCAACATCATTTATTGTCAATCACCTTTTAAATGACATTGAAACAAACCCTTGTCCATCCCAAGTACCAAGATCTCAACTCTTTAAAAAGTGACAAAACGTGATATTATGATTGAGATTTTAAAAAAATGCAAAGAGCTGATGATTACTAATATATTATCCGTTAACTGACGTCTGTATGATTTATCAGTAGATCTACAAGAAGGGTTCTACTCTAAAACATGTGTCAGACGTCTGAATGATTTATCAGTAGATCTACAAGGAGGGTTCTACTCTAGAACATGTGTCAGACATCTGAATGATTTATCAGTAGATCTACAAGGAGGGTTCTACTCTAGAACATGTGTCAGACATCTGAATGATTTATCAGTAGATCTACAAGGAGGGTTCTACTCTAGAACATGTGTCAGACGTCTGAATGATGTATCAGTAGATCTACAAGGAGGGTTCTACTCTAGAACATGTGTCAGACGTCTGAATGATTAATCAGTAGATCTACAAGGAGGGTTCTACTCTAGAACATGTGTCAGACGTCCTCTGAATGATTTATCAGTAGATCTACAAGGAGGGTTCTACTCTAGAACATGTGTCAGACGTCTGAATGATTTATCAGTAGATCTACAAGGAGGGTTCTACTCTAGAACATGTGTCAGACGTCTGAATGATTTATCAGTAGATCTACAAGGAGGGTTCTACTCTAGAACATGTGTCAGACGTCCTCTGAATGATTCATCAGTAGATCTACAAGGAGGGTTCTACTCTAGAACATGTGTCAGACGTCTGAATGATTTATCAGTAGATCTACAAGGAGGGTTCTATTCTAGAACATGTGTCAGACGTCCGCAAAGATATTGACAACATATCACATGAACAGAACACACTTTACAATGAGCTTAGTACGATACTGGAGGACAAAAAGCACAAACTAGTATTGCATGGCGATGAGTAAATAGACAGGACTATTTAATGGACGAGATAATGTTCTATGGTTTTCATGGGGGTTAAAGATCATAGAGACCATTATTACTGAGATGTCATACGGTAAATATAAATCACATCTGAATGACTTTTCAGTAAAGCGTTCTACTCTAGAACATACATGTACTGTGTCCAACGTCCGCAAAGATATAACATATCACAAAGATTGACAACATATCTCAAGAACAGAACACACTTTTCAATGATGTAGAAGAGGTTAATGCGAAACCGGAAAACATAATGGAAAAACTAGTATCAAATGACGATGAGATAAATAGACAGGGATCTTTTAGTTGACAAGATAATATTGTCTTCTATGGTGTTCATGAGGGTGAAAATGAATCTCTCAATGACTACTAAAAACTGTTAGGTCACGTTTAAACAACAGCATGGGACTGCAGCATAAGTAGGGGATAGTAAGGGGCATCGTATAGGGCCCAACAAACCAATCCACAGTCTCTGATAGCAAAGTTTGCATGTACAGCCGATACGATTGAAGGTTTGAGACATTGTGAACAATGAATGAACTCTAATGTAGACATTGGAAGAGATTTAACAAAAATGCAAAAATAGCAAACCTGGGAGAAAGAGGCTTAATTGGGTTTTATGAAAAAGCCACCCTTCACACTAATCCTGATAATACCAATCCTGCACGTGTCACAACTAACAGTGAAAGAACTGTACGTACGTCCCAGAGCACCGAATGCACTTCCCGTCAGTCGGACTCATTGGACAGCCACCACCCGAGAGGAAGAGTCACGTGATACGGATGCCCATCCAGGATATCGGCGACGATTAACAGAGACGAATAACAGAGCGACCAACACAGACGACTCTAGTACTACAGGTGATGGTCACCTTTCGAAACCTATTTTAAATGTAGAGGGATTTTCTACAAGTTCTAAAGACAATTCATATTATATTACAAATTCCTTGATATAATAATCGATATCCCACAACGCTTGGCTTATAATGTTTACCATAGACGAGCCAATACTGGTAGATTACCAGGCGGTGTTTATATGTTTAAACACACAACAATTGCTCAACATTGCCAACATGTAAATTTGAACAAAGGCAATACTGTAAGTATTAAATTAGATAAATCCCGTTTAAAGATGTTCTCCTAGTGGGATGTATGTTTCCTCGTCTGACTCTTCCTTTTATAAATCAGGAGATCGAGCATCCGGAATAGACAAACTTGACCAATGGCTAACAAATTTGAGACAATGATATGTCGGTACCAATATGCACTTGTTGGAAGTGGTAACAACCCGCAAATAAAAATTGATGAGGCGGGTGTGGATATATCATTCCTGGATGAGCAGAGTGTCCCCTTTGATCAGAGAAACTCTTGTGACTCCACTGTGAAACATTTGGGAAACGTTTTTAAGTCTTTGCTTTGCGTACAACTTGTGTATATGCAGTGGTAGGACTAAGAGTGGAAAAGATGATAGCTACACATACACTTCAGACATACGTTTCAGTGAAATAAATCTTTTCATAGTATTTATGAATATTCACCAACTCTGTAAATGTGTTTGCGTGCACTCGAGAATATAATGAATACATTTACCAGTTACTTTGAATTTATTCTGTAAATATGAAGAAGACATACACTGAGGGGCAAAAGTAACGATACCAACTTTTCAAAAGAGTACAAAACAAAATCCTGTTGTAAATGAAATGCGACTATGAGCCCTTGTGATAGGCACATCAGTTGTGAAGAAGTACCCACAATTTCAAACATCAAAGTATAATACTTATAATTGAATGACTGTTCAAATACACGAGGGGTCAAAAAACAGCTTTTTCGATGTTATTTTTGGTCATAATCTTTGGAAATGGAATAAAATAATTATGAAATTTAAAAATCTATAAAATCTAAGATATTATCAATATAAATAACCCTTGTAGAAGTTAATTTGTTCACGCATTTTGCCTGTATTTTGGTTTAAAAACAAGAAAAAGGGCCATTTTCACTATCCTATATCGTCTAGTTAAGGAGATTTTTTAACAGCGTTTTTTGAAAGGCTTATATTTCAAAAGTGTTAACAGATATAGCTCTGAAATTAAAAACTTAGTTCAGTTAGCTCTTGAATACACGAATTAACCCTGTATCAGCTGTAACTATCAATCGTAGATTAACCTATCATGCATTTTATATGGTATCGTTTCTTTTGAGTGTAGATCAGAAGACCAAAATAACGATACGTCATATTCTAGAAATATATGGAACGAATGTCTTGCAAGTGATTTCCTAGAATCACCTAATACCCAACAGCCGAGTTTAACAACACTATCAGAGCTGATTAGTTGGTGTTGATATATATTCGTTTCACAAATCATTTGATGACGCCAAAATCTATATTAAGACAGTTTAAACAGATTTGTTTATAATAATATTTGTCGAAACGTAAAGGAAGTCCTGAACTTCGCCCACATAGAAGTAACGAATGAACCAACAGTAAGCAAAGCTATTGTACATTGCCATATCAGATATACTTATACTGTGAATTTAATTTGAACGAGGATGTTTTTAAAATTGAAGATTCTACAGTTGAGGATACTGATGTTTTAGATGATATAGACCATTCTACTTTACAAAAACCTTTTACTGAATCTGAAATAAGTTCATGCCTCAAACATTTAAAAATGAGTAAAGCAGCTGGGTTCGACGGAATTGTAGTTGAATTGTAAAAATTCCCTGAAAACTTAAAGGGAATCAACAACCTAGCTTGTGAAACCTAATTGACCATCGTTAATGAGAGTGTCCAGACGGGTAAGGGGGGTCACATGACACAAACTTGGTACTGGTTGTCAGCTGTAAGCAGTTGGTAACCAAACGATTTCGACCCTACCGAGCATTTACGACTCTTTCGGGGCCCTGCTAATAAAACTCTGGAAGTTAAAAGTTCGGTTTGCAGACCCCCTTTAATAATGCTCTCCCTAGTGAATGTTTAATATGTTGTTTGATAAAAACGACCCAAACCAGATGATTATAGAGGAATATCCTTTTTATGCATTTTAGGTAGGTTATTAAATATATTGTGAATGAGTCTAATAAAGAGATAAAATACCATAGAGCCAAGAAGGGATAAGACAGGGCTTCTCAAGAATAGACCATATTTTCATTTTAATTGGAATTTAAAAAAAATATGTCTCTTGAAGTAAAAAAAAGAAATGATATGTAGCTTCCTTAGATTTCTATAAAACATTTGATTCGGTTGATCGTTCAAAGTTGTGGAACCGTCTATATATGAAAATGGTATGGGAAAGAAAATGTTGAAATCAATTATGAGTATTTATTATTCTGTAAAATGTAATAACGAATACACTGATGATTTCGATTGTCCAGTCAGTTCAAAACAATAATGCATACTTATTCCTATATTGTTCTTCCTATTCATTACTGAGTTGTAAGCAGATTTATCAAAACATGGTAGATACGGAATACAATTATTTCCTACACGTGGCATACGCAAGAATTGCGGACATTGTGTTCACTTGACCGTTAAATAAGGGCCGTAACTCCATCAGCCATAGCCGAGAAGGTTTGACCAGACTGTTTTATTTCAGGGAAGAACCCCTAAAATACCTAACCTTTTTTGTCAAGATTTTAAACTTTGCGATGTTCCCATTTTCATGATGCATAAACCATCTAGAAAGGACTTTACTAAGTTGAGTAATTTATGCCCAATCCTTTCCTTCAATGAATACAATATTTTTCAATCAATATAAAATTTTATCGACGGTCTTTTGTTGTTTAAAATGAATGTAAGTTTGTGCTTAGATATATGCACAATGACATTAACAAAACATGGCATAAATACAATTTCATAAACTTGATAAAGAGCTCAAATGAAAAAATTGAAACCATTTTTTAATTTTTACTTATGAAATTGTTTGTTTTTGTATGTAAAATATAGTGCTTTGAGTTTTTCAGTTTCCATGTGAATCTCTCCGTAACTGCACATATAGATAAATTAACTTAGTGATGATATCATACTTCATATGGCAGCTAAAAGTAATCAATTTCATTCCATATTGTTTTTGTATAAAAATATATTATTTGCAAGGGGCGATATTTTGAGGTATTTTACAAACGAAATAATAGAAATTACAATAAAACTTAAAGAAAGAACTATAAAGAAGACCATCCTGATATGGGCTAAAAATACATTCTCAATAGAAACTGATCGATAGAGCTGATATGTGGAAATCGCCTTGTTTTGAAATATGCTTCAAACATGTAACTTAAGTTCAGTTCTCAACGTCATCGTTTCGATGAAGTCAACCGTCCATGATCCACCAAAAAATGTTAACACAAGGATTATACCAGTAGCCATGTAGCGAACCTCGCCTGTTACATTTTTCAGGTTGATCTGATTGTAACCATTTGGATAATATTGACTTGATTGAACAGATAAGGTTATTTAAGATTCTCTGAAATAAACTTTAATGACAACATATCCACTATAAAACATGCGTCTTTACAGTCTGAATCTGTAGATGCTAATTATTGATACAGGTTTCGTTATGATCCAAGAAAATAGTTTTTATTTTATTCAAAAAGTTACTAAAAACCTTGTGTTGAGAACCGAGGACCAACTACTACAGGCTTCATTTAGGGTATCAACATTATCCCGTCTCGTCATTAAGGCAGTTATTAATAACAGATGTGCTATATGTGCTTGCTGATGCCCATCCCTGGTTTTTTATAAATAAATTTGGAAGTCGAAACCATGGTCTTTTTAGATACTAAGACAACAAATGCGGACAAGTACTCATGCTTAAATCAAAAGAATAGGCTCCAGGCATTTTCAAAAAAATTCAGAAACCACCTTACAATCATTTTGTTTTTCATGGTCTGGTGTTACATTTCCATCCATAAACTCACAAATGGCGAAGACAGAGCAGATAATGACGATGCAACATTAGTAACTTATCCCCTGCCTGCTGTTCCATGAAGCTAAATTGTGTCTGTTGATGGTCTTGGGGGTCAATGTGCACACCATGTAGAATCTTTAAGTATATAAGCTTTGAAATTTGATTGTAACCATAACAAACATTAACATCTGAAATATGAATGATTCTAATGTCTCCTAACTGTTAGGGATTTTTATTTGTTACATTTCATCAGTTGATATGAATATGAATCATTATTAAAACTTAAAACTATATAAATATACCTAACTTTGTTTGTCTAGTATATTATGGATAGACATGTTCTATTTGACAGGGAACTTTGAAACTTTTCGTCGATAGAGAAATTCATAATTTATAGTCAACCAACCCAAATGTAATGAAACAAGTTACGCTGCATATAAGTGTTAAAGTATTTTTAAAACGACCCCTTGGAAACAACCACCATGGAAGTAACATGTACAGAATCTGGGAGACAGTTTTCCCGAAAGGATGTGATGCTGAGACACAGAAGACATCAGCATAAAAGCAAGTAACGCCGCCGAAATACAACCACCGCCGCCACAAATACCATCACCGTCTCCACAGAAGCAGAGCAACCACAGAGAGTCTTTCAAGTTTATCATTCAGTCTTGTTCTCTAGTGGTTGGTCCAAGTTAATTTGGAAGTTGTGAGCCAGACAGGACTTGTAACAGTTTTCGAACAGAGTCCTCATTTTTGGCCAAAAAAGGCAAACTTTTATTAAAATATTTTCAAAATTGTTCTTCATGACGTCGACACATCTCCATATGAATTTGTATCTCAATATTTAATTTGATCAATATATGATGATTATTTTAGAAGTTGTGAGCCAGACAGGACATGTAACAGTATTCGAACAGAGTCCTCATTTTTGATCAAAAAGGCAAAATTTTATGAAAATATTTCAAAATTGTTCTTCATGACACACCTTCATATGATTATGTATCTCCATATCGAATTTGATCAATATGCGATGATTAATTTAGAAGTTGGGAGCCAGACAGGACTTGTAACAGTTTTCGAACAGAGTCCTCATTTTTGGCCAAAAAAGGCGAACTTTTATGAAAATATTTTCAAAATTGTTCTGCATGACACACCTTCATATGACTACGTATCTCACTATTAAATTTGAACAATATATGATGATTAATTTAGAAGTTGTGAGCCGGACAGGACTTGTAATAGTTTTCGAACAGAGTCCTCATTTTTGGTCAAAAAAGGCAAAATTTTATGAAAATATTTTCAAAATTGTTCTTCATGACACACCTTCATATAATTATGTATCTCCGAATCAAATTTGATCAATATGTGATGATTAGTTTAGAAGTTGTGAGCCAGACGGGACTTGTAACAGATTTCTTACAAAATTTACCACTTTTTCTCCGAAAAACAAATATTTTATGTAGATTTTCAGAAAATTGTTTCTCATGACAAATTATTACATGTTTCTACATGTCCATAACAAATTTGAATTGAAATGGTTGATTAGTTAGAAAGTTATGAGCCGGACACAAAGTGTAACGGACGACGGACGGACGGACGGACGGACGGTACCCATTTTAATACCCCCCGCAACTTCGTTGTTGCGGGGGATAATAACAATCAGACAAAACACATCTCTAAATTGACACAAAATGATTATTTACATATCTTCACCTTACACTAGCATCAGCATATTACATTTTACATTATGTAATAAACATAATTCTTAGTAACATGAAAAGCCAACACTGGCTTCTCCTAGTGTAACAAAACTGCGCCCCTATATACATGATCTACCTCAAAGTGAATAGGGATGTCAATGCGTTGTTGAGTAGGTCAGCATTACACACAATACATTCACAAGTGAAAATAAAGGTTTTCATCCCATCCTTTCACACATACCGTTTGTCATCAAAGGGGGAAAGACTCATTTTATTGATGAAGGTTGTATACAATTGATGTTCATTGCTCCTGATTTGATGCATAACATGCCGAAATTGTGTTTGATCAAAGTAACATTGGAATAAAGGAAGTGTTTTGGAGGATAATTACTGGTATCAAACCTGTGAAAGTTTTCTCCCATGTCGGCAAACACAGCAGGTGTTTCAATTTTGTAACAGAAAGAGTCAGTGACGGTGAAGCACAGTATTGATTTCACCCCATATTTTGGCTTGATCCAATTATAATAATTGAGAGGTCAAGGATAGTCATGCCTGCATACACAAGTTGGTTGAGAGTCAGGGTGGTTCTTTTCAAATGAACAGCTGCCAAATCTGGGTTAAATATTTTGAATGCGTTAAAGTCGGTTTGCCACAAAGCTTTTTGAGGCGTTTGGCTGAGTTCACAAGCTCTACATTCACATGCTTTCTGACATTCATCATGGAACCACCAAAGCATGAGTTGTTCAGCAATTTAAAAAAGGCCTTTTCTGTGTCATGTTTTCTCTTTTCTGTATTGAAATCAATAAAAGGTTTGAGCCAGGGAGACTGTTTAAACTGAATAGCTCTGTAAATTTTGCTGAGCACCATGCCTTGATTCAAATATAACTGTAAATGTATATAGTGCAAAACATTATTTTCCTTGTTAAATAAATTTAAAACTAGCTTCTTCGCGGGTGTACCCTTTGGTCTAGCTCTTCTTTTAGGTCTTTAGAATGTTTAGAAAGCATGTCATGATAACGATAGGTTCAGGGGCTAAGGGGTAGTCATTGTGGAGATCAGGCCCCGGGGTCATGAAACAGACTTAAGTCTAAAATTTGCTTAAGTCTAAAATTGTAATCTTAAGTATGAAAATTGTCTTAAATCGAGGATCACGTACATTTTTCTGTCTTAAGTTTTAAGACTAAGATAATTTTTTGTCTTAAATCCTGAGACTGCTTCCTACCAGTCTTAAGTCACTTTTATTCCAAGAAAACATGGCGGGCGTTGTAGATGTGTTAAGGCGGATAAGGAAGTATAAGAAGCGTGACAGGGTACCAAGGGTTTTTCGCGATAGGTTCAACCCGATTGATTCCTACAATGATGGAGAACTGTTTGATCGGTATCGTTTCCGACGTCCGACAATATATTTCCTTGTGAACCTTGTTCAGGAACAAATCTCACACGAAACAAGGCGCTCTATGTCGCTGCCACCCCTGTTGCAAGTGCTGGTTTTCCTCCAGTTCGTTGCAACGGGGTCGTTTCACCTTCTTGTCGGTCAAGCATTCCATGTCAGCAAATCGACGGCTGGGAGATGTGTCCGTCGAGTGGCCGACGCACTTTGTCAACATATATGCACCTTTATCAAGTTTCCGACCGGCCAGCGCCTCCTTGATGTGAAAAGAAAGTTCCACGCAATTGCAGGTAAATACCAAAATTATCTAATAACTCACTTTATGTCTTAAAATTAAGGAAATCCAAACTTGGTAAATCGTAACATCACAACAAAAAGACGCCATTATTGTTTTTGAAAACAGCGCTCAACTATCAATGAATATTCGTAACCAAAATGCCCTTTAATAATTGGTCATACTATTGGCATAGAGTTACGAAATTATTTTGTGTACGAGATGTCCCACGACAGTACTGCCACCTTTTGGAAAATATGTGAAGTATTACCGTAAACAAGTAAAAAAAAACGGCGATAGGCTGTACATTCCAAAAAAAATTAAATTCAATAATTATTTCTAATGAAACGTACCCGGTACTCTATCTATATGCTTATAAATTGTTACAGGTTTCCCCCAGGTTGCCGGATGTATTGATGGCACGCAGATACGAATTTCTTCACCGGTGGAGAATGAACCTGATTATGTTAATCGAAAAGGATTTCATTCCTTGAACGTTCAGGTAGGCCTAACACGATGTTTTTTTAAAATGTTTTGAATAAAATTATAATTAAACTGAAGTAAATTCATTATGTAATCTGGAATTAATTTTGCATAGACTGTCACGAACTAAGAACTAACAAAATTGATAGTACAAGTGAACTGTCGTAGGTTACTATAAATAGAATTAGAGTTACTTCCCTTCTCAATAAAAATGACATAAAAAGGATATGATGGACTGTATTGATTTTAATTATAATATTTTTTCACAGACATTTAAAAGAAATGATGAACAGATTTCATCATTTATACTCTTTTCAATGAGTTATGTCTAATATATGAATCAATCAAATGATGGATACACATTAAATATTATTTTTTTAATTTATAAAGGTTATTTTATTTTGATAATATAATATAAAAATAAATAATTTTGTCAAAAAATATTTGAATTAAAATCAATTACATTTAAAAAATATGACAAAACATTTGAATTAAATAAATTTATTTGTATATTTTCTTACAATTAAAATTTATTTGTTAAATTAAATTTAACAATAATTTTTTATATGAACAATAAACAATAAACAATAACCTAAAAAAACATACAATGTAAATACATTAAAATGTTCAATGGTTTGAAGGAGAATATGTTCTCATATCACAGAGAATAAAATAAATACTGAATGTAGTCAATGAAAATAAAAATTTAATCCAAATCTAAATTGATTGGGAAAATTACTGTCATAAAAACATTAGCCCTTTCTAAATTAGTGCATATTTTCAGCACTATGAAAAGATTAAAGACTGAAAGAGGATTGGATATGGTAGTTGTCCAAACATGTATTGAAGCTTTAAAATTATCTTCCCTCAAATTTTACTGTATTAGTAAAATAATTCAATTTGTAACCCTGCCAATATTCCATACCATAATATTTTTAAAAATTTTAGTCTTGAACAGTATAAACTTTATGATTTTCTTGCAGAACCACTATGGCTTAACCATAATAATAAACATCCCTATCTTATTATCTGAGAAATTGGGCCAAAATGGGCTTAATGACAGTAAAAGAATTATGCGATGAACATGGTTTTATGCCCTTTGATAAATTACAAGTGAAATATAAGATTAGATTTAGAAGTAAAGTTTTAGATCATAATTATTAACTTCATATCTTGCCCAACTGATTAAAATCTTTAATCAATAGCACAAAAGCACAAAAGCACAAAAATAATTCCTACTTATAATTTGTATTTCAGTATTTACCAAAGAAATATTTTGAAGTATACAAAGGGATCAAGATTTTTTTATGATAAGTTTGTTTCCAATAATGTTAAACTTGATCTTTGTAAAAAGTGGAAAGTGATATTTAATGACTATGACTGGAATAACATTTTCAATTCATACAGACATGGTTTGATAGATGTAAAACTTCTTGATCTTCAATATAGATTTTTGCAAAGAGTTATAGAACAAAAAAGAATTGTTGACATTGATATATGGCTTTAAAAAAAGTAGCCTTTTCAGTTCATATCATTTATTGTAAAATATGAAATATTTCATGTATAATATATATATTGGCTGTGTAACCATTGGGAACCAAAAAATAGTCTTGTAATAAATAATAAGTACAGAGAACAGGGAAAATATAACCGTTTTATGATTTCAGATGACATGTGATCCCAACTTTCTGATCACTAACTGCGTTGCCAACTGGCCTGGATCATGCCATGACTCGAGGATATTCAGGGAGAGCAAGCTGTCCGAAAACTTTGAAAATGGTAAAATATGTACAATAATTACAAGGAATAAAAATACAGCAATTTATTTTTATCTAACTCTGTATTTTTCATGCAATTATTCATATTATTCAGTCTTGGTGATATAAAGGTTGTATAAAAATTTCCAGTCGATGCCTTATTACCTACAATTTCGAATCTATCTCGCTAATTTAAAAATTAATAAATATTTTTATCCTATGTTATAATTACATAAACGTACAATTAATTTGGAACAAGGATCAATTAAAATTATTTTGATATGTTTATTAATAAATAGTTATTCATGGACATTTTACAGGCCTTAAAGGGGCAGTAGCACGTTTTTATGGGGAATATAAGGTGATGTCAGGAAAATTAAAATAAATGGTTCCAATTGAAAGAAAATGTATTTAAACTAAATGAAGCAGTACTAATTTAAATATATAACGTAAAGTTTAGCCATGCGATTCATTTTTCTTACACAAAATGAATTAAAGGTGTTCACAAAAAATGGCCGCCAATGGATTTTATGTGAATCTCCATATTTTGTCCTCTGACTATGGATGAAAGGCTTGTGTAATGTGATTTTTGACACTGTCGAATTAATACATTTAGCATTAACTTACAATTATCAGTGAAATATTTAAAATTATCAAAAAACGTGCTACTGCCCCTTTAAAGAAAATCTTTTCAGACTTAAAGGCAAATGACCAATGTAATAGTAAATCATATATATGAATTCTATCTATCTGTAGTTCCTTTTGTAGCAAACTACTGATACAAATCATAGTTATTTTCACCATTTAATACTTATTTCAGGTTTACACGATGGCATCCTCCTAGGCGACTCTGGCTACCCATGTCGGCGATACCTGATGACCCCATATAACAATACAAATGATATTAGACACAAAGAAAGATTTAACTCTGCATTATGTAGGACTAGGGTACTAATTGAACAGACATTTGGCATATTAAAAAGAAGATTTCCTTGTCTCTCTATTGGTCTGAGAACAAATCCATCAAGGGCATGCAAGTACATTGTGGCTTGTGCGATCTTGCACAACATTGGCATTTTAAAATCAGATATTGTTATCAGTGATGTGGAAGAGTTAACACTGCAAGGTCCTGACACTCAGCCCATGCACTTTCAGGTCAATGATGGATTTGGTATCAGAGATGTGATTGCACAAACTTACTTTTCCTGAAGTTAGATGAAAATCAATGTACCATATTCCATTAAAGTTTCAAAAATTCATTTTACAATCCTAAGGGAATAAAATGGGTGAACACAGAAATGGCAGCAAGTGGTTCTTGCTTCTTACTTATCTGTAGTAAGGGTGTATTTGATCTTCATACTTATCTGTAGTAAAGGTGTATTTGATCTTCATACTTATCTGTAGTAAGGGTGTATTTGACCTATGAATAAAAACCTTGTTTAATATACTTATAATTACAATGTTTGAGGTATAGAAATGGGCACTGACCACAAACCTTATAAATTTCTGACAAAGAAGCCATTACAATTCAAAATCAAATTATAATAACAGAACCATCTAATTATATGTCATGAGTAATAATTTTGAGATATCTACATCTGATTTAGTGAAGAAAAAATATATAACTTGTAACAAACATTTCATGACTCCGGTCCGGCTCACAACTTCTAACATAATTATCACATTTTTGTCCAATTTGACATTGAGACACAAAATCACTTAACGGGGTGTCATGATAAACAAATTAAGTTTTCTAAAAAATTCTATAGACACAATAATAGATGGGGTATGGCCTTTTTGATAAAATTGAAACTATTGGTGCACAACTTGGTGCTTACTAGTTTGTGTTATATATTATTCAGTCATGTATTGATTCAATTTCTAAAAGAATTTGCTAGTGACCAAATATATACCAGAATAAATAATTTCAACTTAAGTGCCAGCTCTTCGGGTGTAATATTGAAGTATGGATATTAATTTTTTATATATCTATATATTTATTATTATTATTTATATATTTTATAATCTAAATCTTAATTTCCAAACAATTTAAACAGAATTCCCATCCAATCCCAAATTACAAAGTTACAACAGCAGTTTAACTCACCAGCTTCTTTGCATTGTCAATCTGAATTAAAGCCAACTGCTGTTGTAACTTTGCCAGTTTAGTCTGTTCTTGGATGAGAATTCTGTTTTCCTTCACCCTTTCTAGTTCCTCTCTTAAGATCAAATCGTCGGTGCCATTTGTTTTGCTTTTTGATTTATTTTCATAATTCATGAAAGAAAAATCTAAAATTGACGTGTCAATGGTTGGAAATAAATTGGCTGAATGTTCTGGGATTGCTTCTGTCTGTTCTTCATTTGGTTCATTTGGGCTCATCGTCACGGGCACTGAAAACAGTTAAACATTGTGTTTATATCATAATTTATAACCCAACACAGGGATCACTTTGGACAGGGATTTAGGGATATTTACCCATTGATGTATCAAAATATCCCATTATCAATACTAATGAGGGGAGAAAGTCTCATTGCAAATATCAAAACTATTATTTTTCTTCTGAAACATCCCATTGCTTTCTCTGAAAATCCCATTATATTAGGCCAAGTGAAGATTTTTCTCCCTTTCATACTTTGAACCAGGGTGATCCCTGCCAACAGATAATCCAGTTTGCTTTCTATAATCTGTATTATTCAAGATTAGAGTTTTTATTTTGTTTATTAAAATATAAATTGGTGCAATTTTAATGTGAACTCATGAACAAGTCACACTAGTTATAAAGTATACTGAATATACTAAATGAAGAGAAATCAATAAATTTTTGACATTTCATTCAGACATTGATTGTGTGTTCAAACCCTCTTAATGGCTCTTATGATATAGTAATAACATTTTTTTTAAATTGTGTATAGCTATTAGCTGCTATCCATGTTGTTTTTTAAGGTCATTATGCCATACTGTTGTTGTCTAAAACAAATGACATGTGAAATGTAAGTGATCACTAATCTTGAACAGTTAACAAGCTACCTTTTAAAAGTGACGCCATATCTTTAATGACTAAGATGTATGAATAAAGCAATGACATCACTAGATTTGTACAATGTACAATGTAATTTGTAAAAAAAATATTAGAATTGAATTAAGAATGTATTAATATTTGATGACATACATGGATCAGTATCAAACTTTATATTTCATACATCTGTATATGAAGTTTATTCCTATATATAATGTATATGTGAAATAGCTATGTGCTATGTGCATTGCTGCCTTCAAAGGAATAAAATGTGCTGTTCTCCATGAACAAATTCTGGTTCTCAAGGTTCTGTAGCACCAGCTGCTCCGGGGTGGTGGGGGAGTCGGGGCGGGGGCCACCTCCAGTGGGGGGTCTGATTGAGGAACTCCTCTTCGCTTTCGCTGTAAAGTAAATGAAATTACATACTGACATGGATGATTATTATACCGGGTATATATATTAGTTACTTATATAATATTTGATGAAATACAATCAAAATCAAAGGTTCTATCTACTTACTTAAATGACACCAAGTATAATTAGAGGCAGGGATTGGGACAGACATCTTTAAATGGGCCATTTTCAGTTTTTTGGTATTTAGGAATTACTTTTCAATTACTTTGCCCATTACCATGCCCCCTGTCTTTCCCAATCACTGTAAGGTAAAACCAATTCCTGAATTTGTATTAAAGCAAATGAGAAATGTATTTTTATTTATTAATTTTTGAAATTCATTTATTTAAAATTACATGTTAAGTTGGAAAATTATTGAAAATACCAACCTTTCTGTTTGATGTTTTGATACTTTTTCTTGAGCTCACCAATAGTTCGCACATCTGATTTGCTGATACTGAACAAAATAATTTGAAATATTACTGTTTTATATCCATTTGAATGTCAGTGTTCTACAAGTTAAATCAGTGAAAATAAGTCAATAATCTTATCTATCATTTCTTATTTTGCTTCAGATCTTTCACATTCAAATATAATACAAGACTTTATTTTCTCAATAATAATTTTTTTTTCATTGACAAATCCATCAAATATACATGAAAATACCCAATCATTAATACCTGAATAAAAAATCTTAAAATATTGGAATGCTCTTAACATAGATTTGGTCTAAAAATAGAAAGGTACTTCCCATGACTGACCGGAAAAGCGGATCATTCATAAATAAATATTGTAATGATTCACATATGTATAGAAATATAATAATAATTGAGTCAATATAAACGACCGATTGTATATTTGTGGTTGTTATTACTTAGCAATCGATACTAATCATAGATTATGAATACTGGAATTACTTTACTAATCTAAAGATCGAGAGATGCATCCATTTCCCAAATCTGATTTAGAAATTACGCAATTATCAATTAGCACGAATACAACGTTTCGATAAGTCCTTATATTACGCTCAAATAGCTTCAAAATAAAAATACATCTCATTATGACGTGTCTGAACATCAACAGTTTCACTACTTACGAGTTTACTGCCGAGGAAATCGCCTCCCAAGCGCTGATTTTTCGCTTGTTGGTGCGCTCGCACCCGTCTAGCTTGCCGAAGAGGAGGCCCTCCCTCTTGTTGACTTCTTCGACAAGGATCACCTCCTCTTCACGGGTCCAGTTGGCTCGCCTTTTCTTTTCTTCAGCCATGTCTTATGTCGAAGCTGTCAATCAAGCAGACGACAGCCGCGAGCGCGTGCCGTGTTGACAAACAAAGCGACAATTTCATGTCCAAATGTTTCAACAGCAGATGTGAGTCATAATTAGCTAAATTATGAAACACTATGGACAAGTATTATTAATCTTTTTGCCCAATCACATTGCTGCTCATTTTACTCTTTTTGTGCTTTAACCGCAAATTACAGTCTTGATGGGCAGCACCCCGATAATTGTTGCTTCTCTTCAAATGGTCATGATCCCTCACTTTAATCGACTTTTGATCAAATGATTTTTGACAGATAAGACAAGTGTGTGCCTTTTGAAAGGCTGTCTCATCCTCCTCTGTCATATGGATAGCAAAGAACTTATTAAACTTTGTCTGAATAGCTTTTTCCAAAGTGACCAATGACAACAGCAGGTTGGTTATAGTCTGGATCAATTGACACTACTTTGTAACAAAAGCCAGAAGGTTCGTGTTTTTGATAAAATGAGGTATGTTTTGATTGCAGTACTTCATGTTCAGTCACTTGTTTGGTCAATGACTCAAAATCAGCGTAAGTGAGGCACTCTCAGCTGATTCTGAATGTTTTTGAATCTAACCCATGCTTTTACTCCTTCAGGCATTTTAATTTTCTGCATGCTATGATCATAGCAATAAGGAATGTGATTTTCTAACAGATCCCTTCATCTGAAGCCATGGAGACAATGCCTACAGTAAAAAACAGCCCCGTTGTGCTTTGAACGTTCCCCCTACTAAAGTCTCTGATTAAACAGAAATGCCTCTTTTCTTCCTGACTCAGTAGTAGCAGATCTACTGTTTTCTCACCCCTGTACTTGCTGACATGAAGTGGGAATATCCCATCTTTCTCATCATAACCAAACACATTGACAGAAATTCTATTTTGTTTTTCAAATTTCGGAATTTGTGAAAGGGGGACAGGTTTATCAATTGTGATACTCTGTTTGCATGCTGCTTAAAGGACAAAGGATGGAGTGCCGCAAGAATGCACCACAGAAAACATTTTTGATCATTGTTTTGAATATTCAAAACTGCTTTCTTATCTGCCAAATATTTGGGAAGAGGAATGTATGAGCTTGCTGAAAGGGGGACATATTCAGCTGTGTTAATCTCAAGATGTATGATGTTATCTAAATCCATCCACTCCCCTCGACCTGGAAATGTGAAGATGCATACAATTTCTGAAAAGCTTCAGCTAATTGCTCATCAATTTCTGAGAAGTTGCTTACCCAAAAGTTTGTGCTTCTCAAAACCGGTTCTGCCAAATGACTTTGGTTATTTTCATCATATTTCACATACTTTAATTTAAGAGTGAGAAACCATTTCATACCTTTCTTCTCCTTGAGAAAATCATGCAATATACTAACAATATTGTCCTGTTCATAGGCTAAAAACTGAAGAATGTTTACACTGTAAGCCTAATCGGGAGTGAGTGCTGTTGTCCTCAGAGACCCGTCCCAGGCTGACCTCAAACCTCCCCCAACCTGATTTGCTTGCCTGGCGAAATACCTGTCTCGACGACGCACACACGAACCACAGTGCTGTACTTGACTGCTATAAAAACGCTACGGGAGAGGACGGTGGCAGGTCAAGCATTCCCGATCTGAATGTGAACAGCTCTCAAAGAACTGTTTCCCCGGTAGCAAGCATGTGTGATGTCCACACCAGTTACAAGCATCATAACGGGCCGGAGATGGGATGTTTTCCTTTGACTGAAGGCATGGGCGTTTAGACTGGGGGCTGGCTGATGTTGATGGTCTCTTCAAGCTGTGACATTGAAGATCATCCAGCCGTGAATAGGCCTTGCCACATCTACCACACTCATATCGTTTATCGTCATGTACTGTTCTTATATGCCGCAGAAGATTCTTTCTCTGTATAAAAGGCTAGTTACAATGATGACAATGTACCTTTTGAACTGAGGGATGTACATGTATGAACGGTGACGGGCTTGTCTGTTTGGCTAACAGTTCAATCCGTTTTAAATTCACTTCAGGGTCATTGTGGCAGTTGTTTGCTGTGGACTGAGAGTCTTCACATTGCTGAGAAACTATTGTTTTGCCTCCATCCTAGATAACGGGAAAACCTATATTAAGTCTACTTCAGTTTTACCAATGTGAGTTTTGTTTGCGTTTATTCATTACCACACTCTTCATTTCTTGAACTCTTTTCAGTGTTACCATGCATAATGTTTTGAAAATAAAGTATTAACTATAACAACCTTTTATTGATAGAAAGATTATTTTCTTTTGAGGCTAACATATTTCAACAAAAATATTTTCTGTTTAGTTACAGTTAAATGATGTCTGATTACACTGAGTATGAATCACCTTATAACTCCTTATCACTTGACAATGCGGGGAGAAATGTTTCCAAGTGTCCTTTCTTGCTGACTGCTTGTTACTGAATGCTATTTAATTCTATTGCCCTTCCTTTTATAGGCTCTTTAAGATGAGTTCATTCTAAACAATAACTACAGAGAGAGAGTTTATTCAGTAACTAGGCCACCGGCCCATTATACATTGCATAGTTATATAATTATACATTTCAAGATTGTTGAGGACATACAATTGTTTACATCTTTTCTTCATGGCAAGGAAAATAAATTTAGCTAGAGAGTCAACTACATCTCATCTTCACAACGTCACGGGCGAAACGAAAAAGTTTCTAAACTTTCCCATTCCTCCCTTGACATCATTGGCCGTAATTTCTGTGCTTGCATTTCAACCTGCTGCACGGAAGTAGCATAGTCCAATCAGAAGACAGCATGTTAAATGAACCGATTTGAAATGCGTATGCGTTTTACAAGGGAGAGAAACACTTTATTTGAGTGATACATTAATGTTTGTCTTCTCTGCATTATCGGTGCTCATCAAAAACATGACAACAACCATGCGGACTGAAATCTAAAATTAAATTTCACTCGGATAGTTTTCAAAAAGATCGTCTGTTAATATTTTGAATTTGTTCCGAATGTAAACGGCAATTTCATTGGCTATTGTTGAAAGAGCTATTAAGGGGCGTAACTTGTGATCACGATAGGTGTCGCTGCTCCGGATCACCAGTTTTCTACCTTGTGAAGGCAAGGTCGAAACGAGGAGTTGCTCGATACGTTTTCACCTTGCCGTGGGAAGATGACTACATCTGGGTTTGGTGATGATAACAATTGAATAAATCTGTTAAAACACGGAGTTTCACTGTAATATGTAGGTAAAATAGAACGTAGATCATTGAAAAATGGACAAATCATACAAAAATGATATTCTGACTTAATGCAAGGAATAATACAAAAAGGGCACAGTCTTTCATCTCTTGAGAGTCCAACTTTTCTACCTAATTCTATCATTAAATCAGGATTTGAACATCTGAATTTTGTTAAAGCAATTCTATAAACCCGTGTATTAACAATAGACAAGTATTGTTCATAGCCAAAAACAACTTTAAAATTTTTATACAATTGAAGTTTGAATGTTTTGAAATAGTTTCCAACCAATTTCGATTATCAATACATATAGATCTCTCCTTAAAAGTAGCTATAAAAGAACTAATACAGCCAAAATCTTGATTTTGCCAGATATAACCAAAACCATATTCATAAAGAAGTTTCTTAACATTTAAAGCCCAGCATTGAATACCCTTTTCTGCTAACCTAAATTGAAAACTATAAGCATGTCTCAAAATTCTATTATTTTGCTGGTACATGTATAGTAATCTTATCCAGTATTTAAGTATCTTAACAATTTGCTTCGTTTTAAATGAAAAATAGCCAAGTTCACCCCTTGCTTCCATATTCGGGTTACTTCTACTAAGACATTCAATTGATTTAAAGTAGTTATCATACACCCGGGCTGGTCTGGACAAGTATGAAAACCCCATATTTCACATCCATATGATAATACAGGGAAGATTTGTACATCAAATATATGTTGTAAAACTGACAGTGGCATTTTGTGATAACCAGATATTTGTGATCTTAAAATATTTAAAACTTTAACAGTTTGCAATGACATAGTCTTTTGCGTAACAAACCATGATCCACTACATGAAAAATGAACACCTAAATATTTATATGATGAAACAATTTCAAGCATTTTTGAATTAAAATAAATTTCTCATACTTTTTTAACTTGCCTCCTTTCCTGAAAACCACAATTTGTGTCTTTTCAATGTTAACAGTAAGATTCCATTTCCTACAGTAGTTGGATAGACCATTTAAAGTCCCTTAGTCAGACTTGCATATCCAACTAAGCCTTCCGAAAAAGTGTGGCACATGAGCACATAGTCGGGTAGAAAAATCTTTCAGGAAATGTTTAATACCCAAATCAGATTGGTTGATAAACGAGAAAGTACCTAACTTGAATTTTGAAGTATACCACCCTCAAATCTTGCCGTAGCCTTAAACGACACCACAATCAGTGACATCACTGTTTCATGCGTAGGATTCACCTCATTTCCTGTTTTTGGAAATCATGGCTATTCAGGTTCCCTGAGTGTATACATTTCAAACATCTGCATTATGTTAATTACTTGCTCTCATATCACCAATTTCACAGAAAACTAATTACGGTAATTTTCACTAAACGACCAATATTAAGATCACATCCGATCGTTAATATTTCAATTATTTTCTTAGAAAGTAGTTTGGGTTATAAACTAAGCAAAATAAGGAGAGCATAATTCACACAAATAAAGAAAAATAGAGCCTTTGGCTCTGTAGCTCATCAGGCTTCATCATCAATTATGCTGTAGAGTGTGGCCAATGATACCCCCTTTGTAGAGGCCACCGGGGCACCAATAATAAAATTAAGTATATATAGGCGACAAGTTTCAGTTTTCTAGGCCTTATACTTCAGGAGAAGAAGATGAAAATAGATTTGAAGGACGTTCCTGTTGCCTTTATTAGGGGTCACAGGGCAACCAAAGCTACAATTTATAATCCTCACTAGCCAAGGAGTCTGTACAAAAAGTTTCAGCTTTCTAGGCCTTATGGTTCTGGAGAAGAAGATGAAAATAGGTTTTTAGGGCGTGGCCCCTGTGGCCCTTATTAGGGGTCACAGGGCCACCAAAGCTACAATTTATAATCCTCACTAGCTAAGGAGTCTATACACAAAGTTTCAGCTTTCTAGGCCTTATGGTTCTGGAGAAGAAGATGAAAATAGGTTTTTAGGGCGTGGCCCCTGTGGCCCTTATTAGGGGTCACAGGGCTACCAAAGCTACAATTTATAATCCTCACTAGCCAAGGAGTCTGTACATAAGGTTTCAGCTTTCTAGGCCTTATGGTTCTGGAGAAGAATATGAAAATAGGTTTTAGGGTGTGGCCCCTGTGGCCCTTATTAGGGGTCACAGGGCCACCAAAGCTACAATTTATAATCCTCACTAGCTAAGGAGTCTATACACAAAGTTTCAGCTTTCTAGGCCTTATGGTTCTGGAGAAGAAGATGAAAATAGGTTTTTAGGGCGTGGCCCCTGTGGCCCTTATTAGGGGTCACATGGCTACCAAAGCTACAATTTATAATCCTCACTAGCCAAGGAGTCTGTACATAAGGTTTCAGCTTTCTAGGCCTTATGGTTCTGGAGAAGAATATGAAAATAGGTTTTAGGGTGTGGCCCCTGTGGCCCTTATTAGGGGTCACAGGGCCACCAAAGCTACAATTTATAATCCTCACTAGCTAAGGAGTCTATACACAAAGTTTCAGCTTTCTAGGCCTTATGGTTCTGGAGAAGAAGATGAAAATAGGTTTTTAGGGCGTGGCCCCTGTGGCCCTTATTAGGGGTCACAGGGCTACCAAAGCTACAATTTATAATCCTCACTAGCCAAGGAGTCTGTACACAAAGTTTCAGCTTTCTAGGCCTTATGGTTCTGGAGAAGATGAAAATAGGTTTTTAGGGTGTGGCCCCTGTGGCCCTTATTAGGGGTCACAGGGCCACCAAAGCTACAATTTATAATCCTCACTAGCTAAGGAGTCTATACACAAAGTTTCAGCTTTCTAGGCCTTATGGTTCTGGAGAAGAAGATGAAAATAGGTTTTTAGGGCGTGGCCCCTGTGGCCCTTATTAGGGGTCACAGGGCTACCAAAGCTACAATTTATAATCCTCACTAGCCAAGGAGTCTGTACACAAGGTTTCAGCTTTCTAGGCCTTATGGTTCTGGAGAAGAATATGAAAATAGGTTTTAGGGTGTGGCCCCTGTGGCCCTTATTAGGGGTCACAGGGCCACCAAAGCTACAATTTATAATCCTCACTAGCCAAGGAGTCTGTACACAAGGTTTCAGCTTTCTAGGCCTTATGGTTCTGGAGAAGAATATGAAAATAGGTTTTAGGGTGTGGCCCCTGTGGCCCTTATTAGGGGTCACAGGGCCACCAAAGCTACAATTTATAATCCTCACTAGCCAATGAGTCTGTACACAAGGTTTCAGCTTTCTAGGCCTTATGGTTCTGGAGAAGAATATGAAAATAGGTTTTAGGGTGTGGCCCCTGTGGCCCTTATTAGGGGTCACAGGGCCACCAAAGCTACAATTTATAATCCTCACTAGCTAAGGAGTCTGTACACAAAGTTTCAGCTTTCTAGGCCTTATGGTTCTGGAGAAGAAGATGAAAATAGGTTTTTAGGGCGTGGCCCCTGTGGCCCTTATTAGGGGTCACAGGGCTACCAAAGCTACAATTTATAATCCTCACTAGCCAAGGAGTCTGTACACAAGGTTTCAGCTTTCTAGGCCTTATGGTTCTGGAGAAGAATATGAAAATAGGTTTTAGGGTGTGGCCCCTGTGGCCCTTATTAGGGGTCACAGGGCCACCAAAGATACAATTTATAATCCTCACTAGCTAAGGAGTCTATACACAAAGTTTCAGCTTTCTAGGCCTTATGGTTCTGGAGAAGAAGATGAAAATAGGTTTTTAGGGCGTGGCCCCTGTGGCCCTTATTAGGGGTCACAGGGCTACCAAAGCTACAATTTATAATCCTCACTAGCCAAGGAGTCTGTACACAAGGTTTCAGCTTTCTAGGCCTTATGGTTCTGTAGAAGAATATGAAAATAGGTTTTAGGGTGTGGCCCCTGTGGCCCTTATTAGGGGTCACAGGGCCACCAAAGCTACAATTTATAATCCTCACTAGCTAAGGAGTCTGTACACAAAGTTTCAGCTTTCTAGGCCTTATGGTTCTGGAGAAGAATATGAAAATAGGTTTTAGGGTGTGGCCCCTGTGGCCCTTATTAGGGGTCACAGGGCCACCAAAGCTACAATTTATAATCCTCACTAGCTAAGGAGTCTGTACAAAAAGTTTCAGCTTTCTAGGCCTTATGGTTCTGGAGAAGAAGATGAAAATAGGTTTTTAGGGTGTGGCCCTTGTGGCCCTTATTAGGGGTCACAGGGCCACCAAAGCTACAATTTATAATCTTCACTAGCCAAGGAGTCTGTATAAAAAGTTTCAGCTTTCTAGGCCTTATGGTTCTGGAGAAGAAGATGAAAATAGGTTTTTAGGGCGTGGCCCCTGTGGCCCTTATTAGGGGTCACAGGGCCACCAAAGCTACAATTTATAATCCTCACTAGCTAAGGAGTCTATACACAAAGTTTCAGCTTTCTAGGCCTTATGGTTCTGGAGAAGAAGATGAAAATAGGTTTTTAGGGCGTGGCCCCTGTGGCCCTTATTAGGGGTCACAGGGCTACCAAAGCTACAATTTATAATCCTCACTAGCCAAGGAGTCTGTACATAAGGTTTCAGCTTTCTAGGCCTTATGGTTCTGGAGAAGAATATGAAAATAGGTTTTAGGGTGTGGCCCCTGTGGCCCTTATTAGGGGTCACAGGGCCACCAAAGCTACAATTTATAATCCTCACTAGCTAAGGAGTCTATACACAAAGTTTCAGCTTTCTAGGCCTTATGGTTCTGGAGAAGAAGATGAAAATAGGTTTTTAGGGCGTGGCCCCTGTGGCCCTTATTAGGGGTCACAGGGCTACCAAAGCTACAATTTATAATCCTCACTAGCCAAGGAGTCTGTACACAAGGTTTCAGCTTTCTAGGCCTTATGGTTCTGGAGAAGAAGATGAAAATAGGTTTTTAGGGCGTGGCCCCTGTGGCCCTTATTAGGGGTCACAGGGCCACCAAAGCTACAATTTATAATCCTCACTAGCTAAGGAGTCTATACACAAAGTTTCAGCTTTCTAGGCCTTATGGTTCTGGAGAAGAAGATGAAAATAGGTTTTTAGGGCGTGGCCCCTGTGGCCCTTATTAGGGGTCACAGGGCTACCAAAGCTACAATTTATAATCCTCACTAGCCAAGGAGTCTGTACATAAGGTTTCAGCTTTCTAGGCCTTATGGTTCTGGAGAAGAATATGAAAATAGGTTTTAGGGTGTGGCCCCTGTGGCCCTTATTAGGGGTCACAGGGCCACCAAAGCTACAATTTATAATCCTCACTAGCTAAGGAGTCTATACACAAAGTTTCAGCTTTCTAGGCCTTATGGTTCTGGAGAAGAAGATGAAAATAGGTTTTTAGGGCGTGGCCCCTGTGGCCCTTATTAGGGGTCACAGGGCTACCAAAGCTACAATTTATAATCCTCACTAGCCAAGGAGTCTGTACACAAGGTTTCAGCTTTCTAGGCCTTATGGTTCTGGAGAAGAATATGAAAATAGGTTTTAGGGTGTGGCCCCTGTGGCCCTTATTAGGGGTCACAGGGCCACCAAAGCTACAATTTATAATCCTCACTAGCTAAGGAGTCTGTACACAAAGTTTCAGCTTTCTAGGCCTTATGGTTCTGGAGAAGAAGATGAAAATAGGTTTTTAGGGTGTGGCCCCTGTGGCCCTTATTAGGGGTCACAGGGCCACCAAAGCTACAATTTATAATCCTCACTAGCTAAGGAGTCTATACACAAAGTTTCAGCTTTCTAGGCCTTATGGTTCTGGAGAAGAAGATGAAAATAGGTTTTTAGGGCGTGGCCCCTGTGGCCCTTATTAGGGGTCACATGGCTACCAAAGCTACAATTTATAATCCTCACTAGCCAAGGAGTCTGTACATAAGGTTTCAGCTTTCTAGGCCTTATGGTTCTGGAGAAGAATATGAAAATAGGTTTTAGGGTGTGGCCCCTGTGGCCCTTATTAGGGGTCACAGGGCCACCAAAGCTACAATTTATAATCCTCACTAGCTAAGGAGTCTATACACAAAGTTTCAGCTTTCTAGGCCTTATAGTTCTGGAGAAGAAGATGAAAATAGGTTTTTAGGGCGTGGCCCCTGTGGCCCTTATTAGGGGTCACAGGGCTACCAAAGCTACAATTTATAATCCTCACTAGCCAAGGAGTCTGTACACAAGGTTTCAGCTTTCTAGGCCTTATGGTTCTGGAGAAGAATATGAAAATAGGTTTTAGGGTGTGGCCCCTGTGGCCCTTATTAGGGGTCACAGGGCCACCAAAGCTACAATTTATAATCCTCACTAGCTAAGGAGTCTGTACACAAAGTTTCAGCTTTCTAGGCCTTATGGTTCTGGAGAAGAAGATTAAAATAGGTTTTTAGGGTGTGGCCCCTGTGGCCCTTATTAGGGGTCACAGGGCCACCAAAGCTACAATTTATAATCCTCACTAGCTAAGGAGTCTATACACAAAGTTTCAGCTTTCTAGGCCTTATGGTTCTGGAGAAGAAGATGAAAATAGGTTTTTAGGGCGTGGCCCCTGTGGCCCTTATTAGGGGTCACATGGCTACCAAAGCTACAATTTATAATCCTCACTAGCCAAGGAGTCTGTACATAAGGTTTCAGCTTTCTAGGCCTTATGGTTCTGGAGAAGAATATGAAAATAGGTTTTAGGGTGTGGCCCCTGTGGCCCTTATTAGGGGTCACAGGGCCACCAAAGCTACAATTTATAATCCTCACTAGCTAAGGAGTCTATACACAAAGTTTCAGCTTTCTAGGCCTTATAGTTCTGGAGAAGAAGATGAAAATAGGTTTTTAGGGCGTGGCCCCTGTGGCCCTTATTAGGGGTCACAGGGCTACCAAAGCTACAATTTATAATCCTCACTAGCCAAGGAGTCTGTACACAAGGTTTCAGCTTTCTAGGCCTTATGGTTCTGGAGAAGAATATGAAAATAGGTTTTAGGGTGTGGCCCCTGTGGCCCTTATTAGGGGTCACAGGGCCACCAAAGCTACAATTTATAATCCTCACTAGCTAAGGAGTCTATACACAAAGTTTCAGCTTTCTAGGCCTTATGGTCCTGGAGAAGAAGATGAAAATAGGTTTTTAGGGCGTGGCCCCTGTGGCCCTTATTAGGGGTCACAGGGCTACCAAAGCTACAATTTATAATCCTCACTAGCCAAGGAGTCTGTACATAAGGTTTCAGCTTTCTAGGCCTTATGGTTCTGGAGAAGAATATGAAAATAGGTTTTAGGGTGTGGCCCCTGTGGCCCTTATTAGGGGTCACAGTGCCACCAAAGCTACAATTTATAATCCTCACTAGCTAAGGAGTCTATACACAAAGTTTCAGCTTTCTAGGCCTTATGGTTCTGGAGAAGAAGATGAAAATAGGTTTTTAGGGCGTGGCCCCTGTGGCCCTTATTAGGGGTCACAGGGCTACCAAAGCTACAATTTATAATCCTCACTAGCCAAGGAGTCTGTACACAAGGTTTCAGCTTTCTAGGCCTTATGGTTCTGGAGAAGAATATGAAAATAGGTTTTAGGGTGTGGCCCCTGTGGCCCTTATTAGGGGTCACAGGGCCACCAAAGCTACAATTTATAATCCTCACTAGCTAAGGAGTCTGTACACAAAGTTTCAGCTTTCTAGGCCTTATGGTTCTGGAGAAGAAGATGAAAATAGGTTTTTAGGGTGTGGCCCCTGTGGCCCTTATTAGGGGTCACAGGGCCACCAAAGCTACAATTTATAATCCTCACTAGCTAAGGAGTCTATACACAAAGTTTCAGCTTTCTAGGCCTTATGGTTCTGGAGAAGAATATGAAAATAGGTTTTAGGGTGTGGCCCCTGTGGCCCTTATTAGGGGTCACAGGGCCACCAAAGCTACAATTTATAATCCTCACTAGCTAAGGAGTCTATACACAAAGTTTCAGCTTTCTAGGCCTTATGGTTCTGGAGAAGAAGATGAAAATAGGTTTTTAGGGCGTGGCCCCTGTGGCCCTTATTAGGGGTCACAGGGCTACCAAAGCTACAATTTATAATCCTCACTAGCCAAGGAGTCTGTACATAAGGTTTCAGCTTTCTAGGCCTTATGGTTCTGGAGAAGAATATGAAAATAGGTTTTAGGGTGTGGCCCCTGTGGCCCTTATTAGGGGTCACAGGGCCACCAAAGCTACAATTTATAATCCTCACTAGCTATGGAGTCTATACACAAAGTTTCAGCTTTCTAGGCCTTATGGTTCTGGAGAAGAAGATGAAAATAGGTTTTTAGGGCGTGGCCCCTGTGGCCCTTATTAGGGGTCACAGGGCTACCAAAGCTACAATTTATAATCCTCACTAGCCAAGGAGTCTGTACACAAGGTTTCAGCTTTCTAGGCCTTATGGTTCTGGAGAAGAATATGAAAATAGGTTTTAGGGTGTGGCCCCTGTGGCCCTTATTAGGGGTCACAGGGCCACCAAAGCTACAATTTATAATCCTCACTAGCTAAGGAGTCTGTACACAAAGTTTCAGCTTTCTAGGCCTTATGGTTCTGGAGAAGAAGATGAAAATAGGTTTTTAGGGTGTGGCCCCTGTGGCCCTTATTAGGGGTCACAGGGCCACCAAAGCTACAATTTATAATCCTCACTAGCTAAGGAGTCTATACACAAAGTTTCAGGTTTCTAGGCCTTATGGTTCTGGAGAAGAAGATGAAAATAGGTTTTTAGGGCGTGGCCCCTGTGGCCCTTATTAGGGGTCACATGGCTACCAAAGCTACAATTTATAATCCTCACTAGCCAAGGAGTCTGTACATAAGGTTTCAGCTTTCTAGGCCTTATGGTTCTGGAGAAGAATATGAAAATAGGTTTTAGGGTGTGGCCCCTGTGGCCCTTATTAGGGGTCACAGGGCCACCAAAGCTACAATTTATAATCCTCACTAGCTAAGGAGTCTATACACAAAGTTTCAGCTTTCTAGGCCTTATAGTTCTGGAGAAGAAGATGAAAATAGGTTTTTAGGGCGTGGCCCCTGTGGCCCTTATTAGGGGTCACAGGGCTACCAAAGCTACAATTTATAATCCTCACTAGCCAAGGAGTCTGTACACAAGGTTTCAGCTTTCTAGGCCTTATGGTTCTGGAGAAGAATATGAAAATAGGTTTTAGGGTGTGGCCCCTGTGGCCCTTATTAGGGGTCACAGGGCCACCAAAGCTACAATTTATAATCCTCACTAGCTAAGGAGTCTGTACACAAAGTTTCAGCTTTCTAGGCCTTATGGTTCTGGAGAAGAAGATGAAAATAGGTTTTTAGGGTGTGGCCCCTGTGGCCCTTATTAGGGGTCACAGGGCCACCAAAGCTACAATTTATAATCCTCACTAGCTAAGGAGTCTATACACAAAGTTTCAGCTTTCTAGGCCTTATGGTTCTGGAGAAGAAGATGAAAATAGGTTTTTAGGGCGTGGCCCCTGTGGCCCTTATTAGGGGTCACAGGGCTACCAAAGCTACAATTTATAATCCTCACTAGCCAAGGAGTCTGTACACAAGGTTTCAGCTTTCTAGGCCTTATGGTTCTGGAGAAGAATATGAAAATAGGTTTTAGGGTGTGGCCCCTGTGGCCCTTATTAGGGGTCACAGGGCCACCAAAGATACAATTTATAATCCTCACTAGCTAAGGAGTCTATACACAAAGTTTCAGCTTTCTAGGCCTTATGGTTCTGGAGAAGAAGATGAAAATAGGTTTTTAGGGCGTGGCCCCTGTGGCCCTTATTAGGGGTCACAGGGCTACCAAAGCTACAATTTATAATCCTCACTAGCCAAGGAGTCTGTACACAAGGTTTCAGCTTTCTAGGCCTTATGGTTCTGGAGAAGAATATGAAAATAGGTTTTAGGGTGTGGCCCCTGTGGCCCTTATTAGGGGTCACAGGGCCACCAAAGCTACAATTTATAATCCTCACTAGCTAAGGAGTCTGTACACAAAGTTTCAGCTTTCTAGGCCTTATGGTTCTGGAGAAGAATATGAAAATAGGTTTTAGGGTGTGGCCCCTGTGGCCCTTATTAGGGGTCACAGGGCCACCAAAGCTACAATTTATAATCCTCACTAGCTAAGGAGTCTGTACAAAAAGTTTCAGCTTTCTAGGCCTTATGGTTCTGGAGAAGAAGATGAAAATAGGCTTTTAGGGTGTGGCCCCTGTGGCCCTTATTAGGGGTCACAGGGCCACCAAAGCTACAATTTATAATCTTCACTAGCCAAGGAGTCTGTACAAAAAGTTTCAGCTTTCAAGGCCTTATGGTTCTGGAGAAGAAGATGAAAATAGGTTTTTAGGGCGTGGCCCCTGTGGCCCTTATTAGGGGTCACAGGGCAACCAAAGCTACAATTTATAATCCTCACTAGCTAAGGAGTCTATACACAAAGTTTCAGCTTTCTAGGCCTTATGGTTCTGGAGAAGAAGATGAAAATAGGTTTTTAGGGCGTGGCCCCTGTGGCCCTTATTAGGGGTCACAGGGCTACCAAAGCTACAATTTATAATCCTCACTAGCCAAGGAGTCTGTACACAAGGTTTCAGCTTTCTAGGCCTTATGGTTCTGGAGAAGAAGATGAAAATAGGTTTTTAGGGCGTGGCCCCTGTGGCCCTTATTAGGGGTCACAGGGCTACCAAAGCTACAATTTATAATCCTCACTAGCCAAGGAGTCTGTACATAAGGTTTCAGCTTTCTAGGCCTTATGGTTCTGGAGAAGAATATGAAAATAGGTTTTAGGGTGTGGCCCCTGTGGCCCTTATTAGGGGTCACAGGGCCACCAAAGCTACAATTTATAATCCTCACTAGCCAAGGAGTCTATACACAAAGTTTCAGCTTTCTAGGCCTTATGGTTCTGGAGAAGAAGATGAAAATAGGTTTTTAGGGCGTGGCCCCTGTGGCCCTTATTAGGGGTCACAGGGCTACCAAAGCTACAATTTATAATCCTCACTAGCCAAGGAGTCTGTACACAAGGTTTCAGCTTTCTAGGCCTTATGGTTCTGGAGAAGAATATGAAAATAGGTTTTAGGGTGTGGCCCCTGTGGCCCTTATTAGGGGTCACAGGGCCACCAAAGCTACAATTTATAATCCTCACTAGCTAAGGAGTCTGTACACAAAGTTTCAGCTTTCTAGGCCTTATGGTTCTGGAGAAGAATATGAAAATAGGTTTTAGGGTGTGGCCCCTGTGGCCCTTATTAGGGGTCACAGGGCCACCAAAGCTACAATTTATAATCCTCACTAGCTAAGGAGTCTGTACACAAAGTTTCAGCTTTCTAGGCCTTATGGTTCTGGAGAAGAAGATGAAAATAGGTTTTTAGGGCGTGGCCCCTGTGGCCCTTATTAGGGGTCACAGGGCTACCAAAGCTACAATTTATAATCCTCACTAGCCAAGGAGTCTGTACACAAGGTTTCAGCTTTCTAGGCCTTATGGTTCTGGAGAAGAATATGAAAATAGGTTTAAGGGGGTGGCCCCTGTGGCCCTTATTAGGGGTCACAGGGCCACCAAAGATACAATTTATAATCCTCACTAGCTAAGGAGTCTATACACAAAGTTTCAGCTTTCTAGGCCTTATGGTTCTGGAGAAGAAGATGAAAATAGGTTTTTAGGGCGTGGCCCCTGTGGCCCTTATTAGGGGTCACAGGGCTACCAAAGCTACAATTAATAATCCTCACTAGCCAAGGAGTCTGTACACAAGGTTTCAGCTTTCTAGGCCTTATGGTTCTGGAGAAGAATATGAAAATAGGTTTTAGGGTGTGGCCCCTGTGGCCCTTATTAGGGGTCACAGGGCCACCAAAGCTACAATTTATAATCCTCACTAGCTAAGGAGTCTGTACACAAAGTTTCAGCTTTCTAGGCCTTATGGTTCTGGAGAAGAATATGAAAATAGGTTTTAGGGTGTGGCCCCTGTGGCCCTTATTAGGGGTCACAGGGCCACCAAAGCTACAATTTATAATCCTCACTAGCTAAGGAGTCTGTACAAAAAGTTTCAGCTTTCTAGGCCTTATGGTTCTGGAGAAGAAGATGAAAATAGGTTTTTAGGGTGTGGCCCTTGTGGCCCTTATTAGGGGTCACAGGGCCACCAAAGCTACAATTTATAATCTTCACTAGCCAAGGAGTCTGTATAAAAAGTTTCAGCTTTCTAGGCCTTATGGTTCTGGAGAAGAAGATGAAAATAGGTTTTTAGGGCGTGGCCCCTGTGGCCCTTATTAGGGGTCACAGGGCCACCAAAGCTACAATTTATAATCCTCACTAGCTAAGGAGTCTATACACAAAGTTTCAGCTTTCTAGGCCTTATGGTTCTGGAGAAGAAGATGAAAATAGGTTTTTAGGGCGTGGCCCCTGTGGCCCTTATTAGGGGTCACAGGGCTACCAAAGCTACAATTTATAATCCTCACTAGCCAAGGAGTCTGTACATAAGGTTTCAGCTTTCTAGGCCTTATGGTTCTGGAGAAGAATATGAAAATAGGTTTTAGGGTGTGGCCCCTGTGGCCCTTATTAGGGGTCACAGGGCCACCAAAGCTACAATTTATAATCCTCACTAGCTAAGGAGTCTATACACAAAGTTTCAGCTTTCTAGGCCTTATGGTTCTGGAGAAGAATATGAAAATAGGTTTTTAGGGCGTGGCCCCTGTGGCCCTTATTAGGGGTCACAGGGCTACCAAAGCTACAATTTATAATCCTCACTAGCCAAGGAGTCTGTACACAAGGTTTCAGCTTTCTAGGCCTTATGGTTCTGGAGAAGAAGATGAAAATAGGTTTTTAGGGCGTGGCCCCTGTGGCCCTTATTAGGGGTCACAGGGCCACCAAAGCTACAAATTATAATCCTCACTAGCTAAGGAGTCTATACACAAAGTTTCAGCTTTCTAGGCCTTATGGTTCTGGAGAAGAAGATGAAAATAGGTTTTTAGGGCGTGGCCCCTGTGGCCCTTATTAGGGGTCACAGGGCTACCAAAGCTACAATTTATAATCCTCACTAGCCAAGGAGTCTGTACATAAGGTTTCAGCTTTCTAGGCCTTATGGTTCTGGAGAAGAATATGAAAATAGGTTTTAGGGTGTGGCCCCTGTGGCCCTTATTAGGGGTCACAGGGCCACCAAAGCTACAATTTATAATCCTCACTAGCTAAGGAGTCTATACACAAAGTTTCAGCTTTCTAGGCCTTATGGTTCTGGAGAAGAAGATGAAAATAGGTTTTTAGGGCGTGGCCCCTGTGGCCCTTATTAGGGGTCACAGGGCTACCAAAGCTACAATTTATAATCCTCACTAGCCAAGGAGTCTGTACACAAGGTTTCAGCTTTCTAGGCCTTATGGTTCTGGAGAAGAATATGAAAATAGGTTTTAGGGTGTGGCCCCTGTGGCCCTTATTAGGGGTCACAGGGCCACCAAAGCTACAATTTATAATCCTCACTAGCTAAGGAGTCTGTACACAAAGTTTCAGCTTTCTAGGCCTTATGGTTCTGGAGAAGAAGATGAAAATAGGTTTTTAGGGTGTGGCCCCTGTGGCCCTTATTAGGGGTCACAGGGCCACCAAAGCTACAATTTATAATCCTCACTAGCTAAGGAGTCTATACACAAAGTTTCAGCTTTCTAGGCCTTATGGTTCTGGAGAAGAAGATGAAAATAGGTTTTTAGGGCGTGGCCCCTGTGGCCCTTATTAGGGGTCACAGGGCTACCAAAGCTACAATTTATAATCCTCACTAGCCAAGGAGTCTGTACACAAGGTTTCAGCTTTCTAGGCCTTATGGTTCTGGAGAAGAATATGAAAATAGGTTTTAGGGTGTGGCCCCTGTGGCCCTTATTAGGGGTCACAGGGCCACCAAAGATACAATTTATAATCCTCACTAGCTAAGGAGTCTATACACAAAGTTTCAGCTTTCTAGGCCTTATGGTTCTGGAGAAGAAGATGAAAATAGGTTTTTAGGGCGTGGCCCCTGTGGCCCTTATTAGGGGTCACAGGGCTACCAAAGCTACAATTTATAATCCTCACTAGCCAAGGAGTCTGTACACAAGGTTTCAGCTTTCTAGGCCTTATGGTTCTGGAGAAGAATATGAAAATAGGTTTTAGGGTGTGGCCCCTGTGGCCCTTATTAGGGGTCACAGGGCCACCAAAGCTACAATTTATAATCCTCACTAGCTAAGGAGTCTGTACACAAAGTTTCAGCTTTCTAGGCCTTATGGTTCTGGAGAAGAAGATGAAAATAGGTTTTTAGGGTGTGGCCCCTGTGGCCCTTATTAGGGGTCACAGGGCCACCAAAGCTACAATTTATAATCCTCACTAGCTAAGGAGTCTATACACAAAGTTTCAGCTTTCTAGGCCTTATGGTTCTGGAGAAGAAGATGAAAATAGGTTTTTAGGGCGTGGCCCCTGTGGCCCTTATTAGGGGTCACAGGGCTACCAAAGCTACAATTTATAATCCTCACTAGCCAAGGAGTCTGTACACAAGGTTTCAGCTTTCTAGGCCTTATGGTTCTGGAGAAGAATATGAAAATAGGTTTTAGGGTGTGGCCCCTGTGGCCCTTATTAGGGGTCACAGGGCCACCAAAGCTACAATTTATAATCCTCACTAGCTAAGGAGTCTGTACACAAAGTTTCAGCTTTCTAGGCCTTATGGTTCTGGAGAAGAAGATGAAAATAGGTTTTTAGGGCGTGGCCCCTGTGGCCCTTATTAGGGGTCACAGGGCCACCAAAGCTACAATTTATAATCCTCACTAGCTAAGGAGTCTATACACAAAGTTTCAGCTTTCTAGGCCTTATGGTTCTGGAGAAGAAGATGAAAATAGGTTTTTAGGGCGTGGTCCCTGTGGCCCTTATTAGGGGTCACAGGGCTACCAAAGCTACAATTTATAATCCTCACTAGCTAAGGAGTCTATACACAAAGTTTCAGCTTTCTAGGCCTTATGGTTCTGGAGAAGAAGATGAAAATAGGTTTTTAGGGCGTGGCCCCTGTGGCCCTTATTAGGGGTCACAGGGCTACCAAAGCAACAATTTATAATCCTCACTAGCCAAGGAGTCTGTACACAAGGTTTCAGCTTTCTAGGCCTTATGGTTCTGGAGAAGAATATGAAAATAGGTTTTAGGGTGTGGCCCCTGTGGCCCTTATTAGGGGTCACAGGGCCACCAAAGATACAATTTATAATCCTCACTAGCTAAGGAGTCTGTACACAAAGTTTCAGCTTTCTAGGCCTTATGGTTCTGGAGAAGAAGATGAAAATAGGTCACAGGGCTACCAAAGCTACAATTTATAATCCTCACTAGCCAAGGAGTCTGTACACAAGGTTTCAGCTTTCTAGGCCTTATGGTTCTGGAGAAGAATATGAAAATAGGTTTTTAGGGTGTGGCCCCTGTGGCCCTTATTAGGGGTCACAGGGCAACCAAAGCTACAATTTATAATCCTCACTAGCTAAGGAGTCTGTACACAAAGTTTCAGCTTTCTAGGCCGTATGGTTCTGGAGAAGAAGATGAAAATAGGTTTTTAGGGTGTGGCCTCTGTGGCCCTTATTAGGGGTCACAGGGCTACCAAAGCTACAATTTATAATCCTCACTAGCCAAGGAGACTGTACACAAGGTTTCAGCTTTCTAGGCCTTATGGTTCTGGAGAAGAAGATGAAAATAGGTTTTTAGGGTGTGGCCCCTGTGGCCCTTATTAGGGGTCACATGGCCACCAAAGCTACAATTTATAATCCTCACTAGCTAAGGAGTCTATACACAAAGTTTCAGCTTTCTAGGCCTTATGGTTCTGGAGAAGAAGTCGAAATTCCACAAAGTTTACGGACGGATGGACGGATGGACGGACGGACGGACGGACGGACGCCGGACACCATGCCATGCCATAAGCCCATCGGACCTTACAGGCCAGATGAGCTAAAAATTCTGTTTAAGTGGCTGAATATTTTTAACCATAAACCTGCCTACATATAAGGAAGTCTAAATCTGCGAACAAAACAACATTTGCGTTCTTCGGACTATCATATTATAGCTTACAACTTATTTATGCAAATTAAAAAGATTCTTGTGTTGACAATGGTTAAGGCATATGAACTCAATTTGTTCCCGCCTTGCAAAATGTACGAAACATGCAAGTGATATCAATGTATTGGAAAGTATTTAATTTATTGATAAGTAAAATCGCCTGCAACGTTGCGTCACGTGTTCACTTCCAACAAGCCTTTGCGCGACATTGCAAAAAATACTCCCCTTTCTATTTTTAGCAACCTGCCGCTTCGGGAAAGTCGTTTCGATTTTATAATTCTTAGTTCACGAATAATAATCTGATTTCTTGTTTGGTTGTACTGATTGATTTCTGAATATTCAGAGAACACGTTAAAAATACTTAAAAAATATTTATATTACTTAAATTCTGATCATGGGACTTTAATCTTTTTTGTCGACCTTTCACGGTGCTGTCAAACAAAGCCATATCATCTGCGAAACAACAGCATAAAGATTTGGCAAACACCAAGTTCGATGCACCTGTCACCCTCCGCACCAAGAAAATCAATAATGTCATCCACACACAGTGAAAATAGCAAGGGAGATAACTGGCAGCCCTGCTTTACTCCGGTCATGCACCTGACAAAATTGCTAGAACCGTCCAGCATTGAACCTGTAACGATCATGTGTAAAATACATGGTAAACCATAGCAATAACATAGAACGAGTACTAGGTTGCAATCTCCCACGCCTATCAATGCGCTTATGAATGGGACTGCCGTGAAGCACCCCTCAAAGGAAAACTCGTCCAACCTGTCCCAACATGTTTGCTATTTAAACGACGGTGGTGAGCGGGCGTTTGCTATATTAACATTGGGAAATTCCGTTTCTAACTATAGGCTGGTTATTGCACCATAATGACGTGTTTCTATAAATAACTCGGCTCCGGCGACAGGTGACGTTGAACTCTCCTTTTCTATTCATCATAACACCGAACAACTCGGTCTCGGCCTCGCGTATAAAATATAAACTATAGTTTATTGCAAAATACATGATGGTTCTATCTATTATCATCATATAGTTTGTATGTCTTGAATAAGTAGACATATAGTTAGCCCAACCAAATTAGTTGACATCATCACTCACAAGATCTTAATGATATCACAGAAACAACAAAGGCGGTATCTCCGAAACAAATCGAGCATTTTAACACAGTAACTAACTCAGTAATGACTCTATACAACAAACTCACACAGCAAATATTGTGAACCAATGTTAAATGATTTCTGACAAATTAAGTCCCGGGTCTTCAAACTGAGTCAAAGTAATTTAAAGACTATTGTGGCAGACAGTATGTTGTATATTTAATAATAAAGTTGTTATTCATTTAAAGTCTTTCTGTTTTATTGATATATTTTAAGTTGCAGGTTATTACTTTCCAGTTGTTCTTGGAGTAGTATCATTAGGTTATGGTTTCTTATGCATTGGGTCAGTCCATCTTTACATAAAAGGGAGGTTGGGTTATGTCATTTTACTATCATCTGTTCATGCTTCAATTAACCCAATCTGTCCTCTCATTGACTGATTTGAATCAGTCAATGTTCTTCCATTTTGCACTTCTCTCATTACACAGCAAGATGTCATTGCACTGACAGACGATTAAGACTCTACAAACTCTACAAATATCATAAGAGCCTAGCAATATCATCAAATTCTACAAATATAATAAGAGTCTACCAATATCATCAAATTCTACAAATATAATAAGAGTCTACCAATATCATCAAATTCTACAAATATAATAAGAGTCTACCAATATCATCAAACTCTACAAATATAATAAGAGTCTAGCAATATCATCAAAGTCTACCAATATAATAAGAGCCTAGCAATATCATCAAAGTCTACCAATATAATAAGAGCCTAGCAATATCATTACATTCTACCAATATCATCAAAGTCTACCAATATCATTACATTCTACCAATATCATCAAACTCTACCAATATCATTACATTCTACCAATATCATCAAACTCTACCAATATCATCAAACTCTACAAATATCATAAGAGTCTAGCAATATCATCAAAGTCTACCAATATAATAAGAGTCTAGCAATGTCATCAAAATCTGCCAATATAATAAAAGTCTAGCAAAATCATCAAAGTCTACCAATATCATAAGAGCCTAGCAATATCATTACATTCTACCAATATCATCAAATTCTACCAATATCATCAAAGTCTACCAATATCATCAAATTCTTCCAATATAATAAGAGTCTAGCAAAATCATCAAAGTCTACCAATATCATCAAAGTCTACCAATATCATCAAAGTCTACCAATATCATCAAATTCTTCCAATATAATAAGAGTCTACCAATATCATCAAATTCTTCCAATATAATAAGAGTCTAGCAAAATCATCAAAGTCTACCAATATAATAAGAGTCTAGCAATATCATCAAAATCTACCAATATAATAAGAGTCTAGCAATATCATCAAAGTCTACCAATATCATAAGAGCCTAGCAATATCATTACATTCTACCAATATCATAAGAGCCTAGCAATATCATTACATTCTACCAATATCATCAAAGTCTACCAATATCATCAAAGTCTACCAATATCATCAAAGTCTAGCAATAACATAAAAGTCAATGTCAAACTAGAAAATGTGTGTCCATGGGACACAGATGCCCCTGCTTATAAAAAAGTCCTCAATGTTTTCAACCATAGAATTTAAAAAAAAAAGAAGATATTTACATCTTTAGCTTCATTTGAGTTCAAACATCTATTTAAATTAAATTAAAAATACCCAAAACAAAATATGAGATGCACACCTTTAGGATACCTATAAAGCATGTTTGAAAGAATAGCGCAGTCTATCCAGTACTTTTTGAGGAGAAGTGGATAACCAACATCCCATATAATAACAATATGAGCTTTCACTTGCCCCAAATTTCCCCTAAGTTCAACATGTCAGAATTTGAAAAAAAAATGAAAAATTGAAAAACAAAATAACAGATGCACACCCTTGGCCTTAGGATGCCTATAAGCCATGTGTGCAATTTAAATTAAATCCATTGAATGGTTTTTGAGGAGAAGTGGATAAACAATACCATGTATAGAGTGGTTACGTACGTACGGATGGACGGACGTACGGACAACCGAGGGTAATCCAATATGCCCCTGCCATATATGGCGGGGGCATACCAATATTTAAAGGTTCATCTTTAGTAAATTCGATATTCAAGTCAATATTTTATTCACGTTACCTTTTCGTATTAGATTCAATGTATGCTTTTGTGTATAATGTATTAACACAGTCAGTATCAGTCAAAACGTTTAGTTTCAATTACACATTGATGTGCTGATTTTAGAATTTCAGACTGGGTAACTGTGTTCAAAGATTGGTGGTCATATAAGATTGGTTCTAATGAAAAGCCATTTGTATTATAGAATTTGTTCGATCTAATTGAATAAAAAAAGTAATGAAGTGCGTCCTCAGTGGCATGGCCACAAGCACAATCTACTTTGTCAAATTTATGTCTGTTAAATTTATCAGCATTGGGATCGCTACACTCCAACCACAGACGACAACGCATTTAGCCTAAATTTAGATCAAAACTGAATATTCTTAATTTTTGAAATTATTTCAGATTTTAAATAATTGACGTAAGTTAGTGATTTAACATGTTCGGGTAAAGCATTCAAAAGGGTTACAGAGTCTGGTAAAAAAAAGACTTTTTATATAAAACTGTACGGCATTGCATATTTTGCAAAAGTGATGCATTTCCTAATGGGTAACTGCTAGCTTGAGAGAGGAAGGGAGGGATGAGTTCGATTAGATAGACTACTATATATATACTTTGTATTTATGTACACCTCTCTATTCTTAGCATTCATAAAAAGGGCAGTTTCATTACATCGGGGTTTCTTGCGTATTTTATCAAATGTATTTATTCGATGCTGTAGAACTAAGTGTTCTCCAATACTTTTTGTCAAAGCATATTACACCTTTCAATCAGGAATGACATCAGGGGATTTTTTAAATCATCTAATTTTTAACAATATACCTAATTATTTCAACCACTTTATAAGCATAAAAACATTGTTTTATTGTTCACATTTTGCAAATTCTCGGTTTTCCAGTTGTATTACATTAATTACTTCAATTTTGGACTGCGTAAAATATTGTGAATCTTTGAGACATATTTAGGTAGCAATACTTTGTGAAACCTGTTTATAAAGATAATATAATCATTTGAACCTATTGAGTTGATTAAACAATAACAGTTAAAATCATATTGAATAGTATTATAAAATATATGAAGATAAAAGTTGATAAAACTCACCCTTACTCTTCCTTCAAACATCTAACGATCTTCACAGCTACCTGAGTGAACCCACCATACCTGCTTGAGACGCAATAGTGAGATCGAATTCGAAAGTAGACTTTGAAATAAAATGATTGCTGTGCATTCACATATATTCACTTGCAATTCCCGTGTCCTGTCATACTGTCTAAATGAATATCATAACTTATTTAAAAGACATATATTTGCTTCGCGATAAAAGATTACCTGGAAACACCTTTAGAAACCGTGTTATGAACCGAACAAATGGAAACATGATTCACATACATTCCAGACCCGCCTAGCCGCCATTGTGCGTGAACCATTCAATATGTTAATTTAACATAATACGTCACCTGTCAATCAAATGTATTTTCCTACCAATAATAGAGCGTTATATATTCACTGCGCCTTTCGCCGCGTTGCCGACGCCATTTAGTCCGTCATACAATAAAACGTGTTTTACTTTCTTGTTTGATTTCCTATGTATCCGAAGTCAGGATATGCCTTTTGAATTCGAAAAGTGTGCAGCTGGCTTCTTGAGAACCGTCTTGATACGCAGGCAAATATTATAACACGTGTCATCTTCGGAAGAGCTGGCGTAACATAGTGCAAATATACTTTGAATCGGGAAAATTCGAAGCGGTGACGTACCAAGAATTAATTTCCTATTATTATACAACATATACATCTGAATAAAATATGAACAAAAGGTATCGTAAGTATTTATAATTGTTGCTGTAAATTCATTTTTGGGCATTTTGTAGATTTATTATTAACTCTTTCATTTCGTGGTTTGAATGCATTGAAGGCATAAACAACTATAAAAGACACATTACCTAACTGATTTCAACTTTATTTGGTTATTTACCGTTTGATAACTTTCGTTGATATATTTATCAGACATTTTGAATTATCATATGGTATTTGTTTTTACAACATTAGCCAATATCTCCAAAAAAAATCATTAAATATATCAATGAAAATTATGAACTAGGTCATACACATATCACATTTAAAACAATTGTACATTTTTTATAACTTTTTATCAAGGATTTATATAAAATTATATCAAATAGAAAATTAATCTGAATGCAACGTTAAAGAATTAAAAATAAAAAAATAATTTTTTGTTATCGTAATAATAATAGTTTGATATTTTTGTTTACATTTATGTTGTTTATTACAAATGGACGAACAGCTTGAATATATAACAAAATCATGTCAACTCTTATGATATAGTCAAATTAGAAAGTATCAAAGATATATGTTAATTGATATTTTAGATAAGATATCCACGTACTATTTATTGACAATTTAACAAAACCTCAATTGTTTGACAAATTATTTACTTGAAACATAATAAATGTATAACCGTTACAAGGCTCATTATTCAATAAGTGTTCAAATATTTTCTAAGTGTTTTATGTTCAACAACTATATAAATAACATTGCCTTGAAACAAAATTCAAGTAAATACTGATGGCTGACCATTGACATTTATAACTCGTAGAATTGGCAAACACAGCTTATCCCTCTCATTGACAAGTGTTTTCAAGAGGGAAAATCAATTACACATTTGAAATGTCTGGATATTATGGGGATAGTATTGGCATTCTCACATTTGCTGTGGAAAGGCAGGGCCATGGGCCATTTTGCACAATTTATATAAAACTGGACCATTAAAATGTTGAGGCTTACTATTGATAAATGGGAAATTTCAAATTTGATATGCAGAACAATTATTAAAATATATACTCCCATATACCAATTTCCAATAATTTCAATATCTGATCTCAATACTTGGCATATTATTATTCATGATTAAAAGTGAATAATTGATAAAAAGTAAATATTTGAGGTTAAAAACTTATTTTTAAAAAAAAAGATTCAAAATTGAACATTGTAAGAGGTATTTCCATTAAATTAGTTAAATTTAAATTTATTTAAACATAATAAGAAAAGAAAAGTGAATGAAATACACCAGTCCATACATGTAGCAATGACAATAATGGAATATTGAAGAACATATTTTTAGTTATCTTGTTACTGAATATCATTATTATGGAAGGTCCCTTCGTGTTCCTGAAGTTTTTTGCTGTTCCGTCTATATGAAATATTTCTAAATAGATAGTTGGTATATATTGCCAATAAATTTATACATGATGGATTTTGAAAACTTCCTAACAATTCATATAGGTTTCCTTTTTCAAAACACATACATGTATGTACTGTTGATATATATTCGAAGCGAAAATTCACAGGAACCAACGTTTTACCTACATTTTATTTACGAAAGGTCTATGGGGTTCCTGTGATCTCTACTGTCCTGTTTGTTTTGTTTGTTATTTTTCACGGGAGAAATCGCAGGGGCTTGGGACCTATATATTTCACATTAATATACGAAAGGTTTAAGGGCTTGTACGCCAAAACATATGAGTAATTCTATATTTATATGTTCAGAAATGACCTATTTCCTTATAAATTGTTGCGGTCCCTTATGTCCGTCATATCACATAATCGGCACTTCTGCGTTCGTTTTCTGTTGCACATGAAATAAAGATTCGTCAATTGTGTTTAAAATTTGTTGAAATTAGGATAATAAATCGTACAGAAACATTATCAATTGATCGTTTGGTTTAGCATTCCAAAATAAGGCCGTTATAACACACTGAATATTAATGTCCGTGACGCTCGTGTCATTGACAACATGCTTTTGTTTGTCTGACATAACACGAGTTATCTCCCTTGATTTCAAGGGGCGTGGTTATCTCTCGTCTGGCCTCGAGAATACCACCTAAATTTTGGGGTTTATCGACTGGTACGACTGAGCGTCAAACTGGTTACTATTGTATCAAGCGTTCATAGTCTGCGCCTTAATATCTATAAATAGCGACAGCACAGCGTGAACAGTCTGCGCCTTAATATCGATATATAAAATAGCGACTGCACATCATGTCGGTGCATGCAATGCCTGAAAATAAGATCAAAGTTTTGAAATAAGATGGTAAAAATGATTTATCTTTCATTGAAATTAAATTGTAATATACATGCTAAATTAAACTGCATGTACTATAACAATATTAATGGTTGCATTTTAAAACTTTAACAATACACAAGACAATATATCATGATATATTAAATAATCGTTTATTTGACATTTTCTTTTGTTATTGTAGGATACGTAGTGAGGACCATTTACTGATAATTACATCAATAATAAAAGAAAAAGAGAGTTCAGTATGATACATTCAACAAATCTTCCTGTCGACAATAAAATACATTGTTTATTATTAGTTTTTTTTCAATAGAAAACACGTTTTTATTTTATTGTTCTTAAATTCTATATTTGGGAGAAACATGATCGTGTCTTTTTTAGATAAAAAATGTAATAACACCCCTCCGACTGCTATGACTTGCTGTTTAGTTGCATGTAAATTGCATATATTCAATGTATATCAATATAGAAAAGTAAAAAGCATTGACTCGTCTAGCATATGTCTAGCAGGTTTCAGTATCAATTGTCATAAGTGGGCTATTTCAGTTGACAAACTTATTTTGTCAAACTATAACTATAAAAAAACTTTCTATTAAAACATTGTCAATAACCATCCAATATTTACAGATTCTATATAAAACTATAACGTTATGAATGAGATATATCTTATCAATGTTTATTTCAAAATGCACTTGTTCTCTCCAGCTAACAAATCTACGTTGTAATAACGTCGTCACTTTTCGTTGTCATTACGTACTTTCTTACGTTGTGACAACGTAGTTCTGTAGACTCCCAAACAGATTGCTACAACGTGGTTTTTCTACCTGAATACGACGTTGTAGAGACGTAGAAACAACGTCCTGTTTTACGATTTTAATAGGTAGATTTCTGACGTTGCCACAACGTCATTTTGTAGACCCCCAAACAGGTTACTACAACGTGGGTTTTCTACCTAAATGCGACATTCTTGAGACGTCACCAGTTCATTTTGTAGACTCCCAAACACGTTGCTACAACGTGATTTGTCTGCGTTAATATGGTATAAGTACATTTCCACATTCGTTTCGTATAAGCAGGATTCAAAAGAAATAATACCAGGCACTTGGTTCGACGTGAAAGAATAAAGCAAGATGTATATTTAGATACCAAAAATCTAATTGAACTGTTCTTACAATATTATCAAAAACAAAAAAATTATACAATCATTAATATGGGCAATTATACCAAAAAGGTGTATTATTTGTTAAAACCTGCCTGGCATAAATTGTATTGTATACAAGTCCACGGGAAAACATTGAACTGAAACAATTAATCAGAATAAACAGATAATAGATAACAAATAAGATGTTTGTTCTATGACGTTTATTTGACCATACACACCTAAGGATGATATGGTCCCATTCCCTTATCATTGGTTCATTCTCATATCAACCTCTTATGACGTCATCATCGGTTGTTCATCCATATCGCCCTAGGGCATTATTTGATATCAGACCTTGCGAGTTATGAGATATCCAACCTTTCGTGACGTCATACATTTAGCTAAATCATATCCTCGTCCGGATACTGAAAATCTCGGCTTCGCCTCGACTTTCAGTATCCTCCCTCGGTTAAAACACGTCGGTGTTTTTTAAATATTACTCTCGTCTTCGCCTCTAGTAATATTTAAAAAAACACCTCCGTATAAATGTTATGGGGTCGAAAGATGGCATAAAGGTTAGATATCTCATAACTCCCTAGGTCAATACGATCAGTATCGACTGTGGGTGACGATTTTATCAATGGTTTCGTATGAAGTACATGACAAGCTTTCAATTTTTTTATTCTTTCATGAAAACGGTACATTGTCAACTCCTTTATAAGTTCCTGAAACCTTCAACAGTTGGGTTTTCTGTCAGAGGCGTGATTTCGGTTTGTGTGCAGGTACGGGGTGATCTTCGTAATTCGGTAGATGCTGTCCTGTAAATCCCTGATGTTTTTAATCCACTTGTTACCTGTAAGAAAAATATAATTTCACTTAATTTACATCATTATATTAAAATGTTAAAAAGTTTATACTCAACGCTCAAATGTTTCTTTTGCATTAATGCCAATATATCTTTAATCGTCAACACTTATTTAGGAACACAGTAGCAATTCCGTCAATCTCAGCACACCAATTTCGAAACAGAAATGTTGATTTCAACAATGAGTACAAACAATAGCTCATGCCAACCATGTTTTAAGACTTTGACAGGTGAACTAATGGTTCATGTAATGCTAGTATTAAAAACTTGCACTCATTGAAAGAAATATGCAGTTGGACTAACATATCCCTTACCTTCATTCAACATGGATAATCCGTGTACACAAGCTGCAGATGTGTTTCTGTCTGGAAAAGACGTGTCGCTGATCCATTAACATTCAAAGAATGTCCAACTGCATCGTAACACAAAAATGACAATAGAATCCAGTGAATAATAAAATATGCGTTGATTATGGATAGTCCGGCACATTCCACTGTTCACACACTTGCGCTCCAACAGCAAATATCCGAAAATTGTTCCTTTATTGGACGTATGTAGTTACTGTAGCGTTTTCTAGAGCTGGGCTCTCGAAAAATATTATCCATTAAGTTTTCTTCGCTGTAAGAGTACTCCGACAAGCACGTGTTGGCCATCTTGAAACTATCCTTGCTGTCTCGTCGCTTTGTCAAGTCAAATGATAAGAGCACGTGCATTTACACGCAGGCGCATACGTCACCGCGACATTGCTTGCTGATTGGACAATGCGATCTTCACGACAACAGACGAGCTCGTAAATCTCGTGCAAAGTATTGCACACGGATAAGTTGTTCTTGCTGCCACGCTATGCTCGTGGGGTGTACTCTGTCTTGCATTCATAATGTATTGGACGAAATGTGATAAATGGGCAATTATTCCTTTAATTTTGACATTACTGCGTTCCAACAACGATTAAAACATTAATTTAACTATGTTTTCCTCGGCGTGTATGGCAAATAGTAACCTATGCCTCGGTTGATACGGGAAATATAACCCCTCGGTTCCCTCGGGGTGATATTACCCGTATCAACCTCGGCATAGGTTACTATTTACTACTTACTACAATAAAGGTAAGTGTCTTCAATGCTCTTCATCTGTCAAATCGTTCGATATGAATGTCATCAAGACCAACCTTTGGCACCATTTGTTAATAAAGCTTCCTCCTGTGAAAATTAATTTAGAATGCATGTTATTAAAGACCTATTATCATTACCATAACAATACCACTCATGCATATAAAATCGATAACACGTACATGTAAAAGTTGTCTTCGTTTCAATTGAATTAACTGCTTTAAAATTCATAAAGAAGATAATAAGTTATTATTTGAAAAAATCATCTAAAACTGTCAAACTGCTTAATATCAATATACCCGTGAGTGACTCAAGTCCTGCATCAAAATCAAATACTCAGAATTAGTGCTAATTAATAGTAAATATAAATAACCATTTATAGTTTACCACCGAGTCCTGCATCAAATATTCGAGAATTTCTGATAGGGCATATAAAGATTAAGCTGTGTTTGGCGATATGCATATTTTGATCGTGGTATTTTTAAAGATTTTTTACAACAAGTACCTTGACTCAGTAGTTTGTAGATTAATCATTGTGAACCATTTTCACTCCAAAATTAATATCTGGATGAAAAGTTTGTATGGTATTACCTGATGAAAACCTCGATTGTTCCATGTCTGTTCAGTTATTATGCGCCGTCACTTGATCTCTCATTTCTCAGACAAACTGTCAGTCAGCCAACTGTAAAATGAAAATAAACAAAATTATACATTCTCGAGTTTTTGTTAAGACAAAAGCAGCCAAGCAGGGGCAATGGGCCATTTTGCACAATGGATACAAAACTGTTCCATTAAAATTTGAAATTTACTATTGATGTTAAGGAAATGGCTTACTAGAAAATAAGAAAAGTACCGAAAAGCCTGAAAATTGTTGTAACAGATGTCTTTCCTAATCCCCGTATATCACATACTGATTTACACAATAACAGTGCTGTGAGTTAGGAATTGATAGCTGTAACAATTGCAGAGAGTTGTTATTATTTCTGATTTGTTATGTAGTTTATACTAGTATTATATACACCACTCACAAAATGTTATATCGAAAAGCATTATGCATACAAGTGACCCAAGGCAAGCCGCAACATTCATAAATTAGATTAAAACCGTGAAGCACAAAAGCAGTCAACAGCTTTCTAGAAGAATTTCATTGAGATTGTCAAATAGTCACACCCTTCTAGCACATTCCTTTCCATTTTGTAAATAACCTTATAATTGTAATGATTTTTACCTGCTAGTTTACTGTAAGTATAATTCAGTTGAAATTAATTACCAATCATAAAATTAAGTATCAACTTTTTTTATTGAAATCATGGGATTTATAACACCATCTTCGTTGAATTGTAAACATACATTTAGATAATTGTTTATTTCAAAATAGTTGTGACCCGTCATCCGATGCTCCTATGATAAAATCTATCCTAGTATGATATTATCACCACCGTTTCTCCCTTTACAAACTATATCTAAACTCATCCATTGACATGACCACTTTTGAGATTGTTTTGGGGAAACTAGATTTGCAAAGCGTTGTATTTCACATTAGAGACTGATAGTCTGATAAGAAATTGAACAGGTGAATGTGCATTTTGATCAATAGATCGAAGAATATTTATTTTATAACCATATAAAGAGGACTCTCGTTTTTCCCTATACACACATTGACTACAACCCATGCATTAAAATTACTACATTTCTCTTTTGAGAACTTTTTTATAAACTCTGTTTATCACTGAATAGTGATGGTTTGGCATGTATTTGAAGTCATAAATATACAGTTCGAATAAAAGAAGGAGCGTATTTTGTCTTACAAGGAAATCAGACGGACCACCCTTTACCCCTAGATAATGATTGTCTAAAACTCATCCATTGAAATTATCACTTTTGACATTAGTTTTGGAGAGAAGTTTAATTATTTATCACTAAAGATTGATGCTTTGATATGTAATTGAACACGTGCATATGCATTCCGAATATTAAGTCACATTATATTTATGGCCCCTCATTTCTCCCTATACAAGCAGTGTCTATAACTCATCCATTGACATGATCAGGTTAGTTTTATGGAAGGATTGTACAAATATAACCCTTTTCGGTATTTAGCAGTATATAGGGTGACAATTTAATTTGTGATGGAAAATGTTTGCATATCGAATGATAGAACAAGGCATATGCGTATTAAATCAAACCATCGCCTCTCCCTACTGAAATAAATTTCTTTACCTCTTTTAATTATATTATCTTGGAAGCCATCTTATATTTAAAACAAGAGTACGTGCACATATATGAGACTCAAATGCGTGGTTAATTATCGATTCCTATGCATAAAAGAATTAAGCTACCCCCCCTCCCCCCCCTAATACACAAGTCCTATTGTTCTTGTTTCTGATTTTTCTATTATATTTTAAAAGCTATCTTCTTTTTCAAATTAAGGACTATATAAACCAACTCAACATATTTATAATACTATTGATGTCATTTTTGTCGTATGACATGTCCTATTCAATTTTGTAATATAAAAGTTATTGCCATGTATTAAGTTAAAATTTTAAATCGAAAGGATAATCATCTAGACATTTGATTCAATATTTTGTTTTGGCCCTTGAGGGCGATCCAAGTTTGCTCGGTGTACGGTTAAACGAGGGCGCTTATGTTATACGCGTGAATCTACTAGTCGATAAAAAGAAACATGTAGGTGGTACTCTCGAGGCCTGTAATTTAGACGTTACCCTGGCGATAGGTTACTTTAGACATCTTAAAACACTTGAATAAGTCTATCTGAGAATATTTGTATTCACAATTGGGCAATAACATTTACCTTTCAGCCTCCCTGCCGATATCATACAAGATGCTACTTGATATCTAGCCAGTCATTGAAATAAAATCTGTAAGTATAAGTGGCAATTTGTCTAGGCTTTTGGATTGTCAGTATAATTTTCAAAGTAAAAACTGAATAACTGTAAATAATTTTCTCTATCTTTTTGTTCTACTTTTCTAAAATATTTCTAGTAAAAAGTGATATACATGTACAAAATCAGTTAAACCTAAGCGGCACCAGATTTGCATTTTGAACACAAAGTCGGGCAAATAAAAAAATCATATCCCCTATTCATTACAGAGATTATAAATCTTAGCCCTTTGTTGATTTCGTTTAAAAAAATTACTTCAACAAGTAGATGACCGTAGATTTGATGAACATTAAAGAAAAATTTTAAACAATGTAGTCTTGATCAATCGTTAAATGATGAAGTCTTTATCATATGCCAGTAGTACAGAAGGAAGCTGTTGAGGAGAAAACAATACATCCTTAAAAAGTAACATAATCAGAGTTCAATATTTTTTAAAGTAATTTTACTGTTTTCCTTGTATTTTTAGCAAAATTTTGCAACCAACCTAGGGAAAATCGGACCAAAATTCATAAAATAGGAGATAATTAACCAAAATGACCGAAACGGCACCCGACATAAAGACGAATCAAGTGTGGCCATCTCGCAACTTCCGGTTTCTAAATATACGCTTGAAAAACGTCTTTGTCGTGCACGACTAGATTTTATTTTCGTTTTCTCCGAATAAGATGTTCGTTGCTGCAAAAGTTGATATCCATCGAACACAATTTACGGTAGTTGAGACACGGTGTAAATCCTACAAGCATAATGATGACGTCACTGAAAGCGGGTTCGTTAAATGCTATGCCTTTTTTCCTGGGAGTACTGTGCTCTTACGTCGAAATAGGTATGTTATTGTTGATTAAAAATTGTAAATGTGATATCAAAATTTCGACGAAAGAATTGTCTACAGAGTGATGTATCTATATTCTCAATAGCTAAATGTCATCCCGAACCGCATGCAAGTATGATTATGTTACTTTAAGATCCAGCGTTCAGTCAGTAGTGCATGAGTGCATGGGCCGTAAGCATTGATCACTTCATTGAGTCTCCTTGACATTGTTGCACTGTCGTCATAGAATACATTCCATGGGTATATCGCAGGAACTTACATCCGGGACCTTAGTGAATAAAGGTCACATTATTTAGTGTTTTGTGTAACTGATGCTTATGTTTAATTTGCTCATTCATGCACTTAGTTGAAATATAAGCTACATTCAAATGTATCTAACATTACGCCAGAAATGAAACTTCGCAATTTGATACTTAAATATTGAAAGCAATTTGGAATGGATGTTGTCACTAAAATTTGCTTTGAGATGGTTGAAACCTAAACGTTTATGAATAAAACTTTTCATTTAGCGATGTTCATGTATTATGGCGGCAAATACAAATAACGTCATTACACGTGGCCTTGATGCTGATGCACAGTCACGTGACTAAAATATTTTTAACGGTTAATAATGAATGTTGGTTGTAATTGTCAAAATAAGTATATTTTTCACAAGTTTAATTTTCATTTAAGATAGAATCACTTTTCAATTCTTATTATTCGAAATTTAAAAGGTTATAATTTTCCACTCTGAAGTTTAACTTTTTTTATGTAAAATAAGCATAATCAAGGGATGCACCTACTTTAGTACTAACGGAAATAGAAATAAAATGCTTTTTGTTGATTATTTTTTTATTTGGAAGAAGCTGCTAAGTCATCATTTTTTGTCCTCATCAGTCTAAGCCATGTCCTTTAATTTAGAGGTCACGAAGTGCATGGTCTGCATGTCAAGAATTTAATGTTAATTTAAAGGTAAAAAACAATGGTGAGTGTTTTCATATCTACAGTTAGGTTTATCTTCATTATTGTCATTCACTATATTTAACATTTTCGTTCAACTTAAGTCTAAATTAGGGTGCATGTGGCAGGAAAACATTGCCCTTGCCATGTTCCTGAAGTAGGTCTATTTTTGCCATCACCTATCATAGGTCACATTGTAATATTTTTATTCATTATCATTTATAAATTTATGGCTTGGTACTTAATTTGTTAATTTAATTTATATACTTCATGTTTTTGGAAAGTATTCCTAAATTAAATCGTTATGTTTCAGTTTATCTGTAAGCCTAGTAAAACTGAAGAATATGAGGAAGAAATGTAAGAAAAGAATATAAGAAAGTAAGAACAAGAACAAAGAAATTAAAACTACATAAAGACTTGGTCTTTATATTGGTCAACCCTTCAGTGTAAAAACACATAAAAAGACAAATGCTAAGCAAAGATTTCGTGAATATCCTCTGAAAGTGACAACAATAAGCAACAGTTACTCTTTTGGCGAGATTTGCCGTTGTTTCTTTGCTTCTACTGCTATCTTGACGAGGCAAAACAGAGAAATGTATTTTTGACAACCAAGACACACAAAACAGTTTTATGTTATCTGAATGAAGGCCGATATCTGATACATTGGGACACCGCAAACATTTCATATTATATTTAATATTCATTTGAATCATTTTGATTTTTATTGCAAAATTTTGCAAAAAAACTCTTAGGTAATCATGTTCTGTAATATTCCGTCTGGTCCAAAATTACTACTTTTTATCAGACAATTGATACATAAGAAAAGTTATTATTGTTACATGTGTAGGTAGATAATCATCTCTTGTAGAAGAAATATTTAATGACTACTTTTCACTTGTTGATAATTATTTGAGACAAAACATTATTATATCAAATCAACCACCATTTTAGTTTAAAATAAAACTATTTGAAGCATGTGGCGTTTGCAAATTGATAATAAACCCATTACATTCTAATGTAATAACATGCTACTACATACACATTATTGGCTTTTCTTTAGTGAATATTGATGTAAAACCTATTAAAGGTATTAACTTTTGTTGATATGACCAGATAGCTCATGTTTAGATACATAGAGGATATCTTTAAAATGTTTCTCCACCAGCTGTTTATACGTTAAAGACCTATAAATATATTTATCATGTTATCATATCATATTATCATGTATACTTATATATTATTCACAACTTGTATACAAGTCATAACGTGTTCAAGGAATTTGTGAGCGCGCCATCAAGAGGAATTACACCAAGTAAGGGATTTGTACATTTTATGTCTTGACCTGATGGGAAATTGGGTACCATCTTCAAAATTTTCAATATGTTATTGTATTCATTTTCATCATCATGATCTTGGTTTCATTTCTTTTCTGCAACTGTAAAGAACAACTGCTTTTCAACTTACATACTTTTGAATCTTGTTAGTTAAATCAAGCTAGCAAAGACAAATTAAATTGCTATCTCCCTAGTGTCGACTGTACGTCATATTCATACTTCTATAGAGTTTCATACCAATACACACTAAGTGTAATCAGGCGGTAGCAACTTGTCAGACAGCATAAAGCTAGAAATCGTTCAGTACAGGCAGATGTATTCACCATGACACCAGCAGAATCATCAAAGTGTCAAACAGACAGACTATACATGTACATTATTTATATCTGCCCCCAATTAGGTTTTCTATTTTTATTTATGTCTTTTAGTCAGACAAGAATATATACGTCTTGCAAAAGATTTATTACTTTAAGAACGCAGAACGTAATGGGAAAAATATATTACTGTAAGAACGCAGAAAGTAATGCATTTCTCAGTAGTAGATAGTTTCGTCTGACAACTTGAAAAATATGTTATTGGTATAATAAAAGGGAACTGTCAAACTGTCTTCACACGTTCAATATCAGAAGATTATATGTATTATCTCAGTTGTCAGAATATGCGATCTTGCAATTTGATGTGATTCTAATCCATGTTTTCAATTCTGTCAATTGACAGTTCCCTTTTATTATATCAATAACGTATTTTGCAGGTCATAAATAACAGTCTTCAGTTGTATAGATACATTTGTTGATATTTTGCCTTTTCGTTGTAAAGCCATTTCGTAAGATGAAAAAATAGATTTCGAAAATTCGTAACAATGAGCTGAAATAATCAGAAGTATACTACAGTAGGAAATTCCGTTTTTTTGTTATATGTTGATATCAATAGCAATATAAATAGCAGTTGCTTTGGTACGAAATACTCTTGTATGTAAAAACGTTAGATAAGAAGGTAAAGTGGGATATTTCAATTTTCTTGATAGAGAAAAAGCAACAGATGTTCAGAGAAATTCTTCTCTGATTAGGAGGAATAGAAGAACGAAATTGCTTTTTCCTTTAAGGAAAGAAATTTCAAGATCAGTGATTGAATTTTAATTAAATGAGTAAATATTATGCGTGAATTTGACATTTTATACAAATTGTCGACCATCAAAACTTTTCAGATACAATCATGTACTGATGACAACGCTTAAACTGAAATCCATTACATTTTTTAAAGTTAGAATTCCTTTTTACAGAGTTTATTTGCACCACTGTTAGATATTGTGCCTGATAAATCAAATCAAATTATTCGTTGACTGGCTTGAACCTCTGGACACGAAGCCAGACAGTCATACATTTCTACCTATTCAGAATAATGTCTATATAAAGTAAAGCCATGAACAGGGATGCCAACTGTCAGTGCGAGCGGTATGATTTGAAATATTTACTGACTAAAAGCTTTCAGATTCTAAGGTTCCAGACATTTACTATCGGTGCCAAGAAACCAATGCACAAGAGTTATTTATTGATGATATATTTTTTATCTAGGTTCAAGAGAGAAAAATTAATGCTTTATGTAAATATTCATATAACAGAAACATATTTCAAGTAAGAAGTAAGAAATATGTACCTAAATGTCCTCTATAGCCTGCGTCTGAGTTAAATAAGGCATAAAAGTAAAGAAAAATGGGACAGCCTAATACGAGCAGGCACTTAAGAAGAAGACATATTGTCTGACAGTTTGAATAACATTTTCAATCAGGAATATCATGCAAAAATTCATTCGAAGTATTATAGCGATTGCAAAACAAGGAATCACATTAGGAATTGCCTCTGGGAAACAACTTCAAGATACCAAAGGTCATTCAATCAGAATGAGAATGATGATAATTCCATTATACAAGCACCAATACCAACCATTAAATGCCTAAAGCTTTTAACATTTACGGATACAGATATCAAATATTAGGGAATGTGTTATAATCAAAGAGGCTCAAAATATGTTTCCCTCTATACCCTACCATAAGAAAAGGTGGGAATTTTCATAATTTTCAGGCAAAAACAGCCACCAAAGGAAATTGGTTAGTAACTTGGGGAGAAATGGGATATGTTCAGAATTGGTATGTTAGATATTACAATGAACACACAAATCCAGACTTGTTTACTTACGTACCCTGTTTATTTAGTAGACACACAGACTATAGTAGTGAAAGAAATATTTATCAGACATCAGTGCAAAAGAAGATCGTTGTTTTTACCTTGAGTCAGACAAAAGTATATTTTCTTTATTGTTACATAAGTATGTAAAATTTTCCAAAGATGCAAAATACACGAAAAGAAACACCAATACACTTGTTATGATATTTATAAATAACATTATTTGTATATTCCACGATATTTAAATTTGAAAGTATTGAAAATCCTTAATTTTACCATCTAAGCAAAAATCAATAAATTTATCTTCATGTTGGCTGTATCTATATATAAAATGTCATATCCATGAACCTGTCCCGCGACATTTATCTATGAATGCTTCATATCAACTTATTGCATTCACCTTAGCACCACCACAATCATAAGAAGAAAAATATAATATGGTGTTACCTTGCCCTTTTCTGGAGTTATTGGTTTGTCGTTATTCGTTATTTGCTTACAGTATATGTACACGTCTGTTGAGTAGTTGCAATACCGTTAGAACAAACGTGAAGAGTTCATTCAAGAGTGAAAAATCAAGTCTGGCAACTGAAATAATAGATAATTGTTATCACAAAAGGGCACTGTCAAATTGCCATACCATGTTACATCTGATAAGGTTACAGTTAATATTCCAGTTGTCAGTATCCACATGTTACAAATACAATAATAATGGAACCGTCTTGTTGTTGCCATGAGACGTTAGCGTTATTACCATCCATGCACTCTTGCATTTGATTCGAGATGCGTGAAACACATATCTTTTCATATTTCATCTTTCCTTTTATCATATCCATCTCTTACATTATCATCAAGAAACCAGACAAGAAAAGAAATTTTCCTAATCTTGAGGTAATGCAAACATGAGTGACTGGGAATGACAGGTTATCTTTCCCGAGTTATATTAATTTCGTAATTTCGAGCCTTGGCGAGATAATTACACAATCAATATAAGAAGGAAAGCTTATCTGTCATTCCCAGTCACGAGATAGTTGTTGTTTATATAACTTATGTAATTGTCATAAGGTAAAACAAAGATTCTGCCTATTTTCACAAGGATTTTTACAAGTGGTAAATCTAACAAATCGTACGCCTTTACCGTCGCTTTACTCCCGACAAACCTAGCTACGCACGTCTAAGTATCACATAAAAAATGGTATACAACATTAAATTTTGCTGTAGTTGTTGTTTAGAGTTTCGTTTTTTTTTTTTTTTTCCTAGCCGTTATTTAAAGTTGTGTATTGATTTGAAGCGACGTCCCACGGTGACAAATACAAATTGGCTCAAACTAAAATTCGTATATGACGTCGCCGTTGGCACTTGTGTATACAACCTCAATTCAATGGAACAAAACCTGTTCCATACTACGTGACCGTTAGCGCGACGACAAATTTATTTGTTGATCGATAATTTCTATACTTTTGGACAATTTGACTGACTCATCAAACATCATTTGTAAGTTTTGGTTCTATGTAATTTTTCATTTATGGGAATCGTTAATCAACAGTTTGTCATGAAAACTAATTCTTCACTTCACAATGACAAAGTCCAAGCTGTTGCAATGAAACCCCCCCCAAATAAATATGAAATAAGTTGAAACCTCTAAAAGGCACATCTTCATGATACGAAGAGGGTGTACACCACATTTGACGGCGATTGGTCATGTAGTTTTAGAGTTATGCTCCGGAAACTAACCCTACCCTTCAAAATTACATTGTTGCCATGGAAAAAAATGAAAAGCAGTTGAAACCCCCATAGGCACATCTACATGATATGGAGAGGTTACATACCAAATTTGGTGAAGATTAGTCAAGTAGATTCAGAGTTATGCTCCGGAAACGAATGGGAATGCAAACGCCAACACCGACGCGGACGGGAACTCAGCCATAACCAATATGTCTCCCGAGCCTTCGAGAGGAGACATAATACTGAACAAACTAAACTAACGCCTAATTCCTCGACGGTGTCAATATTACAATCTCCACTATGAACGTTTTACTACACCTCCCATAATGTTGTCTGTAGTTCATGTAAATATTCATAACTAGTTTATGTACATCTCCAATATCAGAAGTAATCAGACGGCTGCAGTCTATCAGGAGAATTTAAGCCTTTTTTCTTCCATATTATGCTTCTTGCGTGCACAATGGCACAAGCAGAGTCATAAAAAGATTTAGTTGATATATGCAATTGTATGGCTTGTTATTATCGTCAGACAAATATGCTTATACGCATGCTTATATAACCGTTTTTGTAAAAAAAAAACAATATATATGTGTCTGGGAAATAAGTAAATTCCTGCTTTTTCACGAGTTCATTCAAGTATAGATGATTATGTCTGACAAGTTGAAATGATTGTTGATATTGCATTATATAGGTTATATGGGGCAGTGTGTAACTTGATTTACCTGCTTTATCACATAAGATAATAGTTGGTACTTAGTTGTCAGTATTCTCATGTTCAAAACACAATACTCACACAGCCGTATTTCAATTTGGAAACATTAGTGAAATAATTCATATCCGTTGTTGCATATAATTCATCAGGACAAGCAAGGATATTTAGTATGAAGTTCGTCATTTTGATTCTTCACATTTCGCCATGAGAAAAGTTGTTAAAACCTTTCTCTAGCTTCCATTAAAAAGCAAGAAGAAGCGTCTGTTCTTTGAATATAACTCAATTCATATTCAGTTGTAAATAATATGACGAGGTTCTTGATATTCGAGGTTCTTGATATTCGTGCAGATGGCATGTCATCCAACTTATCATTCAACCTTTTATCTATTTCCTTGTTTTGAAACAGGGATAAACTCATCTGATATCCATCCATCGTAGGCCTGCAGGATTACTTCCACAACACATTGAAAACTTTCTGTCAACAAGGAGTCAGGTAATCGGGTAAAATAGGTAGAAGAGTCAATTGCATTTATTTTCGTATCTACTAAAGGAAACTGAATGATTTCGGATTTCAGTTATCCAAGTAAGAATGAAAACAAGTAAGACTAAAGACAATGACATCTGGTCAATAAGTTTTCTTAAATAATTTTAGTATGAGAGAAAATTAATTTGATGAAAGACAATGATAAGTACACTTTGCTAGGAAAAGTAAATGTGACATTTACCTTATCAACTGAACGCATTCCTTAAACTGTAGCTCAAATTACAACTCTAATGAATAATTTTTGCATTCAAACCCCTTTTGTGAAAACAACATTTTACAAAGGCTGGCTCAATACAAGACCTGTTCAACATATTTGAAATTATTAAGCACACCACGTTAATAATCTCAATATATTTTTCTTGTTTTTTTTTATTCCTGATTAAAACAAGTAAAATATCCTTTTCATTTACTGGGATAATTTTATTTACCTAAAACATGTCACTGACACGTAAAATATAATTTCCATATAAATGTCAATACCAGAAGAGTTTCCCTTTAATACTCCCTTTCTTCAAATAAATGCGTTCAAACGCAAAAATATAATGATTGCTTTCTATGTTTTAGACATTTATATGTCTGGAAACTTACAGAACTTTTATGATAAAATCTTTATCGATTTACAAAAGCATGAGGAAGAACTTAAGAAACATAAAGGAATAAGAGCAAACTTGACTTGATATTTTATAAACAATCTGGAAATATATCAGTTATTGGTTTATATTCAAAACCAACCATTTCACGATCCTTTTGCATATGTATATATTGATGAGTGAGGTAACAAATGAACACAGACACAATTCCTCGTGTTGCGTATGTAGCATATAAGACAAAGTCAAGGTTAGGCCGACATGTGATTACTTTAACTCAACCAAAAGGTGACACGATCATGTTACACAAATAAAACGATATTTTGAGTTGACATCAAAAGTGGAAGTCTGTAGCGGAAGGCGGAATGCGAACTGTGAATGCCAAATACACCACACCTTTAACACACCGGCTTCTGGAAACCTTTATGATAACTAGTTATTAATGAAATATTTTTATCTAGGTTCAAGAGAGAAAAACAAATGCTTTATGTAAATATTCATATAACAGAAACATAATTCAAGTAAGAAGTAAGAAACATGTATATCTATGTCCTCTATGGCCCGTGTCTGAGTTAAATAAGTCATAAAAGTAAAAGAAAATGGGAAAGCCTAATATGAGCAGGTAGAAGGCAGAAGAAGACATGTTGTCTAACAGTTTGAATAACATTTTCAATCAGGAATATCGGGCGAAGATTCATTTGAAGTATTATAGCGATTGCAAAACAAGGAATCACATTAGGAATTGCCTCTGGGAAACAACTTCAAGATACCAAAGGCCATTCAATCAGAATGAGAATGATGATAATTCCATTATATAAGGACCAATACCAATCATTAAATGCCTAAATATAAAACGATTTTAGAAACTTGCCAAGATGGTGTTATTTCATACTCTTAAAAGATTGACAACGAATGTAAAGTTAATAGAAAATTTAGCACTTGACCACCTATCCCTTTTTTTTTTAAAAACCTGTCTTTCTCACGATTCATGCATTATGAAACTAGAAAGTGTTTTTACTCGTAAAAACAGATGTCTCCCCCATACACCATTTCAGCTGAATTTTGTTTTTGAAAATACCTTATAGTTTTTTAAAACTCAAATGAAAACCCCATTCTATATATAAAACAACATAAACTGTAAGTTTTGGTTATATGTAATTTTTCATTTATGGGAATAGTTAATCAACAGTTTGTCATGAAAACTAATTCTTCACTTCACAATGACAAAGTCAAAGCCGTTGCAATGAACCCCCCCCCCCCCCCCCCCCCCTCCGGAAATGAATGGGAACGCCAACGCCAACACCGACGCGGACGGGAACTCAGCCATAACCAATATGTCTCCCGATCCTTCGAGAGGAGACATTATACTGAACCAACTAAACTAACGCCTAATTCCTCGACGGTGTCAATATTCGAATCTCCACTATGAACGTTTTACTACATCTCCCATAATGTTGTCTGTAGTTCATGTAAATATTCATAACTAGTTTATGTACATCTTCAATATCAGAAGTAATCAGACGGCTGCAGTCTATAAGGAGAATTTCAGCTTTTTATTCTTCCATATTATGCTCCTTGCGTGCACTGTTGCACAAGCACAATGCAATTGTATGGCTTGATAGTATCGTCAGACAAATATGCTTATACGCATGCTTATATAACCGTTTTTGTAAAAAACAATCACAATTTGTCTGGGAAATACGTAAATTTCTGCTATTTCACGAGTTCATTCAAGATGATTATGTCTGACAAGTTGAAATGATTGTTGATATTACATGATAAAGGAAATATGGGGCATTCTGTAACTTGATTTACTTGCTTTAATACATAAGATAATAGTCAGTATTCTCATGTTCAAAACAAAATACTTGCACAGCCGTATTTCAGTTGGGAAACATAAATGAAATAATTCATATCCGTTTTTGCATATAATTCACCAGGACAAGCAAGGATATTTAGTATGAAGTTCGTCATTTTGATTCTTCCCTTTCCACTGAGAAACGTTTTGAAAACCTTTCTCTAGCTTCCATCAAAAAACAGGAAGAAGCCTCTGATCTTTGAATATTCTTTTACTCATATTCAGTTGTAAATAGTATGACTATGTTCTTGATATTCTTGCAATCTTTCAATCTTTTATGTATTTCCCTGTTTTGAAACAGGGATAATCTCATCTGATATTTCGTTTGATACATCCATTGAAAGACTGAAGGATTAACTTTCAGGACACATTGAAAACGTTCTGTCATCAAGGAGTCATATAAACGGGTAAAGTGGGTAAAAGGGTCAATTGCATTCCCTTTCGTATCTACTAAAGGAAACTGAATGATTTCGGATTTCAGTTATCCAAGTAATTATTTTCAGTGAGAAAGAAAACAAGTAAGACTAAAGACAATGCCTCCTGGTCAATTTGTTTTCTTAAATAATTTTAGAGAGAAAATGAATTTGATGAAAGACAAATAAAAGAACACTTTTCTAACTGAACGTATTCCTTAAACTGTAGCTCAAATTACAATTCAAATGAATCATTTTGCATTTAAACAACATTTTATAAAGGCTCGTTCAATACAAGTCCTGTTCAACATATTTGAAATTAATAAACAGACCAGTCAAATAATCTCAATATATTTATCTTGTAATTTTTTTATTGTCTTGTCTTGCAACAAGTAAAATATCTTTTTCATTTACTGAGATCATATAATTTACCTAAAACGTGTCACTGACACGTAAAATATAATTTCCATATAAATGTCAATACCAAAAGGTAAAAGGGTTTCCTTTTACATACTCCCTTGCTTCAAAAAAATTCGTTCAAACGCAAAAATATAATGATTGTTTTCTATGTTTTAGACATTTATATGTCTGGAAACTTACAGAACTTTTATGATAAAATCTTTATCGATTTACAAAAGCATGAGGAAGAACTTAAGAAACATAAAGGAATAAGAGCAAACTTGACTTGATATTTTATAAACAATCTGGAAATATATCAGTTATTGGTTTATATTCAAAACCAACCATTTCACGATCCTTTTGCATATTTATATATTGATGGGTGATGTAAAAAATGAAGATATTTCCAGCACAGACACAAATCCTAAGGTTGTGTATATAGCATATAAGACAAAGTCGAAGTTAGGCCGACATGTGATTACTTTAACTCAACAAAAAGCTGACACCATCATCTCACACAAATAAAACGATATTTTGAGTTGACATCAAAAGTGAAAGTCTGTAGCGGAATGCAAAATGCGAACTGTGCATGCCATATACACCACACTTTTATGATAACAACGTATAAAGTAGTTCCTTAGTCCAGGCTGTAACTTGTCAAGAAGGTTGAGTAGTCATTGAATAAAGCTCTCAGACAGAGACATTCCAGACAATCAAATCCAGTGACCATAAACCGTTATAAAGATAAAGTGGAGTCTGTTAGACAGCTCAAGAAAAGTATCTGAATATTGACATTAACTGAAGCGTCTTACAATAAAGTACAAAAACAATAATGAAATCATATAATTTGTCTTCTACGGACTCTGCCACTTAGATATATGAAAAATGGGATGAAAGAAAACCATTACTTCTTGATTCTGATATTCGGGGTTGAGAAAAGAAAAGCCCCAAAACACACAGATTTTTATTATAAAGTTTGTCGAAATGACATAACACGAATCATCTTTCAGGCTTTCAAGGTTAAGTATTAAGATAAAATATTTTGGAATACATGTAAATCTAAATTTATAAATTCGTTTTACAGTGAGAGCCGAGGAGTCACGTAAGAGGCTTTTTTTTCTAAAAAAATAACATGTTTTGGCTTTTGAGACAATTTTATAAAAAAAACTAGCTCATGCTAAGTTTACCAAATTGTTTGTTTTCACTCCAGTTTTCTAGAATTAGCTCCCCACTCATTCAAACGTTTTCCAGCCGTAACAGCCTATCAGAGAAGCTCCAATATTCGTATCCACTAATGTTTTAAATTCTGTTTCATTCAGAGTTAAATTCAGACTTTTGGGAATGCTTCCGTAAGACATTAATTATAAAAAAACGTTTTGAATGGACGTTAAATGATGATTAAAATAATTAAATCGATTTAATGACCTTGTTTGCATATTGTAATGCAAGTATGAGAAGCACCAGATGTTGTGGGATTTGCAATCCAATAACCCACAAAGGAAATGTCATTACATTTGAATGTTTTTGACATTCCTTAAATTGGAATTTTACTTCTGGTTACAAAGGCAATTGTTAAGAATCCCGTTCTTAGTTGCAATACTGCATTTAAATGACTCTTTGGGTAAAGTTAATCACATAAACAATATTTGCTTTCAGATTATGTTTAATATTCACTTGAATCATTTTTGATTTTCATTGCAATATTTTGCAAAAAAAACCTGAGGTAATCATCCACAATTATTACTTTTTATCAGACAATTGATATATAAGAAAAGTTATTATCCTTTAGTGTAGGTAGATAATCATCTCTTGAAGGAGAATTATTTAATGATTACTTTTCACTTATTGATAATGATTTGAGACAAGACATTGTTATATCATCTTTCAAAAGACAGATGCTATCAAATCAACCACGATTTTAGTTAAAAGAATTATTTGAAGCATGTGGCGTATGCAAATGGATAATAAACATTTTAATGTAAGAACCTGCTATTAAACAGACATTCTTGGCTTTTTCTTCTGAGAATACTGTTTTAAAAATAATAAAAACATTAACGATTGTTGATGTGATGCAGATAGCTCATGTTAAGATACATAGAGCATCTTTTAAAACATGTTTCTTATCCTTATTTGTTAGACAAATTAGTAGCAGGAAAATAATAAAAATAAATAAGATTCACCGAAAGACATTGAAGCCAGAACACAATGAATTGCAAAACATATATTTTCTAAATCAACTGTTTATACTTCATAGACCTATAAATAAAGTTCTCTAGACGTGAGTGAGACAAGGGATCTATATCTTGTACAATTGGGCCTCGGGTAAAAGACAAGAATATATTAAAGGCAATTACAGGCAAAGCAAGTAAAACACCCAAGCAAACAGTGAGCGGGGCTCACTATTACCCCTGACCGTGCATTCCTAGCCAACTTAATTACAGCTTACTTCTCAAAACGTTAAACATCCAATTGTCAAGATTATTGATAGACAGATATGACAAATAACATACATGTAGCAATTTAAAAAAAATATAAAAACAGCGTAATCGGTTGTCTGCAATGGATCGGACAAATTCTGATTGACAATGACAAAACAAAAAAATTCAAAAATAAACAAAATCGCTTGTAATTTGGCACTTCACCCCTTCTACTATGTTAGAATACATGTGCAAGATTTGAAATGAATCAGATGTATAGTTCTTCTGCAATTGGTCTGACAAATTCTGATATTGGAAAACGACACAGTACTAAACATGGACATTTAAAAAAAACAAAAAAAAAAACTAAATCGTTTGTAATTTGACACTGCACCCTCCTAGTAGGTTAGAGGACATGTGCAAAATTTTAAAATAATTTGATGAAAAGCTTTTCTGTAATAGGTCGGACAAATGTCCTCGGATGGACGGAAGGACAGACGGACGAACGGAATCGTTGGTAATATTATGTACCCAGGACCGTTAATCAGGGTATACTAAAAGTAGATTTCCAAATTGAATTGTTTGTCAAACAGAGCGATTATCACAGTTTTGATACTTCTCGATAACCTGAATATCTAAATCACATTTAAAGTTATCTTTTCCTTCACTGTCTCGAACCTACAATACGTACAGGCCTTATACTACAATCCAACCGTTGTTGTATGTTCTATATCATTTATAGGCATTTGCATGAAGAATTACACTAGGAAAGGGATCAACCATTTGTAAATTTTATGTCTTGATCTGATGGGAAATTGAATACCATCTTCAATATTATCAGTATGTTATTGTATTTATTTTCAGCATCATGGTCTAGGGTTTCCGTTATTTTCAGCATCAAGGTCTAGGGTTCCCAATCTTTTCAGCATCAATGTCTAGGGTTTCCTTTCTTTTCTGCAACTGTAAAGAACTTTTCAACATACATACTTTTCAATCTTGATATTAAGTTTCAAGCATGGACAAATTAAATTGCTTTCCCCCTAGTGTCGATTGCACGTCATATTCATACACATAATATAGAGTTTCATATCAATACACACCAAGTGTAATCAAGCGGCAGCAACCTGTCAGACAGCATAACGCTAGAAATCCTTCAATACAGGCAGATGTATTCACCATGACACCAGCAGAATCATCAAAGTGTCAAACAGTCAGACTATACGTTATTTTTATCTGCCGCCAAATTACGTTTTCTGTTATTAGTCTTTTAGTCAGACAAGAATATATAGGTCTTGGAAAAATAATTAACTGTAAGAACGCAGAACGTTATGAGTTTCTCAGTAGTAAATAATTTCGTCTGACAACTTGAAAAATATGTTATTGATATAACAAAAGGCAACTGCCAATTGCCATCACACGGTAAATCTCAGAAGACTATATGCATTTTCTCAGTTGTCAGAAGATGCGAACTTGCAACTTGACGTGATTCTAATCCATGTTTGAAGTTTTTTTTAATTGACAGTTCCCTTGTGTTATATCAATAACGTATTTTCAGGTCATAAATAACAGTCTTCAATTGTATAGGTACGTTTGTTTTGACATTTTACCATTTTCGTTGTAAAGCCGTTTCGTAAGATGAAAAAATAGATAAAGAGATCAATTACATTTAGGAACTGTTGTGTTCGAAAATTCGAAAAAATAAGCTGAAATAATCAGAAGATAGTAGGAAATTCCGTTTTCTTTGCTATATGTTGATATTAAAAGCAATAGAAATAGCAGTTGCTTTGGTACAAACTTCTCTTGTAATTAAAAACGTTGGATAAGAAGAATACGAAAGTGGGATATTTCAATTTTCTTTGAAGTAAAGGTTGATAGAAAAACAGCAACAGATGTTCAGAGATTACGAGGTATAAAACAACTAAATTGCTTCTTCCTTTAAGGAAAGAAATTTCAAGATCAATGATTGAATTTTAATTAAATGAGTTAGTATTTAGCGACTTTATACGAGCTGTTGACCATCACAACTTTTCAAATAGAATCATCGACTGATGGCAACGTTTAAAGTGAAATCCATTACATTTGTTAAAGTTAGAATTCCTTTTTACATTTTATTTGCACCACTGTTAGATAGTAAGCCTGATAAATAAAAATAGTATTCGTTGACAGGCTTGCAACTCTGAACACGAAGCCAGACAGTCTTACATTTCTACCTATTCAGAAAAATGTCTATATAAAGTAAATCCATGGACAGGATTGCCAACTGTCAGTAAGAGCGATATGATTTGACTTATTCATTGACCAAAAGCTTTCAGACTCTAAGGTTCCAGACAGTTACATTCGGTGCCAAGCATCTACTGAACAAGAGTTATTTATTGATGGTATATTATTACCTAGATTCAAGAGAGAAAAAATAAATGCTTTATGTAAATATTCATTTAACAGAAACATATTTCTAGTAATAAGGAAGTAAGAAACATGTACCTAAATGTCTTCTATAGCCTGCGTCTGAGTTAAATAAGGCATAAAAGTGAAAGAAAAATGGGACAGCCAGATACGAGAAGACACTTAAGAAGAAGACATGATGTCTAACGGTTTAAAATTCTATAGTGATAGTAAGATCAATAATACAATTCTCGAAACGTTATGATATTCATTATATTCACGTAGTAATAACAAAGAGATCTTTCAGTAAATGACATTTTCAGTCAGGAATATCACGCACAAATTTATTTGAAGTATTAAAGCGATTGCAAAACAAAGAATCACATTAGGAATTGCCTTCGGAAACAACTTCAAGATATCAAAGGTCATTCCATCCAAATTAGAATGATGAATAATTCCATTTCACAAGCACCAATACAAATCATTAAATGTCTAAAGCTTTTAACATTTACATATAGAAATATCAAATATTAAGGAATTTTGTTTTTAATCAACGAAACTCAAATATATTTCCCTCTAAAACCTACTATAAAAATAGGTGGGAATTTAAAAAACTTCCAGGCAAAAGCAAACAGCAATTAAAGGAAATTGGAGCATGATTTAAATATTTTTAATAATTCAACCCACTGTTTTGTGCTTAAACGTTTTAGTCCCAAAGGTTGATTTCACAATTGACATTAACTGCAGAGGAAGAGCTGTAGTGAAATGATATCTTTTAGGCAGTTTCTACAAGTTATACAAAGCACTTATAAATGAGACACTGTGATTAAATGACCTTTTTGTTGTATCCTCACACTGGTAGCGGGACAATATGTGATATATGTGAGAAGGACTTGTTAAGATGATATGCATTCAAAAACATGTAAATCCACAAATTTCATGATATTATATTATTACTTTCTACTGAAGAAATAACAACATCCTTATGTGTTAGCCAAAGCGTTTAAAGCTATTGATATGGACACGACAAATTGAAATATTTCACACGAAATAATATAATACATTAATTCAGTGAAATTAAGCATCCATGCCTGTCAATTAGACTATAAAAAACTAGATTGACCTGGTAAGAAATAGGATCTATTCAGCATTGGTATGTCAGATATTACAATGAACAATTTCTTTATCGAAAGTCAACTCTAGACACGTATCCAGACTTGTTTACTTACATGTACATACGCTGTTTATTAAGTAGACACACAGACTATCGTAGTGAAATAAATATTTATTGAATAAAGCTCTCGACGTAAAACGTTCCTGACATTTACATCCGGTGCCAAGAAACCATTCAACTGAAAAATATTCTGTCTGACAACGAAATATTTTATATGAATATTAATACAAGAAGAAACCTCTGATAAGCAAAAAAGGTGTCAAAATCCAATAGTTTTGGCATCTTTAAGACCCGATGCCTTTGTGTAGGTTAAATATACAGTCTAGAAAGAATTGATTTTGACAGCTAGCTGGAGACAGCTAGTCACTCAGGAGGAAGCTATTTTGTCTGTCTACTTTAGTGAATTATCAGGATTTAAAGTGGCAAGTTGCATTTTTACTAAATTGTATTTCTTACTGGTTTGGGCTGCAAATTCTGCCTGAGCCTCGTTATTTTATTCAAAGAAATAGGGAAATAAGTTCGCGAAACTAAACCGTAAATGTAGTGTTCCTTTTTGAACTGCCATGTTTGATTAAAGTTTTTAGACTTGTTTTGTCTGCATTGAAAGTAGTTAGGTGTGAAAACGTGTTAGTTATTTTTCTCTGTCTTATATAAATGGATTCCTATATGTTTACTTACTGTTTTGTACATTCTGACTTTAGTTCTAGAATCGTTCTTTAAATAAGCATTTTTGTCAAATTGCCTGCCACATATATGACTGTGAAAATTTATTTCTTTTAATGAATAAAAAAAAACGCCTGACAATAACTTATGAACACTTGAATTAATTATTTATTATAGTAATATGATATTGGCAAAGGAATTATCTAATGCAATCGGATGTCAGGGACATTTATACTGTTAAAAAGATCGAACAGCATGTGGATACAATTTTATCCTTAGATATAATACCATTTGTTGTCTAATCATACGACGAGTGTACATGGTTTAAGTATTTTGAAATGTATTTGATTGAAAGGTTGCCGTAACTTAAAAGATGTTACTTAAACTTAATTAAGAAAGCATTTAACATATATTTTGCTGAAAAGTTTTCTCGAAGGCAATTATCATTCAATTGGCTAATGTTGTGATTATCACATCGCAGAAATATTTCTGTTTAGGTTTCTTTAAAAAGTTAGTCCTATGGAATCAGTCGAAGTAACTGTATGAATAATACTTGTGATGCGATGATATCTGCTGGTTCATCATCTATTACGAGTCATTAGCCATAAGACTAATTCGATAATTTACAGCATATTAACACTCATGAAATGCTATAACAGAAGCAGATTTTTGGGGGAAAATTCACAACAATCTGTCCTAAAAAAATGGTATTTTCAAAAATCATTATCTGGAAATTCTATTCAGAGCTAAGGTAATTACGAATTGCAAATCACTTAGTCCAAATTCCTTTAACAGTAAAATTGTTCGCCATCCTGCAATCAAATTCTTCTTCCAACAAAAATATCTAACAATACAGAGCATTACACTTCTATACACAGATCTTCCCGTTATGTATGTGTCATGAAGTCCCACTGGCTGCTGCTTGAAACCTTGATTAGGTCTCATCATTTCCTAACTCTTAGCTATTTCTCTTCATTGTAAACTTGTTTCACACACAACTTCTATTGAACTTTGCCATCCTCGTTATGGACACAAACGAATGTTTTCTTCTGTTTGATCGGTGAAAATTGCTTCCTATCGATTGATTACTATGTTACAAATATGTAAATTGAAAAGCAATTTATTTACTTTCATATCAAAAGCATAAAATCAGTTTTATGGTTTCAAAGACCAAGAAAGTCAAAAATAGTGTCTTAATTATTTTATGATTGTAGAAAAGGGAATACACATTGATATAGATAATTGCACAAGGATTCATTATATTCAGGTTATGCTCTGGGGAAATCTATTACTTACAAAAAGTTACCATGTTTTCAACATCGTCAAATCAAAGATATTTAACCGGATCGAAATTTTAGCATATTTGGTAAGCATATGTTCTGTGAAGAAGGGTACACAAATCAATTCTTTAGGAACTGATACGTTTGATTTTGTAGTTATTCAAACTGCTAAAATAGTAGTTTTTAAATGTTTATAACAGCATAAACGGTATATCAGGTAAAATGGATAAGCAATAGAAGTTAAATAAGGAAACAATGTTGTCAATACAATGCACTTTATTCGACAATAATTTGTTATCGCTGTCATTGCTGTAGGACGTATTTAAACAAGCAAAATTGTTCAATGTCCCTTGCTACCTCGCCTGGTTAAAGATTATCCAAATCGACGTTCTTTAAAAGAATGTTGTAAGCCGGTATCCGAAGAAATCTGCGTCTGTTTTACCAAACACCCGTGGTTTAAATTATCTTGCGATTTAGTTGGTAGCGTCTCCTCAGGACTATAAATACCAACTGACAAAACCAGTATTATCAGAAAACACGAGTCGTGACAAACTTCAAATTGGAAGTCCCCTAAGGACACGATGAAATATTTACCGCAAACAAAGGATTAGTTTCAAAATTGTGGTAAATTCCAAATTGCAGAGAATCTTAAATTGTTGATTTAGCATACACCGAATAAGGGAGCACCATCGCCACGCTTTACACTTAGTATCATTCAATATCAATGTATCTAGTTTCTATTTGATTGTGAAAGCATTCCTTGGTCGTGTTGTTTTTATCAATTGTGTTATTATTGTAAAAATCAATGTCAATGTTATATCAGTTATCTACATGTATATATCTACTAAAGGAAAAGGTCAAATTTCAATCTGTCCAAAAATAGAGAACAATGACCAAAACGGTTGTCTCTTCGATATTGAACATCAAGTACCCTACCCAGAAATAGAAATATTTAGATTTTTCTGAAAATAAGCATGTTTGTTCAACTGAGTGTGCTGATTTCAACAATGAAATAAAACAAGGGGGTCACTGTGCTCGTTTTTGAGAAAATCGATTTAAAAAATGACATTTTTGTGAAAAGGACAAAAAAATAATTGTTCTTATTTGAGCACAATTTATATGTGAGCGTGAAATATGGATAAAATTCGATGCTAAAAGTGAGAAATGAAACAGTTGTCCATGTTTACCACAAAATTGTTTGATAAAAAAAGCATTTTAATATTTTTTTCAGAATTAATCAGCACACAAAATCGTATTTTTCACACCAAAAATGAACAGATTATCAAATTAAAAATCAGATTAAAAAATAACTTTCCAAATAATATGATCCTGACATCATAAGAAACTGAAAATCGCAGAAAAAAAGGGGGTTACAATCGAAAAATAGCGAACTTTTTCAGGTTGAAAATGAATATAGGCAGTGAAAAAATGTCGGCAGCCGGAGCGTGTCCAGAATGCCGTCGGTTTCTCTTTATCTTTTCCACAAATTAAAAAAAAATGACTAAATATAAACAACAAAGTATCCGGGGTATTTTGCAACATTTGAAATTGAATTTACTGAGCAACGAATCAAGTGTGAACATTCGCATCGTGCATTGCATTAAAACATCACCAACTGGCCCGCATGAATGCCTTTCGGTGTTCTTCACAAATCTATGAATTACCTGTTTATTGAAGCTGTTATATTATCACTATCAAAATCTACCAAAGAAGCATTATTTCAAAAGGACTGCAGACAAATCTGTAAACGAACGATCGACGACACAGAGTACAGGGCTTCATGTAAACTTCCGCTTAGACTGCACTTCGTTCTTGAATACTTTTTCGTTACACACATTCTTAGATCAACTTTGCACAATTTACGGTGGATATCAGTTTTATTCGTTAATTAACTGTTATTATCTTCTGAAAAGTTTTGCTCGGAAAGTTGGAATATAAACATATCTTTGTATTGATAAGAATGGAGCCCGAACCAAGTCTAGCTCACATCAAGCGATGTGGTTCGATCAGTTCGTACACAAAACAAATACTACCTTCGCATCGACTACTACTGCAGTACCGTCCAAAGAGTTTTTATGTGGCAAAATGTGATAAATCAACAGGTTGCATACTTTGCCATGTTGGACACTTTTTAAAATAGTGAACCAATGGACATATTTTTCTATCATGAATGTTAGCATGATTCATATACCTTAATTGTTTCACATGTACAGGTATCTTAGTTAACACATTTTCTTGTCAATTCCTAAACTTACACTACTTATATGTCACAGCCAGGTAGACATGATTGGGATTCAATTGTTTTTATTAGTGGTTAAAACTGCTTGCACTGTGGCACAGTTTTAAAAATTCATGGACGATGTTGCAGTTGGCAAGTCTGTTGTATTGTGTGTTTCAAGTTCCAGGAAAGTACACAATGGCCAGTGACAATCACACCGCTGCTGCTGCATTATAATCTGCAATAATAAAAACAAAGCATTATGATCATATCAATCAAACCTTTTTTATTCTTTTCTTTTTCATTTTGAAAACAATATATTGGTCTGATACACTTGATAAGAGTTTTCAAGAGGAGACCCTGCAGTTACAAATATGATTTTGAAACATTTGCTTTTCTAAAATTTAGGTTAAAAAAAAATGAAAGAGACAACATGTCCTGAATCATAATGCAATGCCAGTTCCAATCAAAGAGAAACATTTTTTCATGTGATTTGTAAATTCAGGACATATAAACCTTGGGAGAAACTGAGACTGCCTTTACATATAACTGTCACTATAATCCTGAAAAGTTGATAATTGATAGACTTTTGATTTGTTAATGATGATAATGTTCATTGATATACAATTATGCCTACGATATAGAAAATATGATAATTTTGGTAATATTGAAATTAAATCAACTTTTATCTCAGTTTTCCAGTTAGAAATAAAGTGTTATTAATAAACTACATAAATTTCCTCTAACATACTCATGTTAACCTTCCAAAATAATTTGATTACCTTTCAATCTTTAAAAAGAATGATTACATTAAGTTCATAAAATACACATACTGAAAATTTATGAAATCAGAAAAAAATTCAAATAATTAATAAAAGATATTTACAGCTCATTACACATTAGTTTTGTAATATATTTCTATAAATTGTAATATGAGAAATTTTGTCATCTCAAATCTTAAGATAAAGACAGTTGAACTGATTTTAATCTAACATTGGCATAATTCTAATGTTTGAAAAAAAAATGAAAAGGATTTTTTATGCCCCCGAATCGGAGATTCCGGGGGTATATTGTTTTTCACCTGTCCGTCTGTCCGTCTGTCCGTCTGTCTGTCCGTTTGTCCACAAAAACTTTAACCTTGGTCATAACTTTTGATTGGTCGGAGCTATGTCTTTGATACTTGACATATGCATCCGGGGGCATTCGTGTTTCACAAACACATCTTGTTTTTTTTTTCAGTAAAAAAGTTAGCTCTCAAATCTTCTTATAGACTTTCCTAAACTTTTATCTTTATATTTAATCTTATTTTCCAGTAGGGTCTGGCTGACAGACTAAATTGGCATTTCACCTGATTAGACCTGGAGTCTTTGTCTTTTCACTGAGGTAATGCCTTTCTGAATCCAAATGATCACTTGATGAGTTGTTGTTCATTCAAATAGCTCTCAACAGCTCCAAAATGTATGTTCAGGAATAAGGATATAATTCATTTAAATATCATTTCCTCTGGCTGCAAATCTGAAAAATATTCCAAACAAAAAAATAACTTTTACTGTAGAATATTTAAAATGTCCCTCTATTGTCATTACCATGTTTTAAGATTTATCTTGGTTTGTTTTTACACACTTGAGTAGGTTTTTTTAGTGAGTCAGATTACAATGTTTTGTTAATAAATTCATAAAAGCATTGAAGATAGTTTACACATCGTGCTATAGGCTTCTTTGATAGTCTAACATTTAGACTATAGATTATAAATAATGACTCGAACGCTCTTGAAATCAAGTCTAGATCTTAGCTGAACTCTCAATATATAATCTGAGACCTAAGGCTCCTAGCTTTCTTATTTTTATTGAAATAAAAGCAGTAGAGTAATAAGTTTGAATTATTTTAAAATGACTGAATGTTAGTCGTCACTTCGTGTCTCGTAATCTAAATTAATTTAGCAAATACAGTTTTAAAGTTGGCTACCTGAAAAGTACTGTGCTGTCAGTGTCACTGTGACATATGAAGTGTTGACTGTTGATCGAGGTAATTCCGGGCAGCACACTGTCACAGGGGCTGGTTTCCGTATTTCAAACACACCTTTGAGCAGGTCAATCGCTGGGTATTGGGATTCCAAACTTCATGTTGTTGTGATAACAGCAGTAGAAAAACAACATGCAGCTGACTGTCGTCGCGCTGGCTTTGCATTCACGATGATTCAGTAGGCAAAATATGTCGTTTTAAATTTTAAATTTCAATGAAACGAAGAAAACTTCTCTCAAGTTTCTATTCCATTTTCAATCTTCTACTATTTACTTCGACTTGGGCAAGTTTAAGCGACAAGTTTCTAATTTTACCGGCTGCTTGACTGACTGACTCCGATCAGCTGATGACAGCATGGCTTGTTTATCAACGCTATAGAAGTCTAACGTACATCGATTTCTTGTCGTAAATGTGAAGTAATCTTTTGATATCACACTTAAATAAACAAAGTGGACCTTTCAATATCTAAATCATCTTACAATGTAAATAGATAATAGTTCTCAGTATGTTTTGATACAGTTTTTTAGCATTCAGTATTGTCGCAAATTTCTTATCGTATCGATGTGCGATGCGCACGGTTCTGCGCAGAAGCAACGTTTAGATGCGTAGGGTATGGTTTTTAAGTAAGGTTTTTGTAAACTGGTAATTTCTATTAAAATCAACTACTTCTATTTTCTTCAAATGTGACTCTGGAAGTCAGTTATGATTTTACACCATGAGTTGCTGAATTGATTTGAACGATTTCAACACCACTTTAGACAATTGAAAGAAATATGCATAATCATTGTTTTGTAGGACGTATGTAGATACAATCAATAATCAAAATATATTCTTCTTACTCCTTGAGACTTCACACAAGGTGATTTATAATGTTTTTATAAGTTAATCGTTGTAATTATCGATTTGATGTGAGTACAGTTGCGTGTCTAAATAATAAAGAATGTTAAATTGCAAGCACAACACTGTTGGTGTGTTTTCGATGTGAAGAGTAAGAGAAAGCATGAAACACATCCTGAACATAAAAATCAATACATAGGAAGCACTTTTCCCCGATCATAAACCAACGGCGACAGAGCGTATTGGTTGTGCTTTCAAAGAGAACAGTAGATTGTGCCCGTAATGAGAATGGAAAAGTTTGATATGAGGAGTGTTAGAAACCAATTTACAATAATGAGAGGGATTATGTTGTCGGGAATAAATAGACATTTAATCAAAATTACACAACCATTACGACTTAATAACTCACTCTTTAATGACCATTAAAAGTGTTTTGAAGTGTTCTTTGAACTGTCAAATAAATCAAAGAAACAGGTCGAGTTTGTGTAATCAACCATGATAGCTCAGATTAACTTTGTGGTTTGGAAGAAATAAAATTTGACCGTTAACAGAAAAAGAATCTTGTTACAGATATCAGAAAATACGTGACTTTGGTCAATATTATCATATCACAGATATTCTCTAAATTCTAAAATGCATGGTAAATATCAAATAAAGCTTTGTGTTTTAAGCGTTTTGCGTATCGAGTTTGCGTTTTCAGGATGGTTGGCGTTATTTTTCCAGTTGCTTCACAAAATAACAATTGCCTAGAGGTAGTGCGGAAAGCAAGCATAATTTAGATTTTTGGTACGTGGCAATAGCCTTGAATAAAATATCTTTCAAGCTTCGGTGATGGTCCTAATTTATTGCCTTTTTGTTTGTTAATGATTGTTCAGGTGGATTAACATAAATATATATATATATTATTCTTTCATATCAAACACGTTTGTAGATATTACAGCGTATATATCTATATCAACAAAAGTTCAATCAACTTTGATCTTTCTGTAAACACATTCTCAACCATCGTTAAATCGGAAAAGCTGAAAAAAGTCGTTAATCACAAGACCCGTCACAAATTTACAAATGTGAAACTGTCCCTAAGGACAAAATTAGATATTTACAATAAATATCCAAAATAGTGATTTCCCTTTAGAAACCTGGTATTGGATAAATCTCAACAAAAGGAAAGGAATGTTCAACTGTTCATCTCGTGTCTGATTTTCACTCCCAACTGCTTCAAGCAGTTCTTCACAAGAACTGTAACCAAGATCTTACGAAATATCTCCCCTAGGGCATGATTACGACAAAATATTCCCAGAATTTTAAATACTAAAAGGTCATCCGTGCAAAGAGGAACAATCTTCAATTGCGCTGACAAATAACAGTCAGTACTTCAGGCAAAATACATCAATAGAAATAATATCCGTGAAAGGAAATCATCAATTCGGATTGTTTATGAAGCAATGATCAGACACTGGCCTCTGTTTAAAGGAAACTAAGATATTGTTTCATTATTAATCAATTTGTTGATGATTTGCTTCCAGCTCTATCATAGACATTCAGAAATAACCGTTAGTTTATCTACAGAAATCCACATTTAAGAACAAATGAGATAACTTTAGAAATCAACGAAGACAAACCATGACATTATTAACGTTTGTTGAGATGTATTAGCATAATGTTTTGTAAAATCAAATAATTAGCAATAAGTGTATATCTATTCCTTTTCCTGTGTTTAATGTTTATTGATTACTTTACTCTTACCAAATACACGATTGGATGATCAAAACATTTGGCAATTCATGCAAAATATGTAAATTCATTGTATGTTATGTGATTGCATAAGACAAACCATCTTAAGCTACTTACTCTATTTGTTACGGTTCATTTTCAGTCGACAATGTAAGCATTTAGAATACTAGAAAAATGACAGAATGACTTATAGAACAACTGTGAGCGTTGTATTAAAGAAGATAGCATAGTACGACCCAATTTTAATGTGTTTTTTGTTTGTTTGTGAAATCTTTCTTAAATTTGTGGATCTAGTAAGTGTGGAGATATGTCACCTTAGCTTCACTTCATCAACGTTTCTGTTTTCGTGTTAGGACACATCTCAAGTACTCAACCACCCACTAAGACAATGTTGACGAGCGGGTAAGCTCTTAGAATAGTCAGTGCTGACAGTGTTGACTGACGTTTAGGGTGTGGGATAGAATTTAGTGGTAAACTCGACTAAAAAAAACATTCTACAAATAAAGTGTTTCCATATATAAAAATGTTACATATCAATTTTGTTAATGGCGCAGTTTATTATCATTGATCATTTTATATGATAACTAAACCAAAAAGCTATGTTTGTTTAACGGAAACGAAAATAACAAAATATATAAATGAGATATAAATTGCATTGTCAGTTCAAATTAGACACTGAATTCGGAGGCGACTGATCTTTTGAGATAGAAACACAAATCAAGTTGGCTGTTTCTTTCTAGTTTCCCCCATTATTGGATTACATCTTCAAAGCCGTTTTTAGAAAACAGAATCTTAAATCTTGCAGAGAAAGGATCAATATTTGACCAAGCTATTTTCCTGTCTACTTGCATATCATATGGGAACGTTATCTACAACGATTTAAAGTTTTCAATAATGTAATTTTTTAAATCTAATTATGAAATGATTTTTTAATAATCACATTTAAGCTTCTTTAAAATATCATTGATATTTCATCTGGTGCATTTCATCAAAGCCAGTAAAAGTAAAACTTTCTTCCTATATTCAAATCCGGTAGCTATTAGTTATCAAGTTAGCGTTTTGCAACATTGAATACTCTATCGCAGTAAACTGCTCTTTATACAAATCAATGTGTTCACTCTATGGAAGTTAAGTATGCTTTTTGTACCATAAATAGCTAATTAACTTAAGTTCATCACCGCGATTTTAGAAAGTTTTTCTTAAAAATCGAAAGGCATGTGGATAGATGATTAAAATATATAATTTCTCATTCCTCTAAACTTACCCCATGTGATTTAGTCATTTATGATTTAAGTTAATATTTGTAATTATCAATACAAGTTGAATGAATTGTTGCGGTCCTTAAATCATAAAGAAAGTAATATATAGTTACTGGATTCAGTTTAAATTGTTGTAATAAAACTGATGATGTGCTTTGGATGTGAAGGTTATTAACTTGAAGAACGGTAGTCAAGGAAGCAATTTTATCCAATCAAAACCATTTAATAAAAAATAACAGTTGTACTTTTAAAGAGAACATTCGTTTGAGCCAATAACGATACTTAAAAAGTTTAATAGAAGTTTTACATGTATGTCTCAATAAAGAGTGGGATTATGTTGTGGGAAAATAGGACATTAATCTCAAAAAGGCTGTATTCAACAGCCAATAACAAACTATATAAAGAGTATGGAAAGTGTTTTTGAAGATTTATGTCAAAGAACATAAAAGAGAATAACCATGAAAATTAAAAATGGTTTGGAAAAGGATTAATTGATTTGTGACACGGAACCAAATGCCGGTCACACCTATCAGATGAAGTAAATTGTCTCTGGCAAGTTAATCTTCAGTTTGACAGTTTGATCATATCTCAATATCTTCTCTGAATAGCATTCCCAAATGCAGGTATGCATGGGGAATATAAAATCGAAAAAGGGAGTTGGCGATATGTGTTTTAAATGTTAAATGTTGATATCAGTAATATTGATTTTGCGTTTAAAAATTTATTGACAGTTATTGTGCAGATTATTTAATCAATGAAACAATTCTCAACACCAGTGCCGAAAGGAAGCGGAACCATATCTAAAGAACGGAAGATTATTAGATATAAGATATTAAGTATGAATGAATTAAATTGCCAACTTCGACATATGAATATCAGACCTTTGTAGCTAACATGTTTTGATTTATCGAATAAGCGTTACAGTCAATATGTCAAATTAGAAGATAAATAGTTGCTTTTGTAAAATTTCCGGGATTCATTTTACAAACGCAACTATTTATCGATATTGTAACATGACCGTTAATTATAAGCATTTTAAGAGCGAACTCTATTTTTGCGTAGGGAACTTTGAGTTGAAAGGAGTTGAAAGGATCTAACGACTAATCCATTATTGTTATAGGTGTTCGCAGCTATAAAGAAGAAGGAATTCCAAGTGTTATAGACATTAAAATAGTGTTCTTATATTGCAAACCCGTTGCACTCATAAAGATGAAATATTATAGTTTTCACTGTGACATTTATGAGAGAGAAAACAATTATATAATTCATAAACTAACAGGAACAAACCCTACGGAACAAATATCTTAAACTAGCCTAGACCATTGTGACGGTGACGTTATCATTATGACGTCATAACCGTTTGCCTTTGTGACTTCGTGCCATGGGAACGGCATTCGAAAGAAACCGGCCGCATGGCACAAGGCGGCAAATTAGGAGAAACTTAGCCAATTAAGAAAGTTTAGTTACATAAAACTAAAGCAAATAGAAAAGATTTTTGGCATCTACGGGATTGCGCAAGTTAGAAAATGACAACAACAACAGTAAAACGTGAATCGGGCACAAATAATGGGAGAATCTGAACATTTTAATGTTAAGACGGACCAAATAATGTATCCGTTCGCGGTGATTCGCCTCGGCCAATTTGCGGGTGTTCATTGCCATTTAACACTGGCACATCCTTCAAATCAACCAATCAGAAACGAGTATTTACCGAAGTCATGTTACAATCAGTCATTTAGTCAAATGCCTAAATGTATCAGGCATTTTATCAAATGACTACGACGGTCAGTCATTTGAGAAAATGACTAATTTTCCTAGGCATTTAGCTAAATGACTGAAATTGTACCCTGTGTTTTTGACAATTTAACTGTTTAGGCAATATGTCAAAATAGTTATATAGTGTCATATAAGTGTTGTAAGATAGTAAGCTTTTGTCTAAATAGATCTGGTCTACTTTACTTACGCCTGGATAAAAAGGTGAGTTGGAGCTCAAATAGTTGGCTGATGTTTTGATAAGAATAATTAGTGATCAATAACAGCCTATATATCATGGGCATATATATGTACATGTATGCTACAACTATGTAAATATGTTTGAGTGTTAACTGTTCCACAACTAATATGTTTTGATGATCTGAAATAAAACTTTAATTCATCAATAAATCTCTTTTCTATTATATAGGCATTCAGTAAAATGCCTGGTGTAATTTTTCAAATGACTGAAAATATAAGTCATTTTGTAAAACGCCTAGTGGTCAAAGTCATTTGATAAAATGACTAAATCTTTCAGACATTTAGCAAAATGACCGATTTAACATATTGACTGTAACGATGTGCATTTCCTTGTCAGTAACGTTTATAACTTCTTATTTTGAATAAATCTCTGAATTACTTACTACTCTGATATAAGTTTTTGACAGAAGCATAATATCAGAAAAAAAATTTCAAGCTTGATTGGAAAATGTGACCAAATGAAGGTCTCCATTACAAAGTCACACAGCATGAACACTTCATATTCCTGTAGCGTCTGCAGGTTACATCCTACACTAAGATGTCAAATTGAGAAATAACACCTCTGTCACTCAACAATGCTGAAAGCAGAATATTGCCGACGGGTTCAGTCACAAGCTACACATTAGAATATTTCCCTGAGAGGAAAATTACATACAAACGCCAAATATCCCTTCACAAATTTCAGAATCTCAAGAAGAGAATAATCAATCGTCTATCTAGTGTCTGAAACCACCTTGTTTCGAATGCTGAAAGGGATTCTTCTCAACAGCAATCAACAACTCAAAATAAAAAATTCCCTAGCACGTGATTATAAGCTGGGACAAATAAGTCAATGGTAGTTTGAAATTTCTAATCATTTATAAAGATCAATCTTTTCAAAGATACACTACCCTCTTTCCCATTGACAACGAAGCCAGTCAGATTTCATTTCGCCTCGAAATGAATGTACAGATTTCAAATTATCTGCTGTGAACATGATATAGTAACAAGACTTTCACCAAATATGGCTGCTATTATCAAAAAGTGATGTAAAGATATATGCAGAAATATATTTTTTTAAATATATAAGTGTATAAATTGATATCAGTAGCTCAGGAAAATTCATCCTTAGCTAGTGATTCCTTTCCATTCTATTCTATTATTCTATTCTATTATCTCATATTGTCCTGGAGGATTGACAATGTTCAATACAGTGTTCTCTTGTCTATTCGACATCATACTGACAGGGATATTTAATTTGTGGATGTATGTTTGCATAAAGAGATATTGTTTTATTTCCCTTCATCAAAGTATGTAAGGACAAATATAATGTAAATCTATCAACTGCCGACAAGACAGTGCAGACTGACTCTGAGGTTTTGAGAAACTCCACCCAAGAAGGTTACAAATTCCACTGTTTCAGATGAAGTACTTCCAAGTATTATGTACACTTTATCAACAGTACTATATCGTCAATAAAAACGTACTCTTGTTTGACGGAAATGAAAAATATAAATTGATAAAAATGAGATATAGATGACACTGTCAGTTCAAATTAGACATTGAATCAGGAGGCCACTGAGTTCAATCCTTTTGGAAAGAAACACAAATTAAGTAACATGTTTTCTCCCGTCAATTCCCATGATTGGGTTACAACTTCAAAGCAGTTTTTAGCCAAAGCAGAACGTTACATTTTGCAGAGAAAGGATCAATATTTGATCAAGATACATTTCTGCGTATCCGAATTGATATGGAAAAAACTATTTGATGTGGCTTTATTCAATGAATTTGATTGATATTTCCTGAGAGTTTTATCAAAAATATGATTTACTTGTACGTTAGGTAATGAAATTGAGATGACCGCTAGCAATTAAGTTACGGTTTCTCTACTTATGAAAATCATAAATTAGTAACTTCATTACAATACTTTTGGCGCCTATAGTCAGCAGCGCACCAAAACGAATAATCCGCCCTGTTGAAAATTTGAGGATTGTTACTCCTGGAAAATTCAGAATTTCGGCAAGATGAAGGAGAAAAGGAGTAAATATTCAATAAATAATTCAAATATTCTATTTCAAGTCTCTAAGACAAAACTAGTGCAAATTCATTGTGCAAAAAACAGCATGTGACTAACATGTCCTTCTGTCCATCGTAATGTTTTATTTTCTAGGCAAAAATTAAGGTGTTTGGTATTTTGAACCACTGGTCAATGCAATGACCTGCCCAAACTTTGGTGTAAGGTTATGTTAAGATAAAATAGATCCTTACTTTTGTAGTGAAAAATCAAGACGTTTTTTGTTCGTAATGTTATAATGCCTCAAAGGAATCACAAATTTCTTGTAATATAAATGTGAATATACAGACATCTGAAATTTTTCGGTATACCGTTGTGCAACCTTTTGGTTTTCGGTTTAAAATATCTAATTGTGACCCTTCTGTGGCTCCCACTATTCAAGGTCAGTTTATTTCTTGGTAACATAACTCAATTTCGCCATAGATCAATAAAAAGAAATGTCACAAATCACAAACCAGTTACAGTCAGTCAAGTGTGATACATGTAACAGCACTTTTTCAAAGAACCCTCTAACAACAAGTAAGATGAAGGTTAATTGAAGTTGTCTGTGGAACCAATCATTGTTGATGAGAGAGATTATCATCAAGAATAGTGACAAGGCTAAACGCGATATCCATTAGTACTGATTTATACTCACATAAACAAGCATTTTGTTCAATTTGCAATTACCTAGTGCGAAAACCTTCATACTTAATTGGAAGTGTAAACATAAATAGATTTGACACGTACATTTTGAGCAAAATGTGTATGGTGAAATCAGAGTTCAATGCAGAGGCTCTCACTTTACAAGTGTGATATTATTATAAGAAAACTGGGACTTCTTTTATTGTCGCAAAGTAGACAGACAAACAGACAGAGAGTTTTTAAAGTATTAAAGTCTCACCTCAACATTCAATACATTCAATACATTTGATAAAACAGTAAACGTTGAGCCACCCCTATAAGGGATTATGAGAGACCAATGTCATTAAAATATGTACAAAAAGCAAAATAGTTGCCTAAAGTTATAGTTATAACATTTATAAAAATAAAAATCTATTGAGCTAAATTCAGGAATTATATACATAACATTGACGTTTAGAAAGAATTAAATTGCAGGTTTTGGCAGCAGTAAAACAAACATTTGGCCTGGATAAGATAAATTGTAACTTTTGTACATCACTAAAATCCTGAAAACTATCACACTCAGCTATACATTTTCTCATAAAATCGATCTTTCAAACGAATACCATGGACATTTCATTAACGCATGGCTTTCATCTTCAATTTCATCTTTACAAAGTCATAAGGGGCAGTCTCGACTCTAATCGGGGCAACTCCACATCTGAAGCTAGCCAAGGCTCTTCTGTCTATCCTGGGGGTGGGAAGTCCTACATAGTGTGCCACATTAAAATTATCCTTAAATGTACAATATAATCTTAACTTATTTCCACCAACACCAGTATGGCTTAATAGTTGGGATATCTCATGTCTCCAGTTGATAATAAACTATTTAACATAACTCGTTAAACTTCGGAGACAACAAACTTAACATGGTAAATACAAGAAACATTTGCAAAATGAGAAAATCTGAAATTTTTTGATGAATTTTAAAATTCCAATTTCTCTTTTTATTAAGTGCATGAGTATTTCCCCAATTAAAAATCTTAGCAGTTATCTTATCATATTCAATGTTACATAAACGCCTGTAAAAATTCACCACACTACACCACTGTAAAATATAACATGGTGTCCAACCCACATCCTCAATAACAGCATTGTTGGGAGCAAACTTACGTAAACCTAAAAAGAAGCGCATTGCTCTATTTTGCACTGCATCAATGAAACAAATTCATAAACACCCCATATAGAAGCACCATTGTCCATAGTGGACCAAACCATTGAAGTGTACAATTTTGTGTAAGTGTTGTAATTCATGCCACCTTACAATTTGAACTTGGTGATCAGTAAACCTAAAGCCCTACTTGCAGAACTGGCAACAGCTTTTGCCATACGTTTATATCTAAATATTCAGTTAATAACAATCCAACATAATTATAACAATCAACAACTTCTAAAATCTGATCACGACATTTAAAATCAGAAATTGTCCTAGAAATAGAAGGTCCCCTAAAATGTACAACTTTAGATTTTAAACCATTAACTGACATTTTGTTAAAACACACCATGACTGAACACAGTCAAACAAAACATTTAAAAAATGTTCATTTTCTGCTAATAAAACAACATCATCAGCATAGGCTAAATTACTATATTACTAAAATACTAATATCTAAATTATCTTACAACTTAAATAGATGATAGTTCTCAGTATGTTTTTGATACAGTTTTTTAGCATTCAGTATTGTCGCAAATTTCATATCATATGGATGTGCGGTGTGCACGGTTCTGCGCAGAAGCAACGTTTTGATGCGTAGGGGATGGTTTATAAGTAAAGTTTTTGCAAACTGGTAATTTCTATTTAAATCAACTATTTCTATTTTCTACAAATCTGACTCTTGAAGTCAGTTATGATTTTACACCATGAGTTGCTGAATAACTTATGATTTCAACACCACTATAGACAATTTAAAGAAATAAGCATAATCATTGTTTTTGTATGAAGACGTATGTAGATAGAGTCAATAATCAAAATATATTCTTCTTACTTCTTGAGACTTCACACAAGGTGATTTAAAATGTTTGTTCTAAGTTAATATTTGTAATTATCGATTTTATGTGAGTTTATTTGCGTTTCTAAATAACAAAGAATGTTAAATTGCACAAACAACACTGATGGTGTGTTTTCGATGTGAAGAGTAAGAGAAAGCATGAAACACATCCTGAACATAATAATCAATACATAGGAAACAATTTTCCCCGATGATAAACCAACGGCGACAGAGAGTATTGGTTGTGCTTTCGAAGAGGACAGCAGATTGTGCCCAACATAATGAGAATGACAAAGTTTGATGTGAGGAGTGTTAGAAACCAATTTACAATAAAGAGAGGGATTATGTTGTCAGGAATATATAGACATTTAATCAACGTTAAAAAACCATTACAACTTAATTACTCACTTTTTAGTGATCATTCAAAGTGATTTGAAGTGTTCTTTGAACTGTCAAATAAATCAAAGAAACAGGTCGAGTTTGTGCAATCAACCATGATAGCTCAGATTAACTTTGTGGTTTAGAAGAAATACAATTTGACTGTGTGACAGATCTTTGGTCAATATTATCATATTACAGATATTCTCTAACATTCTAAAATGCATGGTGAATATAAAAAAAAGCTTGGTGTTTTAAGCGTTTTGCGTATCAAGTTTGCGTTTTCAAGATGGTTGGCGTCACTTTTCCAGTTGCTTCACAAAATAACCATTGCTTAGAGCTAGTGCGGAAAGCAAGCATAATTTAGATTTTTGTTACGTAGCAATATCCTTTGAATAAAATATCCCTCAAGCTTCGGCTATGGTCCTTATTTATTGCATCAGTTTGTAAAGGATTGCTCAAGTGGATTAATATAAATATATATTATTTGGATACTAACCTCCGACAAGTGACCTTAGCCTGTTAGCCATATAACATGCAATCGACTCATTCCCACTGATGTAATGAAACTTCATTACCCAGAACAATCGGAGTTATCCGCCCGTCACTAGCCCACTAGGTGGCGTGACCTGTCATCCAATTAGATTCATTCACATTACAGAGTCGGTAGTGTGCAGACGTGTTTCTGTATCTCTTCCGATTGTACTGAGCTATATTAATTAACGTGTTTTGTTGTTTATTGACTCTATTGTTTATCTTAGTCAGGTATTCCATCTGTCTTTCTCGTTTTCATTCCTCGCGAGTGAATTCTGTGTTTCAGACAGGGGTTTTTGCTAGTTGACACAGCCGTGTTAACTTGGACTGGTGGTGCACGGGTTGTCGATTGCGGTCGTGCAGCACGTGCAGCCCGGGCGACGGACGGTCGCTCTACCTCGCTGCAGTGACAGCTAGCGCTACTGCCGCCTACACTTGATCGCCTGTCGCCTGCCTAGCGCTAGGTATCTCGTGTGGCGCTTGGATTAGCGATTGCCGCGCTTGTCGCCTGCCGTCTTCCTGACGGTTGGTGACTCGTGTGTCGTTGGATTTCGCCTGCGCTTGCCGCCTGCCGCCTTCCCGGCGCTAGGTGTCTCGCACGCTAGTGGCGTTTGGATTAGGCCGCGGTTGTCGCCTGCCGTCTTCCTGACGGTTGGTGACTCGTGTGCTGTTGGATTTCGCCTGCGCTTGCCGCCTGCCGCCTTCCCGGCGTTAGGTGTCTCGCACGCTAGTGGCGTTTGGATTAGGCCGCGGTTGTCGCCTGCCGTCTTCCTGACGTTTGGTGACTCGTGTGCCGTTGGATTTCGCCTGCGCTTGCCGCCTGCCGCCTTCCCGGCGCTAGGTGTCTCGCACGCTAGTGGCGTTTGGATTAGGCCGCGCTTGTCGCCTGCCGTCTTCCTGACGGTTGGTGACTCGTGTGCCGTTGGATTTCGCCTGCGCTTGCCGCCTGCCGCTAGGTGTCTCGCAAGCTAGTGGCGTTTGGATTAGGCCGCGCTTGTCGCCTGTCGTCTTCCTGACGCTTGGTGACTTGTGTGCCGTTGGTTTTCGCCTGCGCTTGCCGCCTGCCGCCTTCCTGGCGCTAGGTGTCTCGCGCACTTGGCGTCTGGACTTCTACCGCTGTGCGCTAGTCGCGTGGTGTTTGGTTGGACGTGTGCTTGTGCGTGGGCGTTACCTCGTGCTCGTGGCTCTCGCCCTTAACTCAAGGGAGCTCCCTCCATGGGAAGCGGCTGAGCAGAGGGTCGACTGACGCATGGCACTTGTGTGCGCTTGTCGTGCAAGTTCGTCTGACCTGCGCTGCATAGGCTGCCGCTGGCGCCTGAGGTTCAGGATAGGATTCGGTGAGTGAGGCGCGGCCGCGCTCTCCCCCCCGTTGGACAGGGGTGTTAGAGACGCTCTACGCGTTCTCTCCCCCATTGGATTGACTCGCAGACGCCTAGCGCTCGCTTGTCACAACCCTTACAGGGGATGGGACTTAGTTCGCTGCGACTCAGCGACCCCGTACCGGGCGTTCTGCGGACGGTGCAGGTCACGCAAGTCGGCGAGCTACGACCCTCATGTCGTCTGTCTCCTGTGTAGGAACAATTGCCCGGAGGATAACCGGTGCGTGGAGTGTGAGGATCTCTCCCCCGAGCAGCACAGGCGCAGAGCCGCTGCAAGGCTTCTAGGCGCCTGACCCAGGGTTCGTCTGCCGCCACAGGCATGGCGTGTCGCCGGAGAGATCGGACCTCATTATTTCCGAGGACGCAGGGGAGTTTGACATTCCGTCCTCCCTGGTGTCGGACGTATGTTCCCTAGTGTCTACTATCGAGTAGGCGCTTGCTTGGACGTGTGCTTATGCGCTTGCTGAGACGTGTGCTTGTGCGATTGGCCGCCTCCTCGCGCTCGTGTCTCTCGCTCTTAACTCAGGGGAGCTTTCCTCTATGGGAAGCGCCTGGGGGAGGGGACTGACGTGTGTTGCTATTAGTGTGCTTGACGCCCAAGTTCACGGATTGGGCAAGCGCCACACGCTTCGCGCGTGCCTGTGCGCTTCCCTAGCGTCTACTAGTGAGTAGGCACTTGATTGGACGTGCGCTTGGGCGCTCTCTCGCGCGCGTGTCTCTCACTCTTAACTCAGGGGAGCTTCCCTCTAGGGAGATCGCCTGAGTGGAGAGGTGGGGACGCATGTGGTTTGGTAGTGCGCTTGACGCTCGGGGTCACGGGACAGAAGGTGAGGCGATCTCACTGTTCGTGTCTACCTTGGAATTGCGTCTGACGCTAATGGGTTAGCTCTGAAGCTGATTGATTGGTGAGCTCTCCCTGCTCCGCTGATAGGGGGTTGATGTGCGCTTGTGTGCTTGACCGCCCCTCGCGCTCACATCTCATTAGATCAGGTGAGCGTCCCTCTAGGGGGAACGCCTGAATGGAGAGTTGATTGGCGCTGATTGGTTGGTGAGCTTTCCCTGCTCCGCTGATCTGGCATTAATGTGCGCTTGTGTGCTTAACCGCCACTCGCGCTCATGTCTCTCACTCTTAGCTCAGGTGAGCGTCCCTGTAGGGGGAACACCTGAGTGGAGAGGTGATTGACGCTGATTGGTTTGTGAGCTCTCCCCGCTCCGCTGATCGGGGATTAATGTGCGCTTGTGTGCTTGGCCGCCTCTCGCCTCTTACTCTTAGCTCAGGTGAGCGTCCCTCTAGGGGGTACGCCTGAGTGGAGAGGTGATCAACGCTGATTGTTTGGTGAGCTCTTCCGCTCCGCTGATCGGGGGACTAATGTGGGCTTGGCCGCCCCTCGCGCTCACGTCTCTCACTCTTAACTAAGGGGAGCGTCCCTCTAGGGGGAACGCCTGAGTGGAGCGGCGATTGACGCTGATTGGTTTGTGAGCTCTCACGGTCCGTTGATCGGGGATTAACGTGTGCTTGGCCGCTCCTCGCGCTCGTGTATCTCACTCTTAGCTTAAGGGAGCGTCCCTCTAGGGGGAGCACCTGGTTGGAGAGGTGATTGACGCTTGTCACTTGGTAGTGCTTCTTTTGCTCAGGTTCGCGGGACAGAAGGGGTCATGTCCACCTGGGACTAGCGCCTGACGCTGGTGGGTCAGGGGGTGCGACGCTTGCTTGCTTGATACTGGCGAAGCGCTCCAGGTGCTTTCCTCTTAGATAATCCGGTTGCACTTGAGTTCGAGACGGCAGGCGCTCTCCCCTTGTCTAGTGGGGATTTTATTCCGCCTTATCCTCATTTATTCACGAATTGGACCTAGTCCCCTCCGACTCGCGTCCACTTACGTGGGGTTCTGCGGGTGCTGTGTCTCTCGGGAGTCGGCGTGCTACGTCCCTCACGTAGGAATTCCTGGCTGGATGGGAGTCGGTGCGTCGAGTGCGCCGACCTCCCTAGGAGAAGCGCTAGTGCTTCCGCTTTTCCATCCGGAAGAGTGAGCTGCAACAGCGCTCCAGGGCGGCCAGGCGACCCACCCCGGGTCCGATTTCTACCACAGGCTGAACAAGTGTCCTCGACATCTGTAAGGATGTCGGCGTGTTTGACGAACCGTCCTCCCTGGCGTCGGGCTTCGGGTCCTTGAGCTTGGACAGGTCCCTTGGGACCCCCTGGCACTTGAATGGTTTTCCCGACGCTTCCCTTTCGTGGGATACGTCTCAGGATGGCCCTATAACCTTCACGGCTGACTCCCCACGGCGTGGGGGTGCCCTAGAAGGCGAGGAAGCGTTACATCGCGCCCACGCCTCATCACTTCGACCTTAAGGCGTCATTGCGCCGGTCAGGGAGGCGTCCATCAGCCTGCCCCCTTTGGACCAGCCTGTCGCTGGTCTCCTCGCCGTTTGACACATCGGTGCCTTCTCGTCAGGGCTCCAGGTTGAGGACAGAGGCAAGGGGGGGTTTTATACCGACGACAACGTTCGTCTCCTTAGGCGTCGGACCGGTGCCAAGACAAGCCCTGGTCGCCAGGGAGGGCATGGGATGCCACAGGGAAGTGTTAGCACACGCGGGTCGTGAGCCTCTCACGCTCCTGCAGTAGTAACGCTTTCTAGGGTTCTTGACGTCAGCTCAAGTCTATACGAGGGAGGGGGATGGAGACTCCATCTTTCGCTTCTTCAGATAGCCTTCAGCGCTCACGTTCAGGAGGCGGCAAGAGTTCACTCACCACCTTTTATAGTGGCAGAACGACTTCATGCTCTAGCAGGAGTGCCCTCGGGCAACCTCTAGACAAGAGTCAGTGGTACGTTGACGCGTCTACACAGGTCTGTAACGCACACCTGAGGATTGTTAAACCATCGCATGAACCAGGTGTTGTGTATTCACACAAACAGCTCAACATCGGCTTGATTGATCAACAACTGGGATCGGCCTAGGCCGGATCACTGTTACATCTGGCTATAGAGTTGTTTCGCTTGTGAACAATCTAAACAGCTCAATCAGAGCGGTATACACCCTGATCATCCTCCGTTTCATGGAGTGGGTGTGGCACCCTCGAGTGTTCGAACCGAATGTCTGCTTTTCGCGACACGAGGCAATCAGCAGTTGCCAATTTACGTGTCACCAGTGGCCGACCCGTCTTCTCTCGCCTCTAGTGATCTACGATCGCCAGAGGTCGGAACTCCCGGTCGCCTCACCACCCATCTAGGCTCCTCAGGGAAGACCGATTGAAGGGCGCTGGGCTTTGGGAGACGGTGGCCAGCGCAGTGGCGACCTCTTAGCAGTCCTCCACGCGCAAACTGTACGATTTCAATGGGCTTCCTTTTATGACTTTTGCGGGAAGGGCTTGATGTGTGAGTAGTGACGCTAACTCAGATCGCTGAGTTCCCCGTCCGCCTACGCACGGGAAGGAGCCTAAGGCCTCTTTCTTCAACACGAGTCTCGCAGTCATTAGGGCCGTCCTTCGCGAGAAGGACCCCGGGAGGACATATTCATCGTTAAGTTAAGACCGCCGGAAGGGGGGTCTTGGTTGTGTTGCGTAATCACCTCCTATCTGAACACTATGAACCGCTGACAAACACGGCGCTGCTGCGTCTCACCATTAGAACCACCTTCTTGGTGGCTATGGGGTCAGCGGCCAGGATATCAGAATTGCACGTGTTGCAAGGCGATTTGCTCAGGGTTGGGGTGAGATATGAGGTTCAACGACTTTGGGACTTGCACCAGTGTTTAATGCAAGAACCAAAGCGCTGACGAACGCGAGGACTTTCACACTGCCGTCAATCTCTCCGTCCGTCGAACCGGCGGACGAGCGGGACGTCTCATGTCCGGTGCGTGCTCTATGTGTCACCATAGGGGGACGCGGACACTGAGACAGAGGAGGCGCAGGTTTTCCTGTCCCACTCCCAAACGAGCTAATTGAAGATTGACAGGAGGCAGTTGGAGGGAGTCTACCGATAGTAGACGCCTATAAGGGCCTGCGCAGATCGACCCGCACGAGATTCGAGCCTATTTGGTGACAATGGCCATCACAGTAATCTCTCGGTGGCGGACGTCATGGCCGGCTGCTTTGTAAGTCGAGCTTGGCGTTCGTCAACCACTACTTGCGCGATGTCTCTACGGGGAACCTAGAGGGCGTAAGCCGTCTAGGGGCGCAGGTTGTTGCACAGCAGCGAACCACAAGGGCTCCCCAAGGTAGGGGGCGCAACCTTCCACATTAGTGACTCCCGACCCGTCGATGTAGTCACTCATATAGTGAGTTGGTTAATTCACATTTTAATCTAACAACTATGGTGTGGTGTGGGTTTTAGTTGAGGGTCGTCGACCTAGGAGGTCAGACAATTTCCCGATTAAAACAGTCGCTAGCTAGGTCGTCGACCTTCAGGACAATCTTGAGAGTTACCGCTCTGGCGACGAATCCTTCCCGCCACCTTCTGTGGTATCAGGCTAAGGTCACTTGTCGGAGGTTAGTATCCAAATAATAGTACGTTTTTGATTAAACGTCATTATTTATACTTACCGTAGACAAGTGACCGTCGTCACTCCCGCCCGCCTCCCCTCTTACGTATCCGTCGTTAATTGGGACTCCTAGGTAATGTGAATGAATCTAATTGGATGACAGGTCACGCCACCTAGTGGGCTAGTGACGGGCGGATAACTCCGATTGTTCTGGGTAATGAAGTTTCATTACATCAGTGGGAATGAGTCGATTGCATGTTATATGGCTAACAGGCTAAGGTCACTTGTCTACGGTAAGTATAAATAATGACGTTTAATCAAAAACGTACTATATTATTCTTTCATATCAAACACGTTTGTAGATAGTACATCGTATATAATCTTTATATCAACAAAAATTCAATCAACTTTGATCTTTCTGTAAACACATTCTCAACCATCGTTAAATCGGAAAAGCTGAAAAAATGTATAAGTCGTTAATCACAAGACCCGTTACAAATTTACAAATGTGAAACTGTCCCTAAGGACAAAATTAGATATTTACTATATAAATATCTAAAATAATGATTTCCCTTGAGAAATGTTATTTTTCCAGTTGCTTCACAAAATAACAATTGCTTAGAGCTAGTGCGGAAAGCAAGCATAATTTAGATTTTTGATACGTAGCAATAGCCTTGAATAAAATATCTTCCACGCTTCCGTGATGGTCCTAATTTATTGCACCAGTTTGTTAAGGATTTCTCAGGTTGATTAACATAAATATATTTATAAACCTCCAGTGACGTCACTCTATTGTTATTAGGTTCTTCTTTTACCGGATAAACCTCTTTGCCAGGCATTCTCCAAGAATGCCCAGGGCTTTCTCTGGGAAAGCCCGGGGCTTACTCTAGAATTTATCGGAAATTTATTTTGATTGGGATTATACACGTTTTGAAATACTTTGTTTCAAAGTCCTTCTTCGAATAAACACCATCACAAAATATCACATTTTTGACAAATCACAAATATAATGTTCGCATGCCTGGTTTCGAACTCTGCACCACTCACTTACTAAACTGGCGCCTTTGACAACTCGGCTATAAAGGCCCACGAGAACAATGATGTATTTTCCACAGTGACAATCATGTGAACTTCACGAGGTAGATAGCGCATGCATTTCACGTTCACGGCTTGGGTAGCGAGCGCAAAGCACGTGCAGGGCGAGGATGTGGTCTCCGTTTGCTCATGGTGATTCCCTACCAGTAAAAATCAATGAATCCATTTTTATACTTATTATTGAAATAATTTTGTTACTACGGTTTATCTCGGTTAATAAGTTAGATCAAAACCTCGCCCTTGGTGTTGTTTGATAATGTAAGCCCTCAGCCTCGGGAAATTGGGGCGGACCTGTCGGCCCTTTCCAATTTCCCTCTGCCGCGGGCTAACATTATCCACAACACCTCTGGCTTGGTTTTGTTCCTACACATATTATTCTTTCATATCAAACACGTTTGTAGATAGTACATCGTATATAATCTTTATATCATCAAAAGTTCAATCAACTTTGATCTTTCTGTAAACACATTCTCAACCATCGTTAAATCAGAAAACCTGAAAAAATGTCTAAGTCGTTAATCACAAGACCTGTCACAAATTTACAAATGTGAAACTGTCCCTAAGGACAAAATTAGATATTTACAATCAATATCCAAAATAATGATTTCCCTTGAGAAACCTGGTATTGGTTAAACTCAACAAAAGGATAGGAATGTTCAACTGTTCATCTCTTGTCTGATTTTCACTCCCAACTGCTCCATGCGGTTCTTCACAACAACTGTAACCAGGCCATATGAAATATCTCCCCTAGGGCATGATTATGACAACATATTCCCAGAATTTTAAATACTAAAAGGTCATTCGTGGAAAGACGAACAATCTTCAATTGCGCGGCCAAATACCAGTCAGTCCTTCAGGCAAAATACATCAATAGAAATAATATCCGTGAAAGGAAATCATCAATTCGGATTGTTTATGAGAGCAGCCTTTGATCAGACACTGGCCTCTGTTTAAAGGAAAGTAAGATCTTGTTTCATTATTAATCAATTTGTTGATGATTTGTTTCCAGCTCTATCATAGACATACAGAAATAACCGTTAGTTTATCTACAGAAATCCACCTTAAGAACAAATGAGATAATGTTGGAAATCAACGAAGAATCCATGGCTCTACTAACCTTTGTTGAGATGTCTTAGTATGATGTTAAGTAAAATAATTAGCAATAATGGTATATCGATTCCTTTTCCTGTGTTTAATGATCATTGATATCTTTAACAGCTCTTGAAAAACCTCTTACCAAATACATGATTAGATGATCAAAACATTTGGCAATTCATTCCAAATATGAAATTCATTGTATTTTATGTGATTGCATAAGACAAACCATCTTAAGCTACTTGCTCTATTTGTTACGGTTCATTTTCAGTCGACAATGTAAGCATTTAGAATACTAGAAAAATGACCGAATGACTTATAGAACAACTGTGAAACGTTGAATTAAAAAAGATAGCATAGTACGACCCAATTTTAATGTGGTTTTTTTTGTGAGTGAAATCTTTCTTTAATTTGTGCATCTAGTAAGAATGGAGATATGTTACCTTAGCTTCACTACATCAACGTTTCTGTTTTCGTGTTAGGACACATCTCAAGTAATTTACCAGCCACTAAGACATTGTTGACGAGTGGGTAAGCTCTTAGTATAGTCAGTGCAGACACTGACTTTAAGAGTGTGGGTTTGAAATTAGTTAGAAACTTGACTCGAGTTAAACATTCTACTGTTGCAAATAAAGTTTGTCCATATATAACAATGTTACATATCAATCTTGTTCATGGAGCATTATATCATCAGTGATCATCTGAAATGATAACTGAACCAAATAGTAATGTTTATTTAACGAAATAAAAATAACAAAATATAAAAATGAGATATAAATAACATTGTCAGTTCAAATTAGACACTGAATTCGGAGGCGACTGAGTACAATCTTTTGAGATAGAAACACAAATCAAGTTGGCTGTTTCTACCTAGTTTCTCCCATTATTGGATTTTTTACATCTTCAAAGCCGTTTCTAGAAAACAGAACCTTAAATCTTGCAGAGAAAGGATCAATATTTGACCAAGCTATTTTCCTGTCTACTTGCATATTATATGGGAACGTTATCTACAGCGATTTAAAGTTTTCAATTATGTAATTTTTTAAATCTAATCATGAAATGATTTCTTAATAATCCTATTGAAGCTTCTTTAATATTTCATCTGGTGCATTTCATCAAAGCCAGTAAAAGTAAAACTTTCTTCCTATATTCAAATCCGGTAGCTATTAGTTATCAAGTTAGCGTTTTGCAACATTGAATACTCTATCGCAGTAAACTGTTCTTTATACAATTCAATATGTTCACTCTATGGAAGTGAAGTATGCTTTTTGTACCATAAATAGCTAATTAACTTAAGTTCATCACCGCGATTTTAGAAAGTTTTTAAACAAAATTTAAAATTACTTAGCCTTTCTTGTCTTCTTTACGAAGGCATGTGGATAGATGATTAAAAGATATACTTTCTCATTTCTCTAAACTTACCCCATGTGATTTGGTTATTTTTTATTTAAGTTAATATTTGTAATTATCAATACAAGTTGAATGAATTGTTGCGGTCCTAAAATCATAAAGAAAGTAAGATATATTGACTTGATTCAGTTTAAATTGTTGTAATAAAACTGATGATGTACTTTGATGTGAAGGTTATTAACTTGAAGAACAGTAGTCAATCGATAGGAAGCAATATTTCCAATCATATCCATTACCGCAAAACGTATCGGCTGTACTTTTAAAGAGAACATTTGCTTGAGCCAATAAAGATACTTGAAAAGTTTACTAGAAGTATGGAGTCTCAATAAAGAGAGGGATTATGTTGTGGGAAAATAGGACATTAATTTCAAAAAGGCTTTATACAACAGCCAATAACAAACTATATTAAGAGTATTGAAAGTATTTTTTGAAGAGTTATGTCAAAGAACATAAAAGAGAATAAGTTTTGTTTAATCAACCATGAAAATTAAAAATGGTTTGGAAAAAGGAGTAATTGATTTCAGAATCGTACTATTAATTAAATTTCAACATCAAGAACAGAATAATCAATCGTGTATCTAGTGTCTTAAACCACCTTGTTTCGAATGCTGAAAGGGATTCTTCTCAACTGCCATCACCAACTCAAAATACAAAATTCCCTAGGACATGATTATAAGCTGGGACAAATAAGTCAATGGTATTTTGAAAGTTCTATTCATTTATAAAGATCAATCTTTTCAAAGATACACTACCCTCATTCCCATTGACAACAAAGCCAGTCAGATAAAAAAATTCATTTCGCCTCGAAATGAATGTACAGATTTCAAATTATCTACTGTGAACATTAATGATATAGTAACGAGACTTTCACCAAATATGGCTTGCAATTATCAAAAAATGATGTTGAGATAATGCAAAAATTATTATTTTTAAATATATAAGTGTATAAATTGATATCAGTAGCTCAGGAAAATTCATCGTTAGATAGTGATTCTTTTCCATTCTAATGTAATATTACCAAATTATCTCATATTGTCCTGGAGGATTGACAATGTCCAATACAGTGTTCTCTTGTCTATTCGACATCATACTGACAGGGATATTTAATTTGTGGATGTATGTTAGTATAAAAAATATTGCTTTATTTCCCTACATCAAAGTATGCAAGGACAAATATAATGTAAATCTATCAACTGCCGACAAGACAGTGCAGACTGACTCTGAGGTTTTGAGAAACTCCACCCAAGCAGGTTACAAATTCCACTGTTCACTGGTTCAGATGAAGTACTTCCAAACATTATGTACACTTTATCAACAGTACTATATCATAAATAAAAACGTACTCTTGTTTGACGGAAATGAAAAATAAAAATTGATAAAAATTAGATATAAATGACACTGTCAGTTCAAATTAGACATTGAATCAGGAGGCCACTGAGTTCAATCCTTTGGGAAAGAAACACAAATTAAGTAACATGTTTTCTTTCGTCAATTCCCATGATTGTATTACAACTTCAAAGCAGTTTTTAGCCAAAACAGAACGTTACATTTTGCAGAGAAAGGATCAATATTTGATCAAGATACATTTCTGTGTATCCGAATTGATATGGAAAAAACTATTTGATGTGGCTTTATTCAATGGATTTGATGGAAATTTCCTGAGAGTTTTATCAAATAAGAGAAAATATGATTTACTTGTACGTTAGGTAATGAAATTGAGATGACCACTAGCAATTAAGTTACGGTTTCTCTACTAAGTCTTATGAAAATCATAAATTAGTAACTTCATTACAATACTTTTGTCGCCTATAGGCAGCAGCGCACCGAAACGAATAATCCGCCCTGTTGAAAATTTGGGGATTGTCACTCCTTAAAAATTCAGAATTTCGGCAAGATGAAGGATAAAAGGAGTAAATATTCAATAAATAATTCAAATATTCTATTTCAAGTCTCTAGGACAAACCTAGTGCAAATTCATTGTGCAAAAAACAGCATGTGACTAAAGTGTCCTTCTGTCGATCATAATGTTTTATTTTCTTGGCCAAAATGAAGGTGTTTGGTATTTTGTACCACTGGTCAATTCAATGACCTGCCCAAACTTTGGCGTAAGATAATGTTAAGATAAAATGGATCATTACTTCTGTAGTGAAAAATCAAGACGTTTTTTGTTCGTTATGTTATGATGCCTCAAAGGAATCACAAATTGCTTGTAATATAAATGTGAATACACAGACATCTGAAATGTTTCGGTATATCGTTGGTTTTCGGTTTAAAATAACTAATTGTGACCCTTCTGGGGCTGCCACTATTCAAGGTCTCGGTCTCTTTCTTGGTAACGAAACTCATTTTCGCCATCAATAAAAAGAACCAGTTAAAGTCAAGTCAAGTGTGATAAATGTAATAGCACTTTAACTCTAACAACAAGTAAGATGAAGGTTAATTGAAGTTGTCTGTGGAACCAATCATTGTTGATGAGAGAGATTATCGTGAAGAAGTGTGACATGGCTAAACGCGATATCAATTAGTACTGAGTTATACTCACATAAACAAGTATTTTGTTCAATTTGCAATTACCTAGTGCGAAAACCTTAAGACTTAATTGGAAGTGTAAACATAAAGAGATTTGACACGTACATTCTGAACAAAATGTGTAAGGTGAAATGAGAGTTAGGTGGAGAGCCTTTCACTTTACAAGTGTGATATTATTATAAAAAAAACTGGGACTTTTATTGTCGCAAAATACGGTTTGTTTACAGATACTAAACGACTACAATTCTTCAAGAGATGGTATACTTGATGTACTTCATATTCGAGGAGAAAGATGATTTGGTTTAAACGTATTTATTTCATGAAAAGATACATGAACTGGATTGGTCAACAAGCTCGTGTGAGCTTATGTGAAGACCGCTCCAACAACAAAAATATATGTGCATGATCATGACAAGAGCAACATATAGAAAACATGGTGTCTAAGAATGATAATACAGGTAGTAAACTGGAAATAAATTCATTGGAGATGATGGCTGAATACGTTTTTGATATCCGCAGTCAGTATCATACGTCCTTAGTCAAAACGTTTAGTTTCAATAACAAATTGATGAACTGATTTTCAGAATATCAGATTGTGTAGATGATTTGAATATGTCAACTCCTGTGGATACTGCTTTAAGTTGCACATATTAAGTAAATGCAATCGTCTATTTGTGGTGTGGTGTCAATTATAGAATACAGGAATCGTGAGAAAATGTTTGTTTGTTTAAAGCGACATTGGCACTTTTTTTTATAATTTTAAATTTTTTCACTGATAATTATACGTTAATGTTTTATGTATTATTTTGATAGTGTCAAAAATCTCATAACACAAAATTTATCGCATATATCTAGGATCGAATAACGAGAAATGAGAGAGAGAGAGAGAGAGAGAGAGAGAGAGAGAGAGAGAGAGAGAGAGAGAGAGAGAGAGAGAGAGAGAGAGACTTAAGCGAATGCAATATTCCAACCATTAGCTTGTGATCATGCAAAAATAATACCCTTTCCTCTCTTGGTGTCAATGTTGTCTTCTAAGAGCAAATTTTAAACTTAGACAGATTTGAGGAATTGAAATAATTAGATGAATAATGCAAGGTGTCTGGATTGGCAGGGATAGTGAGGTTCTTCTCCCGACCCCCTAATGGATGAACAATCAAATTAAAAAACAAGTTTTTAAACAACGTAAAAAGTATTATATTTTGAAAAACAAAGACTGAAATGAATCATCTCACAGAACATGTAATTTTTTTATATCGTTTCACTCTTCGCACCAAGGGGGAAACCAAATAGTATGATGACGACAAGACATTAAGTCTAAATATTGCAAGCTTAAGACTGCTGTACAGATAATTATCCTGAACTACAGCACAGCTACTGAGCTTTTGGTGTATTAGTATGTAAATTAATAAAGTCATCGTTTTTTTTAAAAATCTTAGAGTTACCGCAGTTACTTAATAAAATCCCTATTCAAACATATTCCTGTTTATAAATTAAATCGATCACAGCTGTCAGTAATGGCCAACATTATAATAGATCCTAATACGATTTGATATACCAATCTTCTGTTTGTTTAAAGATAATGAAGGTGGAATCCAACGGGTCACCAGAAAAACTAAAGTTAGCCTTTTCAGACAAGCAGGAACATTGGCAAATTACTTGAGTAATATGAGAAGGTTCACCAACTCTCCTGATTTTGATACCAGACAACTAAGAGTATGATGTGATTAATGTTTTGAGATATTGCACTTTGATTCTTATGAGAAAAGCATATACTGGTGTACCTTTGATAGTAGAAAAGTAAGAGCATGGTGCGATTCATGTTTTGGGTTATTTATTTGTTTTGAAACTGATTCCGTAATGCAATTGCTAGATACTTTTATTGCAGTGGAGAAAGCATTTTTAAATTCTTTTGAATGGCAACATCAAAGTGCTAAATGACTGATTCCACTCTCACCCTCTCCAGTGTTCTGTTGACAAGGAACCTGAAGCAGCTAGATATGCTAAGATTGGACACTATGGACCTCGTTTTGGTGAAAAAACGAACGTGCGAGCTTTAGAGGTGATAACAAGCATATTTCGTTACATCCTCGGTAATTCAGGCCGAATGTTCCGATGATAAATACTACATCAACCCTGTGAGTTTTCATCAATAAAATCTGTACTGGATCGACAAGTTCTTAAAGGGGCAGTAGCACGTTTTTGGGGAGAATATAAAGTGATGTCAGGAAAATGAAAATAAATGTTTCTAATTGAAAGACAGTGTATTTAAACTAAATGAAGCACAATAAATCAAATATATAATGTAAAGTTCAGCCATGCGATATCTTTTTTCACACAAAATGAATAGACTTCATGTGAATCTTTATAATGTATTGTCTGACTACGGATGATTGGTGTGTGTAATGAGATTTTGAACACTATCTAAATAATACATTTAGCATTACCATTTTATAATCAGTGACAAATTGAAAATAAAAAAAAAATTAAAAAACGTGCTACTGCCCCTTTAAGTTCTGTTAGATGATAAATACTACATCGACCCTGTGAGTTTTCATCAATAAAATTTGTACTGTAGCGACCCGTTCTTAAGTTAGGAACTTAAGTGCTAGGAACCTATTAGTCACTGAAAGGTCTCGACCATCATCAGTATTCAGAGCTTAATGTTCCAATGATCCTCACTGTATCAAACGGTTATCAGAAAATTCAACACTAGGTTGCACTGGGATGATTGAAGGCCAAAAATTGTTAAAATTAGGGTTTGTCGGTCATTGTGACAAAACCCTCTTTGCTTTTAGTGAACATCTTCCTAAGGCAAGTTGAAAAGAAATCAAAATAAACGTTCTCCCTCTCCTATGCAAAGCGGAAAGATTTTGAAATCTTGTGCTTTCGACCATGAGGTTGTGAAGATGTTGGTAAATGGCAGGAACAATGTAAGATGTTATTTAAATTGTTATCTCGTTTAGGTGCATTGTCGTTTATAATTGGTTGTGTACTGTTTGATTTATCTTTTTTGTGTAGATAAAATAACTGTATTTAAGTTACAATTTCCTCTTCCTCTAAAGAATGATGAAAAGTCGGCAATATGGAGGCGATGACATGAAGGAATTTTTATTGCAAGTAAAGACTTGTATACAGTAGATGTTATTGTGTTGCAATAAACAAAGAACAAACATGCAAGTGTTAGTTTTCAAACTGCAGATTTACTTCAATGATTTCAGTATCTGTACAATAGCGTTTGTAGCCCTTTGCAACCACCTGTACATCCTCCCTGCTGATTAAATGGGTTACCAGCCTGAAATTGAAAAGAGCTACAAGTACTCATGCTGTATGATGATTGTCAACAAGAAGCATTTTCAAATGGAAAAACCTCACCACAACTTCAGTTCCTAGAGTCTTTCAGTCGAGAGGTGTCACCATATAGATATTACGCAGGCACAGTCGATTTCAGTGTCATGTACCTCATCGCAAGGTCTCAACAACACTTTGAACAATTGTAATAAACTGTGATATTTTATAGACCACTTCACCTAGTCTATGAATTTAAATCAATGGTTTATTTGGGGTATACGTCGACACCTATATATTTACTGCCAGGAGTTCATAAAATTTCTTACCAAGTGCAGCTAAAATGACAAATGGATCTTGGGTGATTTGTTATCAGATTACTTTGGTTTGTTAACATAGCATTATTGTTTAAAAGACCCAAACATAATTGTTGAAAGACCCGATACTTGATTGGATAATATTTATGATATACACAATATGACTTTGGATATAGCAGTCACCAAAAAACATGTGTGTTTTATATCTTACATGTCGCTTAAAAGACCATTTACTGAAAGTTTAGCCATGAAAAAGATAAAGCTAACCTCCCTCGGCTTCATATTTCAGTAGTGGTTCATTATGATTGGTTAACATTACTAAAGAATGCAATGTGTACAAAAATTAAAATTGATGCTCTATAAATATAGTACCAGTTCCTAAATTTAAAAAAAAACAACTTTTTAAGACAATCAATATGACAGCGAGTACCTAAAGTGGCAGTAGCACGTTTTTTGAAATTTTTATCTTAGAAATTTTTCACTGATAATTGTATGCAAATGCTATATATATTATTAATATTTGGATAGCGTAAAAAATCTCATTACACAAACTAATCATCCATAGTCATAGAAAACATTATGAAGATTCACATAAAGTCCGTTTTGTGTGAATGCCTTTAGGTAATTTTGTGTAAGAAAAATAGAGCCATTGGCTCTGTAGCTCATCAGGCTTCATATTTCATTTTGCTGTGGCCAATGTGGATTCGAATTCCCCTCTTATCGGGAACACAAGGTCTCAAATTCTAGACTTAAGTATATATGTGACGTGATTGCAGATACCTGCAATCAATAGAGAAATGGAAATATCTCTAATATTCAATTAATAATATATGGCATAGGACACAAAGGTTCACCAAACCCTTTTTAGTCACATTTTAAGCATGTTAGGATTGATAGGCCCACCAAAGTGAATGTTAATTACTTTTCATTATATTATGATTATATTGTCAGCTTATTTTGGAATGTAAGCTCATTGTGCTCTTCATGATAGACTATTTGATCATACTTGTGTAGGCATTTGAAAGTGATTGAAGCTCCCGTAAAATATCATCTTTTCTCAATGCAGCAGTATCTTTCAACAGTAAACCATCCTTGTCGGTATCTTTCTAGGGAAGCGCACATACAATATCTTCTAAAATTGTTACTTGTAAACTTTCTTTTAATAGTTTAAACTCTTTGGTCTTTGATTATGCCATTATAAGTGTAATATTTTCCTAATTCGGGTATTTTCTTTACTTTGCAGTCGTTTAACTTTTAAGGAGCCATTCCATGGTCGGGGTTATCTATTTTCCACAAAATAAAGAGGAAAAAAGGTCTTAAGGGCGTGGCCCCTGGGAACCTTATTAGGGTCCACAAGGCCACAAAAGCAATAAATTATAATCCCAACTAGTCAAGGATTCTGTACACAATGTTTCAGCTTTTTATGCCTTTTGCCTCTGGAGAAGAAGATACACATATGTTTTAGGGCGTGGCCCCTGTGACCCTTATTAGGGGCAACAGGGTCACAGTGCCACAGTGCCACAAACGCTTTAAATCATTATCTTCACTAGTCAAGAAGTCTGTACAAAAAGTTTCAGCTGTCTAGGCCTTATGCTCCTGGAGAAGAAGATATCAATATGTTTTAAGGGCGCGGCCCCTGTGGCGCTCATAAGAACCACAGGGCCACCAAAGCTATACATTGTTATCCCCACTACTTAAGGAGTCTGTACACAAAGCTTCAGCTTTCTAGGCCTTATTCTAATGAAGAAGAATCGTGCAAAGATAACGGACGCCCGTACGGATGGACGGACAGATAGATGGACGGACTGTCGGACGCAAGACACAATATTCCCCCTAAAACGTGCTACTGCCCCTTTAAATGCTTCATGACAAGATATTATATGATTTATCCTATATCTAAAATATAAGTTATAATTTTCAGTTAAAAAGAAAATGCGGATGCATAAAAACAATTATTTACCGAGCGAATTTTTGCAGCCATATTTCTTTTATCGTAACTGCTGTCTTTGGCTGCCTCCTCTGCATTCATATGACCACTGGCTGAAAATGAAATGAAATGCCTTAATATTGAGTATGTTGGTAGAGTCAGAGGTTTGATGTTTTGAATCTTGATATAATCTCACCAACTGAGTGGCGGAAATACGTTGAAGATAAATACATCCTGATACATCAGCGGATCCAAAGTTGTATCCGTAAATATACTGATCATTAAAAGTCATTGTGACGCCATAAAAAATAGTGTAGAAAACATATTCGAACACAATGGATCAAAACGATTATTTATCTTCATTTGCCTTGCTAATGACGACGTCTAGATATGATAACCCTTTAATGTTACCTTATTAGAAATGAAAAGTTCCGGTCTGATTGAAATTTGCTAGTTCCGAGAAATAGATATACAAAATATAAAGTCTATATACAAAATATAAAGTCTACGGAAACATTTCATCCTCTCATGGTATGTCTGACAGCATCCACCTGCCTCGCATGTTTTCTATCAGTTTAGTGCAGCCAAAACCCAGTCGTTAGCGGACCAATCATATTGTCTCGCTTATAAGACAGCTACACGATGATCATGTTCAACAGCATGATCAACAGGAGTTACCTGCCCCTAGCTGATACTGAAAGCTTTTGCCGGCAACTTGTGATTGGTTAGCTGAGTAAACATATGGACATGCGACCTACGGGGATGCGGTCGGACCTAGTGGAGAGGACCTATCGAAATAACAAGTTCGACTCTCGATAGAGTTAATATTTAAAAACATTAATTCCTCGGAACTTGGTTGATTTAAATCAGACTGGGAAAGTTCTCTTCATCCCCCTGCTTTTGATCACCACGTAATCACAGCATGATTCTTGCAAAGTCCTTTTCCTTTAATTTTTTAACTCTGTCGTCCTGATCATGTTTTAACACATCTTTACAGAAGTTTGCAGTTATGAAAACGAAGTCCTGTCATTATAATAGTTGTTTTTGAGCATAATTAATGTTAGATCGGTGTATTATAAGATGCAAATTCGTTGTTGTCGCACGATTAAAACACACATGGGATAGTAGTGATAAATCATATTGTCAATGCAAACATAGATAAGACATACAGTTCGACATTTGAACAAAAACGTTGCAGTACAATGCCCCCAATTTAGTTAAAAGAAATATGTCAATTTTTGGACATGAATAACAACTTTTCTTCCATTGAAAACAAGAAAGTTTAATATTTGACATTTGGGAAGAAAATGCAATTGCAATGATGCGTATGAATGCATGTGTAAATAAACCTATGGGAGAGGCATATATTCAAGGAAAGGAAATCAGAAATAGTTGTTCCTTGATGATGATGATGATGATGATGATGATGATACGAAAAGTAAAGGTTACAGACGTGTCGTTTTACTTTCATTTACTGACATAATTAAATTACCATAGAAATGAAATATGTTGTTCTCAATCATTGCTCTATTGCATCTGATGATTGACAGAAAATGCCTTTTATTTCTTTTATTTGGCTTTCCGTGTTTTTCTGAGGTCATTTTTGAAAATCATTGTCAAAAGTGTTATTTCATAAAGAAAGTGACAATGTAAAGTAAACGGGCATTATTTTGATCCAAAATTAACATTGATATTTTGCTGGTGTGCATGCGAATATCTCAGAGGTCACATAGAGACAATGTTAGCTGTTGGCTAACGTAACAGATATCGGCTGGATTTTGGTGTTTGGCTGGATTTGGAAAAAAATCCATACAACCCCTGTGTTTTGCCGAACATAGTTACGATGCGTGTAAAAAGAGTAGATGTTGCGACCTTTTGTCAAATTTAATAGGTTATTCACGATTTATTGTCTACGCAGTTTGTCGTTTTGTTTGTTGTTTTTTCACTTCGGGGGAACCAAATAAATTACATATGGACATTTAAGCCTTTTCATTACACGGCTTAACACCAGCACCAATTTCACGTGATGAAGACTTTTTTGCATTTGCTGAAAATCTATCAATTAAATGTTCAAACATGAAAGTTTATATATATATTATTTATATGCAAACTTTACTGACAAAATCCATATGAAATTGTTCACAATACTTCAATTCAAAAATGGTAAAGTTTCTTTTGTGCATAGTTTTAGGCTAAGTTATTGTTCTTTTATGTCCTTTGGTGGGCAACTGTTATTCGTCTCTCATCCGGCGTTTAAATGAAACCAGTCTCATTGAAACGAGACAATGATCATCCTATTGTAGTAGTACTCTTTTCAGTTTTAAACTCCTATAGGCATGAAAACGCGTCCATCAAGTATGTTCAGTCATTTTATTTTTGTTTTAGCACCAACACACAAAATCTTGTAAAATTTGCGTAAATGAATCAAATTACACCGTATGACTAAAACAAAAATCACTTTACATATGTATACATTTACTTAGATCAATAAGAATTTTTAACTGAGTAAAATAAACTTAGCAGCAAACGGAAGTATAAGTCGGATTTGAAGATGAACGGAAACAACACAAATCATCACAATATACTATGGGGTTTACGACCAGCGTTAGATCATTGAGAATCATTGAGTCATATCATAAAGGCATATAGACAGTATTTGTGGGCGCTCTTTGAACAGTGGTTGGGTCAAAATCGTACTTTTCAACGATATTAGAATTGTCAAGGTCTAAAACGTTACAGGACGGGTTCAAGTAGCGTGTATGTCAACCCAGTGCATCGCGGCTGGCAGTGATCCCTATCCTCATGGATGACGTCATACTTCTGAAGACGTTAGGGGAAATATTTGCCATTCTCCACTTAGATCAATTTACAATTACATGTAAATTTACATTAACATTACATCATTTATCGGCACAGAGGGTCGCTGGCGGTTCCTTATTTGTCTGTCGAGATGATCCAACAGTTGCTCTATTAGGTTCATCTCCGGGGAACAGGCATGTCATAATGAACATTATGATACCCAATGTGTGTCGACACAAGACAGAAAAGTCAACTGTGTATAAGCTTTTGTTAACGTCTTTGCCATTTGGTATTGATCCAAAAGTAAGAAATCGAACTATTATGAAATTGTACATTACATGAGTAGTAACGAATTGGGTTTTGTAGAATCAATTGTTAATAAAATTGCCACTAGCGGCAGTCGTACCTGGTGGAGAGGAAACCTCTCGACGCAACAAGTTCGATCCTTGATGGACTTAATGTTTTCAAGCTTTTATCCTCGATACAAGACCAATTTAATCAGCGTACATGAGACATAATAGTTATCATAACCATTGGCTAAGAAAATGTAGATGGGACTGCATGGTTATAATAAAGATGAACTCACCGAATGAAAAGGGTACCGCATGGTTATGATAAAGATGGACTCACCGAATGTAGAGGTGTCTGCATGGTTATGATAAGGATGGACTCACCGAATGTAGAGGTGTCTGCATGGTTATTATAAAGATGGACTCACCCACTGAACAGGAGACTGTCATCAGAAGAAGCGCTGCCAGAAATATCAGACTCCTTTTGGAAGCCATCTTAGGAGCTATAATAATTGGTCTCATACCCTCCTGTTTATAACTTTCCAACTTGTTTAAAGCTTTTATCATTTAAAATACATTCACAACATTTGTAAAGATAGACACAAATAACTGGTCAACAACAAGCAAAATGCCCATGCGTGAACCGTTCAGGACATATGTGTTGATACACACGACTAGTTAATCTGATACAAAAAGTAATTTATATGCGTTACGGGACGTTAGTTTCGAATCGATTGTTGATACACACGAATAACTGGTTAAATATGATAAGCAAATAGTCAAATGGTAAAGGAATTTAGATTCGTGACGATAAACAAATCCTATCTACACATACATTTACATATCTTAATCTAATATCCTTTCCCGCTGCTTTCCAGGGTTTGTTTATCATTTTTTATAGGTTGAAGGAATCGCTTTATTGCTTTATACTTGAATCCGAAGATGACGTCAATATACCAACAACATAAAAACAGGACAAGTTCAATTAAAATATGTGCCCTAGTACCATATATGGGATACCTCATTATCTGCACAGTATTTCTATATGCTGGCAAATGAAACTTGATTTTGAAGGGACAAAAGTATTTGTGGATAAAGAATTATTTTCATGTTGCAGTTCTCAATTAAACTTGTTTTAAAAACAGAGGGCTGGAAATGTACTTAGCTCCTTAAACCTAAAACTAACAGAATTCATGTACGAAAAATGTAACAATTTTCATTTTGTAAAATTTTTCATAACGCATCACTGCAACAATTTTGACAATTTTCATCATTTCATTTGTGACATATCATGCAAAGGCACCTTATATTCTCTAGAGAAGCATTATATTCTCTTTAGAAGCATAGAGTTCGTGCAAATGCTGCTTGGAGTTTGCTACGTTTGAGTGATAATGCGTTTGGGTGATAAAAAAAAATCAAAACATTTAATTTTCAAGCAAAATGTTGACAGAAATAATCGTTTGTGTTCCTAAATATTTTAAAGTTATTTTACAACACAGTAAACTCGTGTTATGAAGTTAAATTACGAGAAAAGATATTTTATGATATATATGATATTTTTATTCAAATTTTCACACTAAAACTTACTCAACAACATCATTTTTCATAGTTTATGGGTTATGATGTCCAGCATGTCCGTTTTGTCTAATCACAAAAGTAAAAGTTTACTTTCAACATCTTAATCATATTTATTGATTACTACGAGCCTGGTCGAAAACCGGACAATTTGAATCGTCAAAAGCAAGATTCATTTCGCCACAATCTGAATCCATCAGGAATTCGAAATGTGTTATCTGTATAAAGCTACGTTATTCAGTTTTCTCGTGAACTATTCAACTGTTACATATCTTTGATAATTAAAAAGTGTGTTAAAATCAGCTGAGAAAAAAATGATCACAATTTATTTGTAAAGAGTGTTTTCACTTTGACTATTTTATATATAAAATTGACTTACGTTATAAATGACTCTTTCAAATAATTAGTTACAAAAAATATTTATACACAAATAACTTAGTTGACCACCCCTATAATGTTATATGAAATAGGGTGCTATTGGATTTTGTTGATCAATGATGTAATGACCACTCCAGATATAACACTTGCTTTTTTATTGACTATTTAATTGAACTGAAAATCCTACATATGCAAAACGTAATGCAAATATGGAAAATACGAGACTACCGAATTTGGCCGAATATAACTATAATAATTGTCATTGGGGAGACACTGTTCATCAAACTTCTGATTTTTTAGATCAAAAATAAAATTTTTGATCCCTAGTTGACATTCATAACGAAGAACCAATTTTTATCATGCACAGTAAGAGATGAGCAGGACATTGAATTTTTAGTACCTTTTTCCTCAATAATTTAGATTATGGCTACAATCTTAAAATCTGTAGTTGAATTTGAGATTCGTTGAGTTGAACTTGGTAATAAAATACTTCTCCTCCTTTTAGATAAGCCAGTATCTTTAACAGTGGCCAATATTTTTCTTTGTCCAGTTTTCTTTAAATTTGATATTGGATAATTTTGTGATTTTAATATTAATACTGCTTTAACGATAAAATATGCTACGAGGTCATTTACTAAAAGTCATCAATTCAGTCAAGAGAATGATAATAATAACATTGCAGCAACAAATATTTACTTTCATTTTCAATTTTAAGCAAGATTGGATTTTGACCAACCCGTTGTAAAAACAGTTTTCCAAAGACAGTCAATCGTAAATCGGGTGTTTTCGTTTCTACAATGGTAGATGATCGTTGTTTGTCTGACAATTTACATTGTATATTATCAGCACCATTTTCTGCTATAAATGGGGGGGGGGGGGGGGGGGCTTGAATAAGTATTGACTAACTTCAAGTGTATGTATATGTATATGTTGGTTATCAAAATAATAACAAATATAAAAAATTTGAGAGAGAAAAAAAATAGAGAGAGAGAGAGAGAGAGAGAGAGAGAGAGAGAGAGAGAGAGAGAGAGAGAGAGAGAGAGAGAGAGAGAGAGAGAGAGAGAATCTCAGCCAAGTGTCTTCTGATATCAAATATATCAACACAAGTTGATAAAAGTAACAAATATCCGAGGCTTGCCGAGGATATTTTACTTTTATCAACGAGTGTTGCTATATTTGATATCAGAAGACACGAGGGTGAGATTCTATTTATCACCCAAAATCATTTTTCATCCCATCAGCATCTTTGAACACTGCATAGCCCTCCAACTCCTAAACCAGTGATGTCATAGCATTGTGACGTCATCATGTTAATGACGTCATAGCATTGTTACGTCGTTGTGTTTATGACGTTATAGCATTGTGACGTTATTTCTAAAGATGCAAAACGTTTGTGATGTCATGTCCCTGCTGATGACAGGGCATTGTTCAAAATCTACTGTCAAAGCGATATCTCCTGTGGAACACAGTTTTGGATGATAAATATAGATATATATATAATATATATACTTTCCCTCATTGAGTTCGGAAATGACATTAGAACGAGTTAAGAGTTTTACTGTTTATACAGTGAATGTCATCTTATTGTCCACTCGAGTTCTCTTATCGAAATTACACAAATTTAAACGTTATGTGCCCCTTTCCAGACTAGAAATCGAGTTATGACTTTTTCTGATTTAAAAACATACAGCATGACAATAAGAGAGGCATTTTAATCATATTTTTTTCTTTGGTAAGCATACTTTTGTTTTATGACTCATCTTTTAAAACTTAAGTTTTATGTGATTATGAAGGGAATTACTTGGCGGCGCTGTCTAAATTGTAGATATTGTAGCATGCTCGTTGGATGTCAGTTTTGGAGAATTTAATCAATGTGTCTTTTGTCAACTGATGTTTCCTGATTCAGACAATTAAAGAACTCTTGATCATTTCTTTGTGTGAGCCTTTACTTTTTTAGGTAGTCTTTGCAATTCAATTAACATATACTGTTGATTATTTACATAAAAGGTATAAATGAATGCATTTTGTAATTGCAATGACAGACCTACAAATGGAAGTAAAGTAAATTCCGTCAAGTTTATATCAACAAGTTATGTCATGGTTACCAAAAGATAATGGAACATAAACTGCAATCATAAATGGCATTTGCGAGGACGTGTCAATAAAGTCATAGGATCTTTAGATATTTTAGTAACCTTAGTAACGTGGTCATATCACTTTCAGTTTGCTGAAAAAAATAAGCTCACTCATGAACTCACTGAAACTTTAGCCCCGTCTACAACTCGTTCATCAGCCAATGAAAATCCACAACAGAATCATTTCGTGTCCTTGACATTCCTGCTGTCAACGTTGTAAACACAAACTTGAAAATGTTCGATTGGAGAGCAAACTAGGCGATTAAACTACCGTAGGTGCCATACTGGTGACCATTAAAGACTGACTCTAACGTAATCGGATGAAATCAAAAGTGCATAGTAAAGCGGGACACCAAATCTTGTTGAGAACTACTACATACTGGTGACCATTAAAGACTGACTCTAACGTAATCGGATGAAACTAAAAGTGCATAGTAAAGCGGGACACCAAATCTTGTTGAAAACTAAGCTGAAAACTGTTGATGACCGTAGAGATCGAATCTCGTGTAACTGACAACACAAGCCGAGTGCTGATACAATGGCTTGTGAGAAGAGCAAAAGGTTTTGTTTTATGTTGATCAAGCCATGCCGTTTATTTATCAAAATAAAATAAAAATCATTCTATTTGTGTTTTCGGGTTTTTACCGTTTTTTAGCAAAGGGGCATAACATGACATGAATCTATAACTTATAAGATATTAAATGTTCACAAAACGTTCCGTCATAGTTCCGGATGGATAAGTGTAATCAGATAAAAAAAATTAGATAATTCTTATTTATTTTTGGCAGTAGGGGAAGTAGGGGGTAAAAAGGCAAGTAATATCTCGATTTGAATTTTATCAATTGTTGATTTTGGCTTTTCAATTATCAAGTATAGTTATTTAAATTCAAATTTCTGTAAAGTTTTCCTACTTCAGAAACTTACCTTAACACGTAAGCTTTATTTGGCACATTGAAACATTTTGTTAAATATGTGAAACGTTTGTGATGAATATGATAATACCTTTCTCCTTCATCTCTAGCATGACATACTATGTTTACGACACGAGTGGCTTAATGTTAGTATTTTCCGAATGAGAGCGAGGGTTATATATTAGGCGCGAGTGTATGTCATTGTCAACAACTACTTCTCAGCATAATCGAACTAGCCGGCGGCAGCGAATAGATTGTGACGTCATAGGCGAACCGTGACGTTAACGTTTTGTAAAAAACGCGACATCACAATGAAAAAGTGATATGTTGCCTTGGGGCGTTGTATGAAAATGTCAACGTAATAAGTAAATAATAAGTAATTTGTCTGTTGATTTAAAAAAAAAAGAACCACCCTCAATATGTAAAAATATAGAAACATGCATAGAAAAAAATTAAAATAAAGGCAAAAGAAGTTTGAAGTTGATTGTGATAAAATGATTCTGTCTTCTGACATTGCTTTGACCTCACATATCTGCACAATTTAAGAAGTTTGAATCTCTAACTTATTCACCTGACGATGTAGCTATCGTGTCAGTGCATCTTCAAAACTACTCTCCCTAGTTTTACAGACAACTTAAATAACAAGTGTTTTCTGTTGTTCTTTGTACTTCTAGAACGCTACTCAAAGATGATATACTGGATCTCTAAACTAACATTCCTCCCCTTATTCCATCAGAAGACAATGTGTACATACACGTGAAGGATCTAGTTTCTAGGAGTTGGAACACGTCGAGAGAGATGTAAACCCTCTGATGTTTACTTTCATTCCAAGTTGAATTAGATATTCAGACTTGGTTAGAGATTTATGACCCTTCATTGGAGATGTTCATTCATATGTGAACATAAGCAGTTTCACCCAGATTGACAAATTATATACAAATGTATAGCTATGTTTCTGACGTGCACTTGCGTAGAGAATGATTGTCAGTTTCGTCACTTTGTGTGAGGTTACGTAGGTAAAGTCATTTATGGAAATTCGAAGATGCCTGATTCACTGGTCCTGACTCTGCAGATCTGCATCTAGCCATTTATTTGTAAATATTAATAACTCGTTTATATTTAACGGTTATGAATAAAGTTTGATATATGATAAAAAGGTTACAAAATGTCACTTTTGACATCATACCTAATATCAGCCCGAGACCCCCATATCAGCTAGAGGGCTGCATGATATGGGTCGAAGGCTGATGATATAAAAGTTTGTAACCTTCTCATCATATGTCAAACTTTATTCTTTACAATATTTTTATCTTTAAAACGTTATTGATACATTGTTTTCGTAAACGTACATCTCACTACTTAAGCAGAAAATAACGTGGTGCTGCAAAGGGAGATAACTCTAAGTCCCTCGGCTTGGTATTGATATCGATTTGCGGACTGGTCTGATATGGCTGATATGAATTTGCGGATTCAAAATATGAATTTTGGGGTACGTTTCATTAATATGATGCCCTAGGGCAACATATCATTTTTGTAATTATGACGTCATGTCATGGACCACGCTTTGACGTCACGGTTCGCCTATGACTTTGCGTTGTTTAGGGGCTCGTCAGCCAATGTTGAGAAGTAGATTTTGAGTGTTTTCTCGAATTTTGTGATAACAGTAATAAACATAATATTATATTGGTGCACATGACATACGACACGGTTGCCAAATTATTAGTATTTTCCCGAGCGAGGGCTATGGATGCCTTGGACACGAACTGGGTACACAAGAAACAGCTGGATGATTTGAATTTATTATAAAAGGAGTCACTACGGATCCTGAACATGAAATATATATGGCCATAGAACTCCTTCAATGAAGAAGTCACCAGTCACTGATTTTCCCGGCGTAATTGATTCAAAAGGACGCGTGATTCTTCAATTTTGTTCATGTTAGCATTGTTAAAAAACAGTTACCAATTTATACATTGTTTACATTGTTTAAATCTGCCTTGGGAAGCTTAACACATTTCGGCTTAAAGCTAAAATCTAATCAAATAGGGTAAAATTGATTAAATTTCACAAAAAAGCATTTTCAATGGATTGTAATTTAGAACAAGATTTTTATATTTTCATTAAGAAATACTTTTGTTAACTTGACATTTCTCAAAGAATGCAATTTAACGGATGTCAAGAGAAACAGAATGTCATTAGGTTTTCTTTGTGAAATCCTCAAATCCCAACTCTTAAAACATCTGGTTAATTCTCATAGCTCAGAGCTGTATTAAATTCCAATCAATTTGGCTAAAACTAATCGAAAACTTTTCTGATATTTAAAAAACCAAACTGTCAACCATAACTTGTTGAAAAATATATTGACAGAACTATCACATGTTAAGCATAAATTCGCAATGAGATGATAAAATAAATATATTATTATGAAAAACTGAACGATGTTATCACATCACTGCTGTCATCATCCCTATCATAACTACAATCGCTAGCATTATCGCTGTTTTCACTATTTCCGTTATCACAAACATGTTATTTCATGAAACATTGTTATATTTGGGATCACACTATCGTCATTAGTACAGATTATTGTACTTTTTCGGGCCCAGTCCTACGCGGGATCCAAATCCACACACTCAGAGGCGGGCAACACCGCCAACAATGACCGTACTTGCAGCTAAGCAACTCGCCCGTTTCGCCATCAACAAACTTGAGGTCCAACAAGCGGAAGTTAAGCTATCCTTACATTATAAACCTCTGGTGACGTCATCCCTTTGTTTAGCACCGTTCCGTTACCTGGAGGTAGGACCTTGGCTACATCAAGTCAGGTCTATCTGTAACTTACGGACCTCGTTTGAGGTCTATCTGTGATTTAGAGACTTCATATGAGGTCTATCTAGGATTTAAAGACCTCGTATGAGGCCTATCTGTGATTTAAAGACCTCAACATTAGATTTTAAACTAATTTCTTTTCAAATCTCAAACATTTCCCATTATAAAATTCATATAATTTCCAACACAAAAGTTTTCTAAATATATCACTCGAAAGTCGGGGATCGAACCACTGGCCTTTCGATTTGTAACCAAACGTGCATACCATTAGGCTACGGAGCCAGTTGAAGTTAGAATGAATTTTTCATGACCAATTGATTACACTATTTCATTGCCTCTTGTAAAATTGCCAGTTTCTGCATTACCTATTTTTATTATTAATGTAGCATTATGTTTTATGTGCAAAAGGTCTTTTCACTATTGAAATTGTGTTGTGTTAGGGATAACTTTGATCATGTTGTCATTGGTCGAACAGTTTAGTGTGCAAGCGTGTACATTTCAGCATGAAGCACTAGGTCACGAAATGCACGGGCACAATGTCACGTGATCGGCTGCGTCGCCCGATGATGACACTAATATTTACTGTCAACTTTTTGTTTGTAATGTTAAAGGAAAATATTTTTTTCAGCTTTTGATTACTTAACACATCACTAAAATTCGTTTTTAAAACGATTGTTATTAATGGTTTCCGAATCCTGTCACAAACCTATGAAGTCATTTGGACCAGTTCATTTTCATAGAGGGGTGTGAGTATGTTTGAACTGCTATATTTTTGTTTAATTTTTTTAATGCAATCTTCCCTCAGTTCATGAGCCGGTTAAGGTACGAAGACGAGGTCTTGGTGCCTGTAGTCGGGTAGGACAGATAGACCGCGGTTTACTTCATGACCCCTCTGATAGATGTTGATTGGCACATCTCCCAACGCTGAATGTATTAGAGATAAATGCCAACGACACGGATTTGACTTTCATTAAAGATGATCCTTCGAGTCAACTCCCAGCTCATACCTCTTTTTTTTTAGCAAATCAGAGGCTCGTTTACAAATAGACAGTCCAGTCTAAGTAAACCTAGCCTCAATATAATCCGTTTCACTCCTATACTGAGTCTAAAAAGGCCTTGTAGAGGGTCGCGTCAGCCCACGTATCGAATTGACCAATCAGACCTCAGCTTACCAAGCCACGATAGTTTGCCTTCGCACGCTTATGTTGGAAGGTCATAGATCGCAGAAAGGTCGGCTGACGCGACCCTCTACTAGACCTTTTTAGACTCAGTATAGGAGTGAAACGGATTATATTGAGGCTAGGTTTACTTAGACTGATGGACAGTCCATGTTAAGGTCTTATTGTAATTATTTGGAATAATGTTGCGCGTGATTATGTCCCGAATGATATCATCTTGCACTTTGGTTTAGCTAGTTTGCTTTATTTTCCAAATTAAAAATCCAATAGTTAGTGTATGAAATATATACTTGATGAAGGTGAGTGTAACAAAAAGCTTTCAGAAATTGAGGATGAAATCAGCGTTGCCATATCACGAAGTGAAACATTTAAAAATGTCTTGAACACCACTGCTTCGATTACCAAGCTCATCAGGAAGAAGAATATGCTAAAAGAAATCGGAAAATGACGTATTCTTTAGAAATAATGGATAAATTCTTTATATGTAAAATCCAAAACTCTCTCTGAGTTCCTGTTGTTTGTTTTTGAAAATGTAAATAACGAGAAAATGTCGTAGCAGATGAGACATGATGATAAACTGCTCATTGTGTAGGAATAACAACAGTGCTACATTTACACAAGGGGAGGTTGAGTTAGAAAAGAAAAGTGGAAGGGAAGAAATTTGTTCATTGAACACTTTGGTTGAGTGAATGCAGACTAACATAATTAAAAGTGCTTAGATAGTATGAAACCTTTGTTCAAATCGGAACATTTAAAAAAAAAACAGTTGAATGAATTTGATGAATCAAAGTATCAAATTGAAAATAAAACTATATATCCATTAAGGATATCCTTTGTATTACTTATTAAAAGGCAATGTACGCCTATGCTATACTTTGCACATTTAACACAATAACTTTAGGTAATCACTACATAAGGAAATGAGATATCACTATTTGAATTAATCAAAAGAAACATAAATAAACTTTTACAATGGAGTTCAATTTAAAAAGTTGTATCTCTTTCATTTCATGATTTGTAACCACCTATATTGATTTCAATGTTATGATCCTGAAGTATCTTCTCTTTTTTAACGATTGAAAAGAATCCTATTTAGTAACATTTTTTGTTCACATGGCCCTTTAAGCTCACCCTCGCAGTTTCAATACACAGATCGATAACCACAACCATATTTACCGATCTCTGAAGATTTTTACTCTTTTAGCTTATGCTGAATCAGTTCAGACTGCAATATACAGCTAAACCTCGACTGAGCAGGGAACCAAAAGATTTAAGGCTAACCGATAACCCTTGATTTAAATAAGTTTGATTATCTTTACTAAGCAAGATACGATGTCATACGAAGTCTTTATTCATTAATTATAGTTTTGTCATTACTTATTGACAGATGTTTTATCCTTTTGCAAGCTTTTCCATGCTGATGCAAAACAGTTTGTATGCAGATCTGCCTTTTTTGAACTTTACAAGATAAGCAAGATCAAGAAATACCTCGACAAAGACAGTCTGAGGACAGTCATTCAAGCCTGTGTCACTTCACGTCTTGATTATGGAAACGCCCTCCTAAATGGCACAACTACAGCAAATATCAACCTGCTGCAACGAGTGCAGAACAGTGCTGCGAGGATGCTGACTGGCTCCAAGAGGACTGATCATATCACCCCCGTCCTGAAATCCCTACACTGGCTTCCCATACAGCACCGTATCTCCTTCAAGACACTTTCGATCACCTACTCTGCACTGCATGATGAAAACTCCCCAGCTTATATCCGGGACATTCTGCCTCTCTACCAGCCAACAAGAGCACTCAGATCAGCTGATGAGAAACTACTACAAATTCCTAGAACCAACACGAAGATGGGTGAAATGGCATTATGCTTTGCTGCCCCAAAACTCTGGAACACTTTGCCAATTGATATAAGAAACTGTCCAACAAAAGACTCTTTTCTAAGCTATCTCAAGACCTATCCTTTCTCCGCCTACTTCAACGAGCGCCGCTGAGCAGTCATGACAATCTGGAAGACATGCGCTATATAAATCAATTATCATTCATTCATTCATTCATTCTGACGCCTTTATGCCTATTAATGAGAACTTGAAACCAGTAAGATTAACCCAGATTATCAGGATCCTAACTTCAACGTGTGTCTGAAATATCGAAATAGGAAATGTTTGGAGATAGCTCGATGTGATATATCATTTCGAAAATATGGCTATTTAGAGAAGATATTGTATCGTGTGTTTGGCGAGTAAAAGCCATTTTGACGCTCATTTATATGATAAACATAAACAGACTCAACAAGCAGACATATACCTGGAGATAACCAATGAATATGAAGAATCAATGTTAAACACGATATGACAGGGAGTTTGATCTTTAAGTTTCAAACTCACAGGTTTTATTTTTTTACTTACATTTTTAATGAAGAGATCAAGTTAAAAGGAAATAAGCGCATGTGAAAATAGACTATTAAAGAAAAGTGTAGATAAAAGGGCAAAAGGGATAAGAAAAACGAACTGAGAGATTGACATAATGCAATGAAAAAGAAAGATAAGGAACAAAAGAAAATGAGTATGAAGACGAAATTCAAGTTAGAGGAACTCGATAAAGAGAAAGTGCCATTGAAAAAAGTGAGGTCGATGTTAAAAAGTCAAAAATTGTAGGAAAACGGAGAACATATGTGTATGTCTCTTATCACAGAACTAAAAACATTTTGGGTAAGATACATACGTGATGTTATTTATACATTTGTCAAGCAAATTGATGTAAACCAGAGATAAAAATGATTAACTGCACCACAGTTTTTCTCTGATAACTATAATTTCCTAGGTTTTTTTGCTCGGGCAAAGTTGGCCTATCACTCAAACGGCAGATTTTTTAACTGCCATACAAATGTAGCAGCTGTATATTTTGTATATATAGTTTTATAATTATCTCTGCGTTCAAAATATTCTATTTCACGCTTCGGTAAGTTTCTGTTTGCATTGTGTCCAATCAGGTTTGGATATTTCATTTCATTTCGAGGGTGGAGAGCTTACTTCGTTCTTGTTCTATTGCCCTCTGTCCATGACAATAGCCTCTGCTGTCCTTCTAACTATCTTACATAACAATAGGTTATATATAACACCAATTAATTTGATTTGAAATTTCTTTACTCATGTATTTATTTTTTATATTCTTTTTTTTTTTTAATTTGTATTTATTTATTTTGATAGACATTATTATATTTATTTATTTTATTTATTCATAAAATTAACCTTTATTTATTTTTTATTTTTTTTCTATTTTTTTTTCTATTTTTTTTTCTTATGCTATATGTGTGTGAATGTGTTTGGATATTATGTTTATATTGTGTATATGTTTCAAATGATTATTAGGCGTCTCATAGGCCATGTTTGGCCGAACAACATAACACTTTTTATACAGTATTTTAAAACGCTTATTACCCATTGTTGTATGTTGTGTGACACTTAAATAAACTATTTTTCTTCTTTTTTTCCTTCTTCTTCTTTCTCCCTTTGCATGCTCTTTTCCGCCAAGATATCTGCACAGAATAAGATCACAGAATGTAATATTTTATCAGGATAGTTAATTATGTTATTAATTACATATTCTCATGAATAGTTATCTAAATAATGCATAAACTTATGTTAAAGTTAATGTTTAAAATGGTTCTATCTAAAGTTACTAAAGTTAATTCTATATGTAATGGTTGTTTGTTTGACAGCATCAATGATTTAAATGTTTGAGTTAAGCTCATCATTTCTTTATATGGTTTCTATGTATTTGACAAATTAATCATACATGGCAAGGGGATAAGTTATATTTTATATTTTATTCCTCTTAGGATTCACTATGCCCTACACTGTATATGTTTAGTACCCGGTGGCTAAGATAGCACCTCAGTGACACCCACAGGGTATGTATTTAATATGTATTTGTATATTTTACTTATGCATTGTGTATATATGAATTATGTATAATGTACGCCGCCTATAGCTGAAATATTGCCCAAGTGCCGTAAAACAAAAACTCACTCACTACAGTGTATGTATAAAGTATGCAATATCAGCATGTCACAATTATGCCGCTAATGGCTGAAATATTACTCGAATGTCATAGTAGTAGTTACATGTAGGTATTTGTTATGAGTATCATATATTTATCATATATTTACCATTTTTAATATCCATCCACTTGCATTTACTATAAATTCATACATTCCCATGCACACATTCAGTACATATTTTACCTTCTATATCTAGCTTGTACTAAACTCAATTACAGCCAAAGCATTCAATTAAACCAGCTTACACTATACCTTTAATGAATGTCCCTAGCCAGCTTACTCTTACATAACGCAATCACTACAAGCCTTCAAACACCTTAAGATAGCCTAATTTCTAAATTATTATTCAGTCTAAGTTTTATAATACAAATGATCACATAGTGACTTTGAAAGTGTTTTCCCATGTCGGGACTTTAGCCATGTCGGCCCCTTTCCTATTGGATTATTCTAGCCATGTCGGCTGTTGGATTTTACTGTGCATAATATTATTCTCTGGACTGTAATTCATGGACTGTGAAAAAGTAAGCTATTGATATTTGCTACTGTGCTGTGATATTTTGTTAGACTGTCAAACCATTTGTATCTATATTTTCATGTTTTATTTGTAATTAAATCTGTATATACTTTACTTGTTGTGTCTTACCCGTTCTTTGTTATGGTTGGTTCGCCACTCGTAACAAATTGGGGGCTCGTCCATTTGAACTTTTGAAAGGGAAATTGTTTCAATGTTTGCAATTAAAGGCACTGTGTTGCTTTTACTATTCCTAAATTCAAAATTTGTTTACAATTTTGTACATAATTTGCCGGGAAAGACACAACCCGTAGCCATGTTTGAAGTTAAAATTTCATTCCTACCATTAGCATGGAAAGTGTACTTGCATTGAGGAAATCAGAGTTACTTTGTGTAGCAAAGCACTATGCTATTGAAGTTGATTCGTCTTTAAGAAAAGCTCATATTCAGAGTTCAGTGCTAGAATTTCTTGTTGATGAGAATATCATGGAAGGGACTTTTATTGTAAAGCCTCCTGTAAAGAGTGAGCAAGTTGTTCTTATGGAGTTAGAGATTCAGAGAGAGAAAGAGAGGACAGAAAGGGAAGTGAGGTGTAAAGAGTTGGAAATTCAGAAGTTGGATTTAGAAGTTAAGTTGAAAGAAAAGAAGTTTGCTGGTGATAGTGATAGTGAAAAGGTTTTTGATGTTACCAAGTTTGTGAGACTTATACCCCCTTTTCATGAGAGTGAGGTTGATAAGTTTTTCTTACATTTTGAAAAGTTGGCTACCAATTTGAAATGGCCTCAAAGATCGTGGACCACTCTCATTCAAAGTGTGTTGGTAGGGAAGGCTCAGGAATGTTATGCTGCTTTGTCGATTGAACAGAGTTCAGATTACCAGTTTGTCAAAAGGACTATCTTGAAAGCATATGAGTTGGTTCCAGAAGCTTATAGGCAGAAGTTTAGGAATCATAGGAAGTTTGATGGTCAGACCTATGTTGAGTTTGGTAGAACCAAGGTGATGTTGTTTGATAGATGGTGTTCTTCTAAAGAGTGACAAGAAAGGTACATAACTCTTCAAAGTCTGTTGAGCTCCAGCCATGTCACTCTTTAGAATCCTCTGATACAATATTCCCAGTATTGTCTATAAAACATGAAAATATAGATACAAATGGTTTGACAGTCTAACAAAATATCACAGCACAGTAGCAAATATCAATAGCTTACTTTTTCACAGTCCATGAATTACAGTCCAGAGAATAATATTATGCACAGTAAAATCCAACAGCCGACATGGCTAGAATAATCCAATAGGAAAGGGGCCGACATGGCTAAAGTCCCGACATGGGAAAACACTTTCAAAGTCACTATGTGATCATTTGTATTATAAAACTTAGACTGAATAATAATTTAGAAATTAGGCTATCTTTAGGTGTTTGAAGGCTTGTAGTGATTGCGTTATGTAAGAGTAAGCTGGCTAGGGACATTCATTAAAGGTATAGTGTAAGCTGGTTTAATTGAATGCTTTGGCTGTAATTGAGTTTAGTACAAGCTAGATATAGAAGGTAAAGTATGTACTGAATGTGTGCATGGGAATGTATGAATTTATAGTAAATGCAAGTGGATGGATATTAAAAATGGTAAATATATGATAAATATATGATACTCATAACAAATACCTACATGTAACTACTACTATGACATTCGAGTAATATTTCAGCCATTAGCGGCATAATTGTGACATGCTGATATTGCATACTTTATACATACACTGTAGTGAGTGAGTTATTGTTTTACGGCACTTGGGCAATATTTCAGCTATAGGCGGCGTACATTATACATAATTCATATATACACAATGCATAAGTAAAATATACAAATACATATTAAATACATACCCTGTGGGTGTCACTGAGGTGCTATCTTAGCCACCGGGTACTAAACATATACAGTGTAGGGCATAGTGAATCCTAAGAGGAATAAAATATAAAATATAACTTATCCCCTTGCCATGTATGATTAATTTGTCAAATACATAGATACCATATAAAGAAATGATGAGCTTAACTCAAACATTTAAATCATTGATGCTGTCAAACAAACAACCATTACATATAGAATTAACTTTAGTAACTTTAGATAGAACCATTTTAAACATTAACTTTAACATAAGTTTATGCATTATTTAGATAACTATTCATGAGAATATGTAATTAATAACATAATTAACTATCCTGATAAAATATTACATTCTGTGATCTTATTCTGTGCAGATATCTTGGCGGAAAAGAGCATGCAAAGAGAGAAAGAAGAAGAAGGAAAAAAAGAAGAAAAATAGTTTATTTAAGTGTCACAAAACATACAACAATGGGTAATAAGCGTTTTAAAATACTGTATAAAAAGTGTTATGTTGTTCGGCCAAACATGGCCTATGAGACGCCTAATAATCATTTGAAACATATACACAATATAAACATAATATCCAAACACATTCACACACATATAGCATAAGAAAAAAAAAATAGAAAAAAAAAATAGAAAAAAAATAAAAAATAAATAAAGGTTAGCTTTATGAATAAATAAAATAAATAAATATAATAATGTCTATCAAAATAAATAAATACAAATTTTAAAAAAAAAAAGAATATAAAAAATAAATACATGAGTAAAGAAATTTCAAATCAAATTAATTGGTGTTATATATAACCTATTGTTATGTAAGATAGTTAGAAGGTAAGCAGAGGCTATTGTCATGGACAGAGGGCAATAGAACAAGAACGAAGTAAGCTCTCCACCCTCGAAATGAAATGAAATATCCAAACCTGATTGGACACAATGCAAACAGAAACTTACCGAAGCGTGAAATAGAATATTTTGAACGCAGAGATAATTATAAAACTATATATACAAAATATACAGCTGCTACATTTGTATGGCAGTTAAAAAATCTGCCGTTTGAGTGATAGGCCAACTTTGCCCGAGCAAAAAAACCTAGGAAATTATAGTTATCAGAGAAAAACTGTGGTGCAGTTAATCATTTTTATCTCTGGTTTACATCAATTTGCTTGACAAATGTATAAATAACATCACGTATGTATCTTACCCAAAATGTTTTTAGTTCTGTGATAAGAGACATACACATATGTTCTCCGTTTTCCTACAATTTTTGACTTTTTAACATCGACCTCACTTTTTTCAATGGCACTTTCTCTTTATCGAGTTCCTCTAACTTGAATTTCGTCTTCATACTCATTTTCTTTTGTTCCTTATCTTTCTTTTTCATTGCATTATGTCAATCTCTCAGTTCGTTTTTCTTATCCCTTTTGCCCTTTTATCTACACTTTTCTTTAATAGTCTATTTTCACATGCGCTTATTTCCTTTTAACTTGATCTCTTCATTAAAAATGTAAGTAAAAAAATAAAACCTGTGAGTTTGAAACTTAAAGATCAAACTCCCTGTCATATCGTGTTTAACATTGATTCTTCATATTCATTGGTTATCTCCAGGTATATGTCTGCTTGTTGGGTCTGTTTATGTTTATCATATAAATGAGCGTCAAAATGGCTTTTACTCGCCAAACACACGATACAATATCTTCTCTAAATAGCCATATTTTCGAAATGATATATCACATCGAGCTATCTCCAAACATTTCCTATTTCGATATTTCAGACACACGTTGAAGATAGGATCCTGATAATCTGGGTTAATCTTACTGGTTTCAAGTTCTCATTAATAGGCATAAAGGCGTCAGAATGAATGAATGAATGAATGATAATTGATTTATATAGCGCATGTCTTCCAGATTATCATGACTGCTCAGCGGCGCTCGTTGAAGTAGGCGGAGAAAGGATAGGTCTTGAGATAGCTTAGAAAAGAGTCTTTTGTTGGACAGTTTCTTATATCAATTGGCAAAGTGTTCCAGAGTTTTGGGGCAGCAAAGCATAATGCCATTTCACCCATCTTCGTGTTGGTTCTAGGAATTTGTAGTAGTTTCTCATCAGCTGATCTGAGTGCTCTTGTTGGCTGGTAGAGAGGCAGAATGTCCCGGATATAAGCTGGGGAGTTTTCATCATGCAGTGCAGAGTAGGTGATCGAAAGTGTCTTGAAGGAGATACGGTGCTGTATGGGAAGCCAGTGTAGGGATTTCAGGACGGGGGTGATATGATCAGTCCTCTTGGAGCCAGTCAGCATCCTCGCAGCACTGTTCTGCACTCGTTGCAGCAGGTTGATATTTGCTGTAGTTGTGCCATTTAGGAGGGCGTTTCCATAATCAAGACGTGAAGTGACACAGGCTTGAATGACTGTCCTCAGACTGTCTTTGTCGAGGTATTTCTTGATCTTGCTTATCTTGTAAAGTTCAAAAAAGGCAGATCTGCATGTTGACTTGACGTGGATGACACTCGCAAACCACCAAGCGTTTCTCACAATTAAAACATTCTCATAATAAATTGCTATTGCCTTACATGATAGCCACACTGTCGAAGTGCTATAAACACGAGCTAGTTGAGACAATAAGACGGATGCCTGTAGAAAGTCGATTACAGTATCACAACCTTTTTTGCGATCTGCCTTTATTTGTTATTAAATTGAAACATATCTATGTTGGTTAACAAACGTCCGAATAAGTGTTTGCTAATCGCATACCAAAACTCATTTGAACTTGAGCTGTGAACATGTTAGCAAGTTTCCGTACATTCTGTCTATGGGACTGCAGGAGAACATTAGGCGTATGTAAAAAGCATTATAGGTACCCATCGCAATATGATCCTTTTTTTCTGCTTTCATTCATTTCTTCTTTTCGTCCATTCTTATAAAGACTACATTGCTATATATGCTTTGACTACTTGAATAGCATATTAACGCCAAATTGTACTTGTTGTAATTGTAAAAACAATGTGCATTTTCGATAACGATATTAACTATAAAACATTTTCACAGCCACCTTACAAATGTGATTTTTATCAATTTATCTTTAAATGATGATAATATTGTTATAAGAAACAAGAAAATATGCATTGCATTTTGTTTTGGAGGACATAAGACAGCTAAACGTACGCGTACTCGGAAAAACTGCAATCACCCATTGGTATTACAGCTCACCCACTGGCTAATGGATAATATTGCTGTTGTCCTCTTGTAAATTACAAAATAACAACGGCATTCTTTTCAAACGCGAAAGACATATTGCAGGTTGTTCCAAGACATCGCCCTCTGAAGGAAGTGGTTAGTGTTTATTATCGCGCACGTCTTCAAGGAACTAAAGTAATAAGTATGCATAACTATGCATCTGCCACATGTGTAAACATTAAACCTCTGCATAAATAAACTAATGCTCAGGTAATGAGCTTTCTCAGATGATGAACACATCAGCGTCGTGATCTGTAAAGGGTCATCAAAACAGTTCACTTCAAGGGGTTTTTTTGTACCTGAGATACCAACTCAGTTTGTTCGAGGTGCATAATTATGGACCATGCAAAGGTCAATGAATGATTATCAAGTATTGAAAGTTCAATACATGAAGACTGCAGTGTAAAACATGAACTTAAGCATCACAAATATCAATATAAATGTTTTTGTGGGGCAATACCATTTCGCAAGTGTAAACCTTAGTCATTTATTTCCAACGAATTCACTGTTGTTGTATTCACACAAATAAGCTCAAAAGCAAGTAATGTTCAGTTTTCGAGCAATAACTAGGTTACTCATAAAATATTCTCAGAGGTTTTTTGTAAAACATTAAGGAAAGAAACTATGTTGGAAAGTCATAATTATAATTACTTCAAAACTAAATGCTAGCCATCATAAATCAAAATATTAACTAAATAGTTAAGGGCAGACGAATCTACAGACAATGTACTTTGATAAATCATTATTTATATTTTTGGGCTGAAAAGGAAGTTCCTTAAACAAAACCAAAAAAAATAGATACAGACAATGCCAAAACAAGTAAACAAATCTACTGAGTCCAGCATTTAGCACAAGTAGCACTTCCTGTACGTACACCCATCAATTGATCAACGTGTCTCGTATACTCCGCTTCCTGGAATCTCATAGAGGCAAACCCACAAAAACAAACAAGAAAGGGTTCTATTTCAATCTTGACGAAAGTATTGAATGAGACACTTTCATTCCCTAAAGATAACAAACTGTTTTGCATCAGCATGGAAAAGCTTGCAAAAGGATAAAACATCTGTCAATAAGTAATGACAAAACTATAATTAATGAATAAAGACTTCGTATGACATCGTATCTTGCTTAGTAAAGATAATCAAACTTATTTAAATCAAGGGTTATCGGTTAGCCTTAAACCTATTGGTTCCCTGCTCAGTCGAGGTTTAGCTGTATATTGCAGTCTGAACTGATTCAGCATAAGCTAAAAGAGTAAAAATCTTCAGAGATCGGTAAATATGGTTGTGGTTATCGATCTGTGTATTGAAACTGCGAGGGTGAGCTTAAAGGGCCATGTGAACAAAAAATGTTACTAAATAGGATTCTTTTCAATCGTTAAAAAAGAGAAGATACTTCAGGATCATAACATTGAAATCAATATATGTGGTTACAAATCATGAAATGAAAGAGATACAACTTTTTAAATTGAACTCCATTGTAAAAGTTTATTTATGTTTCTTTTGATTAATTCAAATAGTGATATCTCATTTCCTTATGTAGTGATTACCTAAAGTTATTGTGTTAAATGTGCAATGTATAGCATAGGCGTACATTGCCTTTTAATAAGTAATACAAAGGATATCCTTAATGGATATATAGTTTTATTTTCAATTTGATACTTTGATTCATCAAATTCATTCAACTGTTTTTTTTTTAAATGTTCCGATTTGAACAAAGGTTTCATACTATCTAAGCACTTTTAATTATGTTAGTCTGCATTCACTCAACCAAAGTGTTCAATGAACAAATTTCTTCCCTTCCACTTTTCTTTTCTAACTCAACCTCCCCTTGTGTAAATGTAGCACTGTTGTTATTCCTACACAATGAGCAGTTTATCATCATGTCTCATCTGCTACGACATTTTCTCGTTATTTACATTTTCAAAAACAAACAACAGGAACTCAGAGAGAGTTTTGGATTTTACATATAAAGAATTTATCCATTATTTCTAAAGAATACGTCATTTTCCGATTTCTTTTAGCATATTCTTCTTCCTGATGAGCTTGGTAATCGAAGCAGTGGTGTTCAAGACATTTTTAAATGTTTCACTTCGTGATATGGCAACGCTGATTTCATCCTCAATTTCTGAAAGCTTTTTGTTACACTCACCTTCATCAAGTATATATTTCATACACTAACTATTGGATTTTTAATTTGGAAAATAAAGCAAACTAGCTAAACCAAAGTGCAAGATGATATCATTCGGGACATAGTCACGCGCAACATTATTCCAAATAATTACAATAAGACCTTAACATGGACTGTCCATCAGTCTAAGTAAACCTAGCCTCAATATAATCCGTTTCACTCCTATACTGAGTCTAAAAAGGTCTAGTAGAGGGTCGCGTCAGCCGACCTTTCTGCGATCTATGACCTTCCAACTTAAGCGTGCGAAGGCAAACTATCGTGGCTTGGTAAGCTGAGGTCTGATTGGTCAATTCGATACGTGGGCTGACGCGACCCTCTACAAGGCCTTTTTAGACTCAGTATAGGAGTGAAACGGATTATATTGAGGCTAGGTTTACTTAGACTGGACTGTCTATTTGTAAACGAGCCTCTGATTTGCTAAAAAAAAAGAGGTATGAGCTGGGAGTTGACTCGAAGGATCATCTTTAATGAAAGTCAAATCCGTGTCGTTGGCATTTATCTCTAATACATTCAGCGTTGGGAGATGTGCCAATCAACATCTATCAGAGGGGTCATGAAGTAAACCGCGGTCTATCTGTCCTACCCGACTACAGGCACCAAGACCTCGTCTTCGTACCTTAACCGGCTCATGAACTGAGGGAAGATTGCATTTAAAAAATTAAACAAAAATATAGCAGTTCAAACATACTCACACCCCTCTATGAAAATGAACTGGTCCAAATGACTTCATAGGTTTGTGACAGGATTCGGAAACCATTAATAACAATCGTTTTAAAAACGAATTTTAGTGATGTGTTAAGTAATCAAAAGCTGAAAAAAATATTTTCCTTTACAATTACAAACAAAAAGTTGACAGTAAATATTAGTGTCATCATCAGGCGACGCAGCCGATCACGTGACATTGTGCCCGTGCATTTCGTGACACTTGTGCTTCATGCTGAAATGTACACGCTTGCACACTAAACTGTTCGACCAATGACAACATGATCAAAGTTATCCCTAACACAACACAATTTCAATAGTGAAAAGACCTTTTGCACATAAAACATAATGCTACATTAATAATAAAAATAGGTAATGCAGAAACTGGCAATTTTACAAGAGGCAATGAAATAGTGTAATCAATTGGTCATGAAAAAATCATTCTAACTTCAACTGGCTCCGTAGCCTAATGGTATGCACGTTTGGTTACAAATCGAAAGGCCAGTGGTTCGATCCCCGACTTTCGAGTGATATATTTAGAAAACTTTTGTGTTGGAAATTATATGAATTTTATAATGGGAAATGTTTGAGATTTGAAAAGAAATTAGTTTAAAATCTAATGTTGAGGTCTTTAAATCACAGATAGGCCTCATACGAGGTAAACACCATTCGCAGAATATTGACAAGGGGTTCAGTCACAAGCTACACATTAGAATATTTCACTGAGAGGAAAATTTCATACAAACGTCAAATTATCTACTGTGAACATTAATGATATAGTAACGAGACTTTCACCAAATATGGCTTGCAATTATCAAAAAGTGATGTTAAGATTATGCAGAAGTATATTTTTAAAAATATAATTAAGTGTTTAAATTGATATCAGTAGCTCAGGAAAATTCATCGTTAGATAGTGATTCTTTTCCATTCTAATGTAAATTACCAAATTATCTCATATTGTCCTGGAGGATTGACAATGTCCAATACAGTGTTTTCCTGTCTATTCGACATCATACTGACAGGGATACTTGATTTGTGGATGTATGTTAGTATAAAGAGATATTGCTTTATTTCCCTACATCAAAGTATGTAAGAACAAATATAATGTAAATCTACCAACTGCCGACAAGACGGTGCAGACTGACTTGGAGGTTTTGAGAAACTCCACCCCAGAAGGTTACAAATTCCACCGTTTCAGATGAAGTACTTCCAAGTATTATGTACATTTTATCAACAGTACTATATCATCAATAACAACGTACTCTTGTTTGACGGAAATGAAAAATAAAAATTTTTAAACATGAGATATAAATGACACTGTCAGTTCAAATTAGACATTGAATCAGGAGGTCACTGAGTTCAATCTTTTGGGAAAGAAACACAAATTAAGTAACGTGTTTTCTCCCGTCAATTCTCATGATTTGATTAGAACTTCAAAGCAGTTTAAACCAAAGCAGAACGTTACGTTTTGCAGAGAAGGGATCAATATTTGACCAAGATACATTTCTGTTTATCCGATAAATATGGAAAAAAATATTTGATGAGGTTTTATTCAATGTATTGATTAATATTTCCTGAGAGTTTTATCAAATAAGTGAAAATATGATTTACATGTACATGTACATTGTACGTTAAGTAATGGAATTGAGATGGCTACTAGCAATTAAGTTCCGGTTTCTCTACTTATGAAAATCATAAATTAGTAACTTCATTAAACTACTTTTGGCGCCTATAGGCAGTAGCGCACCGAAACGAATAATCCGCCCTGTTGAAAATTTGGAGATTGTCACTCCTGGAAAATTCATAATTTCGGCAAGATGAAGGACTATAGGAGTAAATATTCAATAAATTATTCAAATATTCTAGTTCAAGTCTCGAAGACAAAACTAGTGCAAATTCATTGTGTAAAAGGAACGCATGTGACTAACATGTCCTTCTGTCGATCGTAATGTTTTATTTTCCAGGCAAAAATGAAGGTGTTTGGTATTTTGAACCACTGGTTAATACAATCACCTGCCCAAACTTTGGCGTAAGGTGATGTTAAGATAAAATGAATCCTTACTTCTGTAGTGAAAAATCAAGACGTTTTTTGTTTGTAATGTTATGATGCCTCAAAGGAATCACAAATTGCTTTTAATATAAATGTGAATACACAGACATCTGAAATTTTTCGGTATACCGTTGTGCAACCTTTTGGTTTTCGGTTTAAAATATCTAATTGTGACCCTTCTGTGGCTGCCACTATTCAAGGTCGGTCTCTTTCTTGGTAACGAAACTCATTTTCGCTATAGATCAATAAAAAGAACCAGTTATAGTCAGTCAAGTGTGATACATGTAACAGCACTTTTTCAAAGAACCCTCTAACAACAAGTAAGATGAAGGTTAATTGAAGTTGTCTGTGGAACCAATCATTGTTGATGAGAGAGATTATCGTGAAGAAGTGTGACATGGCTAAACGCGATATCCATTAGGACTGATTTATACTCACATAAACAAGCATTTTGTTCAATTTGCAATTACCTAGTGCGAAAACCTTAATACTTAATTGGAAGTGTAAACATAAAGAGATTTGACACGTACATTCTGAACAAAATGTGTAAGGTGAAATGAGAGTTAGGTGGAGAGCCTTTCACTTTACAAGTATGATATTATTATAACAAAACTGGGACTTTTATTGTCGCAAAATATGGTTTGTTTACAGATACTGAACGACTACAATTCTTCAAGAGATGGTATACTTGATGTACTTCATATTCGAGGAGAAAGATGATTTGGTTTAAACGTATTTATTTCATGAAAAGATACATGAACTGGATTGGTCAACAAGCTCGTGTGAGCTTATGTGAAGACCGCTCCAACAACAAAAATATATGAGCATGATCATGACAAGAGCAACATATAGTAAACATGGTGTCTAAGAATGATGAGAGAGAGAGAGAGAGAGAGAGAGAGAGAGAGAGAGAGAGAGAGAGAGAGAGAGAGAGAGAGAGAGAGAGAGAGAGAGAGAGAGAGAGAGAGAGAGAGAGAGAGAGAGAACGATAGAGAGAGAGAGAGAGAGAGAGAGAGAGAGAGAGAGAGAGAGAGAGAGAGAGAGAGAGAGAGAGAGAGAGAGAGAGAGAGAGAGAGAGAGAGAGAGAGAGAGAGACTTCAGCGAATGCAATATTCCAACCATTAGCTTGTGATCATGCAAAAATAATACCCTTTCCTCTCTTGGTGTCAATGTTGTCTTCTAAGAGCAAATTTTAAACTTAGACAGATTTGAGGAATTGAAATAATTAGATGAATAATGCAAGGTGTCTGGATTGGCAGGGATAGTGAGGTTCTTCTCCCGACCCCCTAATGGATGAACAATCAAATTAAAACAAGTTTTTAAACAACGTAAAAAGTATTATATTTTGAAAAACAAAGACTGAAATGAATCATCTCATAGAACATGTAATTTTTTTATATCGTTTCACTCTTCGCACCAAGAGGGAAACCAAATAGTATGATGACGACAAGACATTAAGTCTAAATATTGCAAGCTTAAGGCTGCTGTACAGATAATTATCCTGAACTACAGCACAGCTACTGAGCTTTTGGTGTATTAATATGTAAATTAATGAAGTCATCGTTTTTTTTAATCTTAAAGTTACCGCAGTTACTTAATAAAATCCCTATTCAAACATATTCCTGTTTATAAATTAAATCGATCACAGCTGTCAGTAATGGTCAACATTATAATAGATCCTAATACGATTTGATATACCAATCTTCTGTTTGTTTAAAGATAATGAAGGTGGAATGCAACGGGTCACCAGAAAAACGAAAGTTAACCTTTTCAGACAAGCAGGAACATTGGCAAATTACTTGAGTAATATGAGAAGGTTCACCAACTCTCCTGATTTTGATACCAGACAACTAAGAGTATGATGTGATTAATGTTTTGAGATATTGCACTTTGATTCTTATGAGAAAAGCATATACTGGTGTACCTTTGATAGTAGAAAATTAAGAGCATGGTGCGATTCATGTTTTGGGTTATTTATTTGTTTTGAAACTGATTCCGTAATGCAATTGCCAGATACTTTTATTGCAGTGGAGAAAGCATTTTTAAATTCTTTTGAATGGCAACATCAAAGTGCTAAATGACTGATTCCACTCTCACTCTCTCCAGTGTTCTGTTGACAAGGGACCTGAAGCAGCTAGATATGCTATGATTGGACACTATGGACCTCGTTTTGGTGAAAAAACGAACGTGCGAGCTTTAGAGGTGATAACAAGCATATTTCGTTACATCCTCGGTAATTCAGGCCGAATGTTCCGATGATAAATACTACATCAACGCTGTGAGTTTTCATCAATAAAATCTGTACAGGATCGACCCGTTCTTAAAGGGGCAGTAGCACGTTTTTGGGGAGAATATAAAGTGATGTCAGGAAAATGAAAATAAATGTTTCTAATTGAAAGACAGTGTATTTAAACTAAATGAAGCACAATAAATCAAATATATAATGTAAAGTTCAGCCATGCGATATCTTTTTTCACACAAAATGAATAGACTTCATGTGAATCTTTATAATTTGTCCTCTGACTACGGATGATTGGTCAGTGTAATGAGATTTTGAACACTATCAAAATAATACATTAGCATTACCATACTATAATCAGTGACAAATTGAAAATATAAAAAAAATATAAAAAAACGTGCTACCCCCCCCCTTTAAGTTCTGTTAGATGATAAATACTACATCAACCCTGTGAGTTTTCATCAACAAAATCTGTACTGGAACGACCCGTTCTTAAGTTGTGCTAGAAACCTATTAGCCACTGAAAGGTCTCGACCATCATCAGTATTCAGAGCTCAATGTTCCTCACTGTATCAAACGGTTATCAGAAAATTCAACACTAGGTTGCACTCGGATGATAAAAGGCCAAAATTGGTTGTAATTAGGGTTCGTCGGTCATTGTGACAAAACCCTCTTTGCTTTTAGTGAACATCTTCCTACGGCAAGTTGAAAAGAAATCAAAATAAACGTTCTCCCTCTCCTATGCAAAGCGGAAAGATTTTGAAATCTTGTGCTTTCGACCATGAGGTTGTGAAGATGTTGGTAAATGGCAGGAACAATGTAAGATGTTATTTAAATTGTTATCTCGTTTAGGTGCATTGTCGTTTATAATTGGTTGTGTACTGTTTGATTTATCTTTTTTGTGTAGATAAAATAACTGTATTTAAGTTACAATTTCCTCTTCCTCTAAAAAATGATGAAAAGTCGGCGATATGGAGGCGATGACATGAAGGAATTTTTATTGCAAGTAAAGACTTGTATACAGTAGATGTTATTGTGTTGCAATAAACAAAGAACAAACATGCAAGTGTTAGTTTTCAAACTGCAGATTTACTTCAATGATTTCAGTATCTGTACAATAGCGTGTGTAGTCCTTTGCAACCACCTGTACATCCTCCCTGCTGATTAAATGGGTTACCAGCCTGCAATTGAAAAGAGCTACAAGTACTCATGCTGTATGATGATTGTCAACAAGAAGCATTTTCAAATTGAAAAACCTCACCACAACTTCAGTTCCTAGAGTCTTTCAGTCGAGAGGTGTCACCATATAGATATTACGCAGGCACAGTCGATTTCAGTGTCATGTACCTCATCGCAAGGTCTCAACAACACTTGGAACAATTGTAATAAACTGCGATATTTTATAGACCACTTCACCTAGTCTATGAATTTAAATCAATGGTTTATTTGGGGTATACGTCGACACCTATATATTTACTGCCAGGAGTTCATAACATTTCTTACCAAGTGCAGCTAAAATGACAAATGGATCTTGGGTGATTTGTTTTCAGATTACTTTGGTTTGTTAACATAACATTATTGTTTAAAAGACCCAAACATAATTGTTGAAAGACCCGATACTTGATTGGATAATATTTATGATATACACAATATGACTTTGGATATAGCAGTCACCCAAAAACATGTGTGTTTTATATCTTACATGTCGCTTAAAAGACCATTTACTGAAAGTTTAGCCATGAAAAAGATAAAGCTAACCTCCCTCGGCTTCATATTTCAGTAGTGGTTTATTATGATTGGTTAACATTACTAAAGAATGCATTGTGTACAAAAATTAAAATTGATGCTCTATAAATATAGTACCAGTTCCTAAATTTAAAAAAAAAACTTTTTAAGACAATCAATATGACAGCGAGTACCTAAAGTGGCAGTAGCACGTTTTTTGAAATTTTTATCTTAGAAATTTTTCACTGATAATTGTATGCAAATGCTAAATATATAATTATTATTTGGATAGCGTAAAAAATCTCATTACACAAACTAATCATCCATAGTCATAGAAAACATTATGAAGATTCACATAAAGTCCGTTTTGTGTGAATGCCTTTAGGTAATTTTGTGTAAGAAAAATAGAGCCATTGGCTCTGTAGCTCATCAGGCTTCATATTTCATTTTGCTGTGGCCAATGTGGATTCGAATTCCCCTCTTATCGGGAACACAAGGTCTCAAATTCTAGACTTAAGTATATATGTGACGTGATTGCAGATACCTGCAATCAATAGAGAAATGGAAATATCTCTAATTTTCAATTAATAATTTATGGCATAGGACACAAAGGTTCACCAAACCCTTTTTAGTCACATTTTAAGCATGTTAGGATCTATAGGCCCACCAAAGTGTATGTAAATTACTTTTCATTATATTATGATTACATGTATATTGTCAGCTTATTTCGAAATGTAAGCTCATTGTGCTCTTCATGATAGATTATTTGATCATACTTGTGTAGGCACTTGAAAGTGATTGAAGCTCTCGCAAAATATCATCTTTTCTCAATGCAGCAGTATCTTTCAACAGTAAACCATCCTTGTCGGAATCTTTCTAGGAAAGCGCACATACAATATCTTCTGATCTTTTGATAGTTTAAACTCTTTGGTCTTTGATTATGCCATTATAAGTGTAATATTTTCCTAATTCGGGTATTTTCTTTACTTTGCAATCGTTTAACTTTTAAGGAGCCATTCCATGGTCGGGGTTATCTATTTTCGACAAAATAAAGAGGAAAAAAGGTCATAAGGGCGTGGCCCCTGGAAACCTTATTAGGGTCCACAGGGCCACAAAAGCTATAAATTATAATCCCAACTAGTCAAGGATTCTGTACACAAGGTTTCACTTTTTTATGCCTTTTGCCTCTGGAGAAGAAGATACACATATGTTTTAGGGCGTCGCCCCTGTGACCCTTATTAGGGGCAACAGGGTCACAGTGCCACAGTGCCACAAACGCTTTAAATCATTATCTTCACTAGTCAAGAAGTCTGTACAAAAAGTTTCAGCTGTCTAGGCCTTATGCTCCTGGAGAAGAAGATATCAATATGTTTTAAGGGCGCGGCCCCTGTGGCGCTCATAAGAACCACAGGGCCACCAAAGCTATACATTGTTATCCCCACTACTTAAGGAGTCTGTACACAAAGCTTCAGCTTTCTAGGCCTTATTCTAATGAAAAAGAATCGTGCAAAGATAACGGACGCCCGTACGGATGGACGGACAGATAGATGGACGGACTGTCGGACGCAAGACACAATGCCATGTCCTACGTCCATAGGGACTTACAGACCAGATGAGCTTAAAAGTAATCGCATGACTGAACTTTACATTACATATCTGATTTTTACTTCTTCGTTTAAGCTAAATACAGTTTCTTTCAAATGAAACTATTCATTTTCATTTTGGTGACATCACCTTATATTCCCCCTAAAAACGTGCTACTGCCCCTTTAAATGCTTCACGACAAGATATGATTTATTCTATATCTAAAATGTAAGTTATATTTTCAGTTAAAAAGAAAATGCGGATGCATAAAAACAATTATTTACCGAGCGAATTTTTGCAGCCATATTTCTTTTATCGTAACTGCTGTCTTCGGCTGCCTCCTCTGCATTTATATGGCCACTGGCTGAAAAATGAAATGAAATACCTTAATATTGAGTATGTTGGTAGAGTCAGAGGTTTGATGTTTTGAATCTTGATATAATCTCACCAACTGAGTGGCGGAAACACGTTGAAGATAAAAACATCCTGATACATCAGCGGATCCAAAGTTGTATCCGTAAATATACTGATCATTAAAAGTCATTGTGACGCCATAAAAAATAGTGTAGAAAACATATTCGAACACAATTGATCAAAAAGATTATTTAACTACTTTTGCCCTGCTAATGACAACGTCTAGATATGATAACCCTTTAATGTTACCTTATTAGAAATGAAAAGTTCCGGTCTGATTGAAATCTGCTAGTTCCGAGAAATATATATACAAAATATAAAGTCTATATACAAATATAAAGTCTACGGAAACATTTCATCCTCTCATGGTATGTCTGACAGCATCCACCTGCCTCGCATGTTTTCTATCAGTTTAGTGCAGCCAAAACCCAGTCGTTAGCGGACCAATCATATTGTCTCGCTTATAAGACAGCTACACGATGATCATGTTCAACAGCATGATCAACAGGAGTTACCTGCCCCTAGCTGATACTGAAAGCTTTTGCCGGCAACTTGTGATTGGTTGGCTGAGTAAACATATGGACATGCGACCTACGGGGATGCGGTCGGACCTAGTGGAGAGGACCTATTGAAATAACAAGTTCGACTCTCGATAGAGTTAATATTTAAAAACATTAATTCCTTGATTTAAAACAGACTGGAAAAGTTCTCTTCACCCCCCTGCTTTTGATCACCACGTAATCACAACATGATTCTTGCAAAGTCCTTTTCCTTTAATTTTGTACCTCTGTCGTCCTGATCCTGTTTTAGCACATCTGTACATAAGTTTGCAGTTATGAAAACGAAGTCCTGTCATTATAATAGTTGTTGTTGAGCATAATTAATGTTAGATCGGTGTATTATAAGATGCAAATTAGTTGTTGTCGCAGGATTAAAACACACAGAGGATAGTAGTGATAAGTCATAGTATCAATGCAAACATAGATAAGACATATAGTTCGACAGTTGAACAAAACGTTGCAGTACAATGCTCCCAATTTAGTTAAAAGAAATATGCCAATTTTTGGACACGAATAACAACTTTTCTTCCATTGAAAACAAGAAAGTTTAATATTTGACATTTTGGGAAGAAAATGCCATTGCAACGATGCGTATGAATGCATGTGTAATTAAACCTATGGAAGAGGCATATATACAAGGAAAGGAAAACTTTCAAACAGTAATAGTTGTTCCTTGATGATGATGATGATGATGATGATGATGATGATGATGATGATGATGATGATGATGATGATGATGATGATGATGATGATGATGATACGAAAAGTAAAGGTTACAGACATGTCGTTTTACTTTCATTTACTGACATAATTAAATTACCATAGAAATGAAATATGTTGTTCTCAATCATTGCTCTATTGCATCTGATGATTGACAGAAAATGCCTTTTATTTCTTTTATTTGCATTCCGTGTTTTTTATAGGTCATTTTTGAAAATCATTGTCAAAAGTGTTATTTCATAAAGAAAGTGACAATGTAAAGTAAACGGGCATTATTTGGATCCAAAATTAACATTGATCTTTTGCTGGTGTGCATGCGAATATCTCATAGGTCACTTAGAGACAATGTTAGCTGTTGGCTAACGTAACAGATATCGGCTGGATTTTGGTGTTTGGCTGGATTTGGAAAAAAATCCATACAACCCCTGGGTTTTTTTCCGAACAGAGTTACAGCTTTCAAAATGCGATGCGTGTAAAAAGAGTAGATGTTGCACGCTTTTGTCAAATTTCATAGGTAATTCACGATTTTTGTCTACACAGTTTGTCGTTTTGTTTGTTGTTTTTCACTTCGGGGGAACCAAATAAATTACATATGGACATTTAAGCCTTTTCATTACATGGCTTAACACCAGCACCAATTTCACGTGATGAAGACTTTTTTGCATTTGCCGAAAATCTATCAATTAAAATGTTCAAACATGAAATTTATATATATATTATTTATATGCAAACTTTACTGACAAAATCAATATGAAATTGTTCACAATACTTCAATTCAAAAATGGTAAAGTTTCTTTTGTGCAAAGTTTTAGGCTAAGTTATTGTTCTTTTATGTCCTTTGGTGGGCAACTGTTATTCGTCTCTCATCCGGCGTTTAAATGAAACCAGTCTCAATGAAACGAGACATTGATAATCCTATTGTAGTAGTACTCTTTTCAGTTTTAAACTCCAATAGGCATGAACACGCGTCTATCAAGTATGTTCAGTCATTTTATTTTCGTTTTAGCACCAACACACGATATTTTGTAAAATTTGCGTAAATGAATCAAATTACACCGTATGACTAAAAAAAAATCACTTAACATATGTATACATTTACTTAGATCAATAAGAATGTTTAACTGAGTAAAATAAACTTAGCAGCAAAAGGAAGTATAAGTCGGATTTGAAGATGAACGGAAACAACACAAATCATCACAATATACTATGGGGTTTACGACCAGCGTTAGATCATTGAGAATCATTGAGTCATATCATAAAGGCATATAGACAGTATTTGTGGGCGCTCTTTGAACTGTGGTTGGGTCAAAATCGTACTTTTCAACGATATTAGAATTGTCAAGGTCTAAAACGTTACAGGACGGGTTCAAGTAGCGTGTATGTCCACCCAGTGCATCGCGGCTGGCAGTGATACCTATCCTCATGGATGACGTCATACTTCTGAAGACGTTAGAGGAAATATTTGCCATTCTCCACTTAGATCAATTTACAATTACATGTAAATTTACATTAACATTACATCATTTATCGGCACAGAGGGTCGCTGGCGGTTCCTTATTTGTCTGTCGAGATGATCCCACAGTTGCTCTATTAGGTTCATCTCCGGGGAACAGGCATGTCATAATGAACATTATGACACCCAATGTGTGTCGACACAAGACAGAAAAGTCAACTGTGTATAAGCTTTTGTTAACGTCTTTGCCATTTGGTTTTGATATAAAAGTAAGAAATCGAACTATTATGAAATTGTACATTACAAGAGTAGTAACGAATTGGGTTTTGTAGAATCAATTGTTAATAAAATTGCCACTAGCGGCAGTCGTACCTGGTGGAGAGGAAACCTCTCGACGCAACAAGTTCGATCCTTGATGGACTTAATGTTCTCAAGCTTTTATCCTCGATACAAGACAAATTTAATCAGCGTACATGAGACATAATACTTATCATAACCATTGGCTAAGAAAATGTAGATGGGACTGCATGGTTATAATAAAGATGAACTCACCGAATGAAAAGGGGACCGCATGGTTATGATAAAGATGGACTCACCGAATGTAGAGGTGTCTGCATGGTTATGATAAGGATGGACTCACCCACTGAACAGGAGACTGTCATCAGAAGAAGAGCTGCCAGAAATATCAGACTCATTTTGGAAGCCATCTTAGGAGCTATAATAATTGGTCTCATACCCTCCTGTTTATACCTTTCCAACTTGTTTAAAGCTTTTATCATTTAAAATACTTTCACAACATTTGTAAAGATAGACTCAAATAACTGGTAACAACAAGCAAAATGCCCATGCGTGAACCGTTCAGGACATCTGTGTTGATACACACGACTAGTTAATCTGATACAAAAAGTAATTTATATGCGTTACGGGACGTTAGTTTCGAATCGATTGTTGATACACACGAATAACTGGTTAAATATGATAAGCAAATAGTCAAATGGTAAAGGAATTTAGATTCGGGACGATAAACAAATCATACTTACACATACATTTACATATCTTAATCTAATATCCTTTCCAGCTGCTTTCCAGGGTTTGTTTATCATTTTTTATAGGTTGAAGGAATCGCCTTATTGCTTTATACTTGAATCCGAAGATGACGTCAATATACCAACAACATAAAAACAGGACAAGTTCAATTAAAATATGTGCCCTAGTACCATATATGGGATACCTCATTATCTGCACAGTATTTCTATATGCTGGCAAATGAAACTTGATTTTGAAGGGACAAAAGTATTTGTGGATAAATAATTATTTTCATGTTGCAGTTTTCAATTAAACTTATTTTAAAAAAGAGGGCTGGAAATGTACCTAGCTCTTTAAACCTAAAACTAACAGAATTCATGTACGGAAAATGTAACAATTTTCATTTTGTAACATTTTTCATTACGCATCACTGCAACAATTTTGACAATTTTCATCATTTCATTTGTGACATATCATGCAAAGTCACCTTATATTCTCTAGAGAAGCATTATATTCTCTTTAGAAGCATAGAGTTCGTGCAAATGCTGCTTGGATTTTACTACGTTTGAGTGATAATGCGTTTGGGTGAAAAAAATCAAAACATTTAATTTTCAAGCAAAATGTTGACAGAAATAATCGTTTGTGTTCCTAAATATTTTTAAGTTATTTTACAACACAGTAAACTCGTGTTATGAAGTTAAATTACGAGAAAAGATATTTAATGATATATATGATATTTTTTTTTTTCAAATTTTCACACTAAATCTTACTTAACAACTTCATTTTTCATAGTTTACGGGTTATGATGTCCAGCATGTCCGTTTTGTCTAATCACAAAAGTAAAAGTTTACTTTCAACATCTAAATCATATTTATTGATAACTACCAGCCTGGTCGAAAACCGGACAATTTGAATCTTCAAAAGCAAGATTCATTTCGCCACAATCTGAATCCATCAGGAATTTGAAATGTGTTATCTGTATAAAGCTACGTTATTCAGTTTTCTCGTGAACTATTCATCTGTTACATATCTTTGATACTTAAAAAGTGTGTTAAAATCAGCTGAGAAAAAAGTGATCACAATTTATTTGTAAAGAGTGTTTTCACTTTGACTATTTTATATATAAAATTGACTTATGTTATAAATGACTCTTTTAAATAATTAGTTACAAAAAATATTTATACACAAATAACTTAGTTGACCACCCCTATAATGTTATATGAAATAGGGTGCTATTGGATTTTGTTGATCAATGATGTAATGACCACTCCAGATATAACACTTGCTTTTTTATTGACTATTTAATTGAACTGAAAATCCTACATATGCAAAACGTAATGCAAATATGGAAAATACGCGACTACCGTATTTGGCCGAATATAACTATAATAATTGTCATTGGGGAGACACTGTTCATCAAACTTCTGATTTTTTAGATCAAAAATAAATTTTTTGATCCCTAGTTGACATTCATAACGAAGAACCAATTTTTATCATGCACAGTAAGAGATGAGCAGGACATTGAAGTTTTAGTACCTTTTTCCTCAATAATTTAAATTATGGCTACAATCTTAAAATCTGTAGTTAAATTTGAGATTCGTTGAGTTGAACATGTTAATAAAACACTTCTCCTCCTTTTAGATAAGCCAGTATCTTTAACAGTGGCCAATATTTTTCTTTGTGCAGTTTTCTTTAAATTTGATATTTGATAATTTTGTGATTTTAATGTTAATACTGCTTTAACGATAAAATATGCTACGAGGTCATTTAATAAAAGTCATCAATTCAGTCAAGAGAATGATAATAATAACATTGCAGCAACAAATATTTACTTTCATTTTCAATTTTAAGCAAGATTGAATTTTGACCAACCCGTTGTAAAAACAGTTATCCAAAGACAGTCAATCGTAAATCGGGTGTTTTCGTTTCTACAATGGTAGATGATCGTTGTTTGTCTGACAATTTACATTGTATATTATCAGCACCATTTTCTGCTAAAAATGGGGGGGGGGGGGGGGCTTGAATAATTAATTGACTAAGTTCTAGTGTATATATATGTATGTGTTGGTTATCAAAAATATAACAAATATAAAAAATCTAAAGAATATTTCATATATCATATATATATATGACAGGTGAGTGGAACTCTCTTCGAAGTGCACGTAGCAAACAATTTTGGAAGTTCGTAAATGTAAGAAATAATAGCATCATCTATGAATCCTGGATAAATGAAGAGCATGTGTTACTTCCATTGAAATACCGACTGCGACCAATAAATGGAGAAAGCGACGAAGCAAAGAATATCAGGATAAAACTTGCCGTGCAAAAGTTTCGTGCTGACATTGAATTAATGAAAATTCACGGAGAAAACTTCTGCAAAAACTTCAATGCTATTGATGTGAAAATGCAAGAGAAATTATCCAAAAGACATTCAGGTTTTATACTTTATAAGTTGATCAAACTCTGGTTTGAAAATTGCAAGTCGGACGAGGAAAAAGCTTACAAGAGGTGGGAAGATAAAGAAACGTGGCTTTGTTCATACAAAGATAAATATGGACAAAGTTATTTCAAAACAAAGAACATCGCCCATGTGTCTAATGATCCAAGAAAGGAGTTAAACAGAGTAAACTTCTGGGCCCATGCCAATGGTCAGACTAAGGCTAAACCAGCAAAACCCAAGCTAAAAACTTTTGCAGACGCTCTGAAAGAAAGTGGTAATGAAGAACGTGTGAAAAAGCCAAAAGATCATATCCCTAAGAAGACCACTTTAGGGAAGAGACGGCGATTCCAACTACCAAACCGAGTTCACAAGAAACCGCAACCATCTGCAGTCCATACTAAAAGAAAATATGGAGACAAAAACACACACGGAGAAGAGACTGATAATATTTGTAAGACCACTTACATCGGGAGAGCTGTCAACAAATATTTTTTAGGAAGAGGCAGTTCAAAACCTGTAAAGCGAAAAAGGGGGAGAAAACCTCCATGGACACATTAGTACAGACTCCAAAAATAGTCAACCTCTCATCGCATCATTTAAGTCCGAGTGAAGTGAAATTACTGAAAAAAGGGTTTAAGTTCACCCCTACTCCTAAACCAAATGAACTGGAATTAAGATCGGACATGAAAAAGTTCACCCGTAAACTACGACTGGCTGAATACTTTGAAACGGAAGAGAACGAAGTGTCCGACACAGAAGAGGAAAATGACAATTTAAATGTACAAGTTCACTCATTGTTGAAAAATAAATCAAATTTTGTGCCGCCACGTGGTAGAGACAAACATTTAGAAGAATATTGTGACTTAATTGAAAATGTGCCAATACATGTAAAACAACCAAAACTGAACTTAACAAAGGGTGAGTCTAAAGCTTTACATGATTTAAGAAATAACAGTGATATAGTTATTAAGGAGGCTGATAAAGGAGGTGCTATTGTCATTTTGGATAAGGCTTATTACAAAGATAAAATATTGTCTATACTTGATAATGATACTTACTATAGAAACTCTAATGAAAAAGAGAAGAAAGTAATAGCAAACAAAGTTACTAAACTGTTGAATACATATGCTAATGATATTTCAGACTCTGAACGAGACTACCTCACTCATTTTGATGCTAAAACTGCGTATTTTTATGGTCTCCCTAAGATTCACAAAAGTAAAACAATTCAAGATGTTATTTCAAATGAACATGACGCAGTTATAACTGTTAAAGACCCTGAAGATCTCCCATTTAGACCCATTGTTAGAGGACCTGAAAGTCACACTCAAAGACTTAGTAATTTCATTGATATTATCCTCAAACCCCTTTGCAGTAATGTTAAAAGTTTTATCAGAGATGATATTGATTTTTTATGTAAGCTCCCGCAAACAGTACCAGAGGGTTCTAAATTAGTGAGTTTTGATGTTGTTAATCTATATAGTAATATAGACACAGAGTTGGGTCTGAAAGCTGTTAGACATTGGCTTGATAAATCTCGCCATCTCATACCAGATAGATTTTCCAATGAATTTATCATTGATGCTTTAAGTCTAGTTATTGAAAACAATGTTTTTTATTTTGATGGAAGTTTTTACTCTCAAAATAAAGGGGTAGCTATGGGTACAAAAGTGGCTCCAACCTATGCAACTTTAGTTCTGGGATACTTAGAAAATTTATTCTACTCTAAAGTTGAGGATACTTTTGACATTTCAATGAAAGAGCATGTTGAAAATTCATGGAAGCGCTTTTTAGATGACTGTTTTATCATACTAAAAAACGATAATAATCTCATTCAAACTATTCATGAAATTCTAAACTCTCTTGACCCGTCAATGAAATTTACGATGGAATGTCATGATGTACAATTGAATTTCCTTGATGTAATTGTTAAGATAGAATCAGGCGGTATCATAGCTACAGATATTTTCTATAAGAAAACGGATTCACATCAGTATCTAGACTTTGATTCATGCCACCCACATCATACAAAGCGTAACATCCCCTACTGTTTAGCAAGGAGAGTTTGTACTATTGTTTCTGATGATGTTGTTAAAACTAATCGCCTTGGTGAATTGAAAAACTTTCTCCTTAAACAAAACTATCCGGACAAATTAATAAGGGATAGTATACACAAGGCTTTAAAAATGGACCAACAACAACTGAGATCAAAAGTGGATAAAGACATTGATATTCAAAACAATATTTCTCTTGTATCTACTTTTAATCCCAACCATGATAACGCAATGTCTATTGTGAAACGATACCTTTCAATGTTAAGTCCCAGTCAGAAAATGAAAAAGATTGTCAATAAATATAATTTCATTAACAGCCGTAAGCAACCCAAAAACTTACGCAAAATCTTAACTAGTTCAAGGTTTGACTCAGTTGATGTTATTCCCAAAGTCTCAAAATGTGGAGATTTAAGATGTCACACTTGTGAAAGTATTAGTGAAGGGTGCTCTATTGACATTTCACCAAATCAAACATTTGTTGTTAAGCAAAACATGAATTGTGATACTAGAAATGTTATTTATGTAATCACATGTTCTGGATGCAATGAGAAATATTTCGGAAAAACGGAACAAAAAATTAAAGAGAAGAATGAATCTCCATCGATCTCACATAAACCAACCCCGAAATCGAACTATTCCTCTTAGTGAGCATTTAGATAAATGTGGAAAGGGCAAGTTCAAAGTTTTCCCGATATATAAACTCAATTATCATAATGACAATGATTTAATTTTGAAAGAATCATATTTTATTCATAAATATGCGTCAAAATTGAATGGCAAAACATGATATTGTTTACATTATGATCACTTGTTGTCAAGCTTATTGTGACGTCATAGGTTCCTGTGTGACGTCATAATACTATGTACTGTGTGTCAGTTACTGCATTAAACGGCCTGATGAAGCAGGTACAGGATGTACCTGCTGAAAACGTTTGCCAAACTTAATTCAACTTCATCTTCTTCTTTTTAATATATATATATATATATATATATATATATATATATATATAGAGAGAGAGAGAGAGAGAGAGAGAGAGAGAGAGAGAGAGAGAGAGAGAGAGAGAGAGAGAGAGAGAGAGAGAGAGAGAGAGAATCTCACCCAAGTGTCTTCTGATATCAAATATATCAACACAAGTTGATAAAAGTAACAAATATACGAGGCTTGCCGAGGATATTTTACTTTTATCAACGAGTGTTGCTATATTTGATATCAGTAGACACGAGGGTGAGATTCTATTTATCATCCAAAATCATTTTTCATCCCATCAGCATGAAAAATGTACATCTTTGAACACTGCATATCCCTCCAACTCCTAAACCAGTGATGTCATAGCATTGTGACGTCATCATGTTAATGACGTCATAGCATTGTTACGTCGTTGAGTTTATGACGTTATAGCATTGTGACGTTATTTCTAAAGATGCAAAACGTTTGTGATGTCATGTCCCTGCTGATGACAGGGCATTGTTCAAAATCTACTGTCAAAGCGATATCTCCTGTGGAACACAGTTTTGGATGATAAATATATATATATATATAATATATATACTTTCCCTCATTGAGTTCGGAAATGACATTAGAACGAGTTAAGAGTTTTACTGTTTATACAGTGAATGTCATCTTATTGTCCACTCGAGTTCTCTTATCGAAATTACACACATTTAAACGTTATGTGCCCTTTTCGAGACTAGAAATCGAGTTATGACTTTTTCTGATTTAAAAACATACAGCATGACAATAAGAGAGGCATTTTAATCATATTTTTTTCTTTGGTAAGCATACTTTTGTTTTATGACTCATCTTTTAAAACTTAAGTTTTATGTGATTATGAAGGGAATTACTTGGCGGCGCTGTCTTAATTGTAGATATTGTAGCATGCTCGTTGGATGTCAGTCTTGGAGAATTTAATCAATGTGTCTTTTGTCAACTGATGTTTCCTTATTCAGACAATTAAAGAACTCTTGATCATTTCTTTTGTGTGAGCCTTTACTTTTTTAGGTAGTCTTTGCAATTCAATTAACATATACTGTTGATTATTTACATAAAAGGTATAAATGAATGCATTTTGTAATTGCAATGACAGACCTACAAATGGAAGTAAAGTAAATTCCGTCAAGTTTATATCAACAAGTTATGTCATGGTTACCAAAAGATAATGGAACATAAACTGCAATCATAAATGGCATTTGCGAGGACGTGTCAATAAAGTCATAGGATCTTTAGATATTTTAGTAACCTTAGTAACGTGGTCATTTCACTTTCAGTTTGCTGAAAAAAAATAAGCTCACTCATGAACTCACTGAAACTTTAGCCCCGGCTATAACTCGTTCATCAGCCAATGAAAATCCACAACAGAATCATTTCGTGGCCTTGACATTCCTGCTGTCAACGTTGTAAACACAAACTTGAAAATGTTCGATTGGAGAGCAAACTATGCGATTAAACTACCGTAGGTGCCATACTGGTGACCTAAAGACTGACTCTAACGTAATCGGATGAAACTAAAAGTTCATAGTAAAGCGGGATACCAAATCTTGTTGAAAACTAAGCTGAAAACTGTTGATGACCGTAGAGATCGAATCTCATGTAACTGACAACACAAGCTGAGTGCTGATACAATGGCTTGTGAGAAGAGCAAAAGGTTGGTTTTATTTTGATCAAGCCATGCCGTTTATATATCAAAATAAAATAAAAATCATTCTATTTGTGTTATTCGGGTTTTTACCGTTTTTTAGCTAAGTGGCAGAACATGACGTTAATCTATTATTAAAAAAATATTACCTGTTTACAAAGAGTTCCGTCATAGTTCCACGTGGTTAAAGTAATCAGATTAAAAAATCAGATAATCCTTACAAATTTTTGTCAGTAGGGTAAGTAGGGGGCAAAAAGGCAAGTAATATTTCGATTTGAATTTTATCAATTGTTGATTTTGGCTTTTCAATTATCAGGTATAGTTATTTAAATTCAAATTTCTTTAAAGTTTTCCTACTTCAGAAACTTACCTTAACACGTAAGCTTTATTTGGCACATCGAAACATTTTGTTAAATATGTGAAACGTTTGTGATGAATATGATAATACCTTTCTCCTTCATCTCTAGCATGACATACTATGTTTACGACACGCGTGGCTTAATGTTAGTATTTTCCGAATGAGAGCGAGGGTTATAAATTAGGCGCGAGTGTATGTCATTGGCACGAATATCATATTAACTTTATTACCTTTGTCCGAAAACTGAAGAAAATACTCAACAACTACTTCTCAGCATAAGCGAACTAGTCGGCGGCAGCGAATAGATTGTGACGTCATAGGCGAACCGTGACGTTAACGTTTTGTAAAAAACGTGACGTCACAATGAAAAAGTGATATGTTGCCTTGGGGCATCGTATGAAAATGTGAACGTATTAGTAAGTAATAAGTAATTTGTCTGTTGATTTTTAAAAAAAAACCACCCTCAATATGTAAAAATATAGAAATATGCATAGAAAAAAATTAAAATAAAGGCAAAACAAGTTTGAAGTTGATTGTGATAAAATGATTCTGTCTTCTGACATTGCTTTGACCTCACATATCTGCACATTTTAAGAAGTTTGAATCTCTAACTTATTCACCTGACGATGTAGCTATCGTGTCAGTGCATCTTCAAAACTACACTCTCCCTAGTTTTACAGACAACTTAAATAATAAGTGTTTTCTGTTGTTCTTTGTACTTCTATAACGCTACTCAAAGATGATATACATAGTCTCTAAACTAACATTCCTCCCCTAATTCCATCAGAAGACAATGTGTACATACACGTGAAGGATCTAGTTTCTAGGAGTTGGAACACGTCGAGAGAGATGTAAACCCTCTGATGTTTACTTTCATTCCAAGTTGAATTAGATATTCAGACTTGGTTAGAGATTTATTGACCCTTCATTGGAGATGTTCATTCATTCATATGTGAACATAAGCAGTTTCACCCAGATTGACAAATTATATGCAAATGTAGAGCTATGTTTCTGACGTGCATTTTCGGTAGACAATGTTTGTCAGTTTCGTCACTTTGTGTGAGGTTACTTATAGGTAAAGTCATTTATGGAAATTCGAAGATGCCTGATTCACTGGTCCTGATTCTACAGATCTGCATCCAGCCATTTATTTGTAAATATTAATAACTCAGTTATGTTAAGCGGCTATAAATAAAGTTATATAAAGATATATGATAAAAAGGTTACAAAATGTCACTTTTGACATCATACCTGATATCAGCCCGAGACCCCCATATCAGCCCGAGGGACGCATGATATGGGTCGAAGGCTGGTGATATAAAAGTTTGTAACCTTCTCATCATATGTCAATCTTTATTCTTTACAATATTTTTATCTTTAAAAAGTTATTGATACATATATTGTTTTCGTAAACGTACATCTCACTACTTAAGCAGCAAATAACGTGGTGCTGCAAAGGGAGATAACTCTAAGTCCCTGGGCTTGGTATTGATATGGATTTGCGGACGGGTCTGATATGGCTGATATGAATTTGCGGATTTAAAAAATGAATTTTGGGGTACGTTTCATTAATATGATGCCCTAGGGCAACATATCATTTTTGTAATTATGACGTTATGTCATGGGACACGCTTTGACGTCACGGTTCGTCCATGACTTTGCGTTCTTTAGGGGCTCGTCAGCCAATGTTGAGAAGTAGATTTTGAGTGTTTTCTCGAATTTTGTGATAACAGTAATAAACATAATATTATATTGGTGCACATGACATACGACACGGTTGCCAAATTATTAGTATTTTCCCGAGCGAGGGCTATGGATGCCTTGGACGCCTTGGACACGAACTGGGTACACAAGAAACAGCTGGATGATTTGAATTTATTATAAAAGGAGTCACTACGGATCCTGAACATGAAATATATATGGCCATAGAACTCCTTCAATGAAGACGTCACCAGTCACTGATTTTCCCGGCGTAATTGATTCAAAAGGACGCGTGATCCTTCAATTTTGTTCATGTTAGCATTGTTAAAAAACAGATTACCAATTTATACATTGTTTACATTGTTTAAATCTGCCTTGGGAAGCTTAACACATTTCGGCTTACAGCTAAAATCTAATCAAATAGGGTAAAATTTATTAAATTTCACAAAAAAGCATTTTCAATGGATTGTAATTTAGAACAAGATTTTTATATTTTCATTAAGAAATACTTTTGTTAACTTGACATTTCTCAAAGAATGCAATTTAACGGATGTCATGAGAAACAGAATGTCATTAGGTTTTCTTTGTGAAATCCTCAAATCCCAACTCTTAAACATCTGGTTATTTCTCATAGCTCAGAGCTGTATTAAATTCCAATCAATTTGGCTAAAACTAATTGAAAACACACTTTTCTGATATTTAAAAAAAAATTAACTGTCAACCATAACTTGTTGAAAAATATATTGACAGAACTATCACATGTTAAGCATAAATTCGCAATGAGATGATAAAATAATTATGTTATTATGAAACACTGAACGATGTTATCACATCACTGCTGTCATCATCCCTATCATTACTATAATCGCTAGCATTATCGCTGTTTTCACTATTTCCGTTATCACAAACATGTTATTTCATGAAACATTGTTATATTTGGGATCACACTATCGTCAATAGTACATATTATGGGCCAAATCCTACGCGGGATCCAAATCCACACCCTCAGAGTCGGGCAACACCGCCAACAATGGCCGTACTTGCAGCTAAGCAACTCGCCCGTTTCGCCATCAACAAACTGGAGGTCCAACAAGCGGAAGTTAAGCTACATTCATGACCCCTCTGATAGATGTTGATTGGCACATCTCCCAACGCTGAATGTATAAGAGATAAATGCCAACGACACAGATTTGACTTTCATTAAGGATGATCCTTCGAGTCAACTCCCAGCTCATACCTCTTGTTTTTTTTAGCAAATCAGAGGCTCGTTTACAAATGGACAGTCCAGTCTAAGTAAACCTAGCCTCAATATAACCGTTTCACTCCTATACTGAGTCTAAAAAGGCCTTGTAGAGGGTCGCGTCTGCCCACGTATCGAATTGACCAATCAGACCAAGCCACGATAGTCTGCCTTCGCACGCTTAAGTTGGATTATATTGAGGCTAGGTTTACTTAGACTGATAAAAAGTCCATGTTAAGGTCTTATTGTAATTATTTGGAATAATGTTGCGCGTGACTATGTCCCGAATGATATCATCTTGTACTTTGGTTTAGCTAGTTTGCTTTAGTTTCCAAATTAAAAATCCAATAGTTAGTGTATGAAATATATACTTGATGAAGGTGAGTGTAACAAAAAGCTTTCAGAAATTGAGAATGAAATCAGCTTTGCCATATCACGAAGTGAAACATTTAAAAATGTCTTGAACACCACTGCTTCGATTACAAAGCTCATCAGGAAGATGAATATGCTAAAAGAAATCGGAAAATGACGTATTCTTTAGAAATAATGAATAAATTCTTTATATGTAAAATCCAAAACTCTCTCTGAGTTCCTGTTGTTTGTTTTTGAAAGTGTAAATAACGAGAAAATGTCGTAGCAGATGAGTCATGATGATAAACTGCTCATTGTGTAGGAATAACAACAGTGCTACATTTACACAAGGGGAGGTTGAGTTAGAAAACAAAAGTGGAAGGGAAGAAATATGTTCATTGAACACTTTGGTTGAGTGAATGCAGACTAACATAATTAAAAGTGCTTAGATAGTATGAAACCTTTGTTCAAATCGGAACATTAAAAAAAAACAGTTTAAAAAAAATCAAAATGAATTTGATGAATCAAAGTATCAAATTGAAAATAAAACTATATATCCATTAAGGATATCCTTTGTATTACTTATTAAAAGGCAATGTACGCCTATGCTATACATTGCACATTTAACACAATAACTTTAGGTAATCACTACATAAGGAAATGAGATAACACTATTTGTATTAATCAAAAGAAATATAAATAAACTTTTACAATGGAGTTCAATTTAAAAAGTTGTATCTCTTTCATTTCATGATTTGTAACCACCTATATTGATTTCAATGTTATGATCCTGAAGTATCTTTAACGATTGAAAAGAATCCTATTTAGTAACATTTTTTGTTCACATGGCCCTTTAAGCTCACCCTCGCAGTTTCAATACACAGATCGATAACCACAACCATATTTACCGATCTCTGAAGATTTTTACTCTTTTATCTTATGCTAAATCAGTTCAGACTGCAATATACAGCTAAACCTCGACTGAGCAGGGAACCAATAGATTTAAGGCTAACCGATAACCCTTGATTTAAATAAGTTTGATTATCTTTACTAAGCAAGATACGATGTCATACGAAGTCTTTATTCATTAATTATAGTTTTGTCATTACTTATTGACAGATGTTTTATCCTTTTGCAAGCTTTTCCATTCTGATGCAAAACAGTTTGTTATCTTTAGGGAATGAAAGTGTCTCATTCAATACTTTCGTCAAGATTGAAATAGAACCCTTTCTTGTTTGTTTTTGTGGGTTTGCCTCTATGAGATTCCAGGAAGCGGAGTATACGAGACACGTTGATCAATTGATGGGTGTACGTACAGGAAGTGCTACTTGACAACTAAATGCTGGACTCAGTAGATTTGTTTACTTGTTTTGGCATTGTCTGTATCTATTTTTTTTTGGTTTTGTTTAAGGAACTTCCTTTTCAGCCCAAAAATATAAATAATGATTTATCAAAGTACATTGTCTGTAGATTCGTCTGCCCTTAACTATTTAGTTAATATTTTGATATATGATGGCTAGCATTTAGTTTTGAAGTGATTATAATTATGACTTTCCAACATAGTTGCTTTCCTTAATGTTTTACAAAAAACCTCTGAGAGTATTTTATGAGTAACCTAGTTATTGCTCGAAAACTGAACATTACTTGCTTTTGAGCTTATTTGTGTGAATACAACAATGAATTCGTTGGAAAAAAATGACTAAGGTTTACAATTGCGAAATGGTATTGCCCCACAAAAACATTTATATTGATATTTGTGATGCTAAAGTTCATGTTTTACACTGCAGTCTTCATGTATTGAAATTTCAATACTCGATAATCATTCATTGACCTTTGCATGGTCCATATGCATCTCGAACAAACTGAGTTGGTATTTCAGATACCAAAAACCCTTGAAGTTAGCAAGTTGATATTGCTTATATAAAAACTGTTTTGATGACCCTTTACAGATCGCGACGCTGATGTGTTCATCATCTGAGAAAGCTCATTACCTGAGCATTAGTTTCCTTTATGCAGAGGTTTAATGTTTACACATGTGGCAGATGCATAGTTATGCATACTTGTTACTTTAGTTCCTTGAAGACGTGCGCGATAATAAACACTAACCACTTCCTTCAGAGGGCGATGTCTTGGAACAACCTGCAATATGTCTTTCGCGTTTGAAAAGAATGCCGTTGTTATTTTGTAATTTACAGGAACGTCAGTAAAATAGAGAGGAAAACTGCAATATGTAATAGTTATATGACGAGTATTGGTCGTCTAGTCCACGACATGGTTGGTTATACGACGAGCCGCGGAGCGGCGACTCGTATAACCAACCATGTCGTGGACTAGACGACCAATACGAGTCGTATAACTTACTTATACCACGACCAACACACCGATATATATAAACAATACATATCTTTTAAAATACCATACGCAAATTGTAAAAATGCATTGAACTATGTTTTCTATACCAAACAATGTGCCTCATCACGCTTCAAGAAGCTACCAAATATTCTCTAAAATATGCTCTATAGTTACCTTAACCTTCGTGTCTATACAAAACTGTCTATTGAGCAGCACTTAAGTAGAAAACTACGGTAACAACAATAGCGCGTGGGTCATGCTTTGCACGTGCACTCCATGATGAAAACGACATGGGCTTTCGGAGAAGACGACATTGTCACTATGTGCACAATGGCAGGAGAGGACGTAGGGAACATTTCTCTACAAACATGGATGATACGCCACAAATGACAGGTGATTACTTTCCTCTCGATGAATTTAACATACATTAGAGTTTGACTAGAGCATTAAATGGTCTTTTGAAGGAACTGCAATTAGTTGCAACTTTGTCTCTTCATTGCATGTGTTTTCGTGTCGGATACACGTACTTGACGAAGAAGGCAGACATTCATTTACTAAGATGTTTTAGTTATTACCTATTATCTACTATCGTAAGACTTATTTTGGCATGAATGAATGACTTACCATAATTTTCACGGACTCATCTGACATGGCTAGATAATGATTTAGATATAAATTTGCATTAATTATTGTTATTCGAATTATGGAACAATCTCTCAAAAATCATAATTCAAATTTTTCCTCAAAAAATACAATGTTGTTTATTGATAGAGCTACGGGTTAAGAATTGGGTTTTTGTTTAAATATAGCAAATAAGTCATCAAAAGGATGACGACAAAATCGTACAATGAAGAAAATGTTCTGTTCAATATGTATTTAAGCTTCTGAAAATATTCTCTATCTCTATTCTCTACATGATTCAGTTTAACACAACAATCTTAACTCTTTGCAGGTCTTTTATGGAACGACAAACATGACGCCTGTCCAGGAGAAAAGGAAATTTCCCTAAAACCGAAAAGATTCATATGGGTGAATCGTTAGTGTGAAGAGAAGAGAGACGTGTTGGTCTCAAATCTCTGCCAAACCAAAGAAATGGTCAGCAGTATTTTTAGGTCAAAACGACGTCCTCTGGCTGTAACGACTACCTCAAACGATGACAAGGCTCCCGGCAGAACCCTTACGATTAACAAATTATGAAAATTGTAAAAAAACTAATAAAAATTGTCACATGGTTGTTTGACGTTATTTGAAATTGATGGTATTTATCAAACTGTTGCAGTTACATAGATCACGATACATTCTGTTTTTAGTCTGTCATGAGAAAGGTTAAATGAAAGTAGTACCGGCTGATTCTTTGGTGTATAGTATACTAACATTTTGGTTAGTTATACCACGGGTCCAAACATTAGAGTCGTGGTATAAGATCCATTAGCCAGTGGGTGAGCTGTAATACCAATGGGTGATTGCAGGTTTTCCTAGTACGTTTAGCCGTCTTATGTCCTCCAAAACACAATGCAATACAGATTTTCTTGTTTCTCATAACTATATAAACGTCATTTAGAAATTGATAAAAATCACATTTGTAAGGTAGCTGTGAAAATGTTTGATGGTATTCAAAAAACACACCAAGATCGATTTCGAAAATGCACATTGTTTTTCTTGTACGTTAAAAATATGTACAATAAATATGCTTGTCAAGTGATCAACGCATATATAGCAAAGCAGTCTTGTAATAATGAACGATTTTCTTGAAAGAATGTAATTAGTTTGTTTGCGCATCGGTGACCTCCTTAAGCAATACTAATACCTATATATGTAGGAGATTTGCCACATTTTCGTAGTGTAAAATAACTACATGTGTTAATCATTATAATGAAAGCGAACATGAAAATGAAAGTAGAAAAATATCATATTGCGATGGGCTGGAAACACCCATAATGCTTTTTACATGCATACATACAAACATACATAATGTTCTCCCGCAGTCTCATAGACGTATGTAAGGGAACTTGCTGACGTGTTCACAGCTCAAGTTCAAATGAGTTTTGGTATGCGATTAGCGCAACACTTATTCAGACCTTTGTTAACCAACATAGATATGTTTCAATTGGATAACATTGAAAGGCAGATTGCAAAACAGGTTGTGATACTGTAATCGACTTTCTACAGACATCAGTCTTATTGTCTCCACTAGCTAGTGTTTGAAGCACTTCGACATTGTGGCTATCATTTAAGGCAATAGCAATTTATTATGAGAATGTTATAAATTTGAGAAACGCTTGGTGGTTTGCGAGTGTCATTCTGACACCTTTTTGCCTATTCATGAGAACTTGAAACCAGTAAGATAAACCCAGATAATCAGGATCCTAACTTCAACGTGTGTCTGAAAATATCGAAATAGGAAATGTTTGGAGATAGCTCGATGTCATATATCATTTCGAAAATATGGCTATTTAGAGAAGATATTGTATCGTGTGTTTGGCGAGTAAAAGCCATTTTGACGCTCATTTATATGATAAACATAAAAAGAATCAACAAGCAGACATATACCTGGAGAAAACCAATGAATATGAAGAATCAATGTTAAACACGACATGACAGGGAGTTTGATCTTTAAGTTTCAAACTCACAGGTTTTATTTTTTTACTTATATTTGTAATGAAGAGATCAAGTTAAAAGGAAATAAGCGCATGTGAAAATAGAGTATTAAAGAAAAGTGTAGATAAAAGGGCAAGAGGGATAAGAAAAAGAACTGAGAGATTGACATCATGGAATGTAAAAGAAAGATAAGGAACTAAAGAAAATGAGTATGAAGACGAAGTTCAAGTTTGAGGAACTCGATAAAGAGAAAGTGCCAATGAAAAAAGTCAGGTCGATGTTAAAAAGTCAAAAATTGTAGGAAAACGGAGAACATATGTGTATGTCCCTTATCACAGAACTAACAACATTTTGGGTAAGATACATACGTGATGTTATTTATACATTTGTCAAGCAAATTGATGTAAACCAGAGATAAAAATGATTAACTGCACCACAGTTTTTCTCTGATAACTATAATTTCCTAGTTTTTTTTGCTCGGGCAAAGTTGGCCTATCACTCAAACGGCAGATTTTTTAACTGCCGTACAAATGTAGCAGCTGCATATTTTGTATATAAAGTTTGATAATTATCACTGCGTTCAAAATATTACACGCTTCGGTAAGTTTCTGTTTGCATTGTGTCCAATCAGGTTTGGATATTTCATTCTATTTCGAGGGTGGAGAGCTTATTTCGTTCTTGTTCCATTGCCCTCTGTCCATGACAATAGTCTCTGCTGTCCTTCTAACTATCTTACATAACAATAGGCTTCTTTCTATCTTTGCATGCTCTTTTCCGCCAAGAACTCTGCACAGAATAAGATCACAGAAGGTAATTTTTTACCAGGATAGTTAATTATGTTATTAATTACATATTCTCATGAATAGTTATCTAAATATGCATAAACTTATGTTAAAGTTAATTCTATATGTAATGATTGTTTGTTTGACAGCATCAATGATTTAAAAGTTTGAGTTAAGCTCATCATTTCCTTTTATGGTATCTATGTAATTGACAAAATTAATCATACATTGCAAGGGGATAAGTTATAGTTTATATTTTATTCCTCTTAGGATTCACTATGCCCTACAGCTGTATACTGTATATGTTTAGTACCCGGTGGCTAAGATAGCACCTCAGTGACACCCACAGGGTATGTATTTCATATGTATTTGTATATTTTACTTATGCATTGTGTATATATGAATTATGTATAATGTACACCGCTAATAGCTGAAATATTGCCCAAGTGCCGTAAAACACTAACTCACTCACTACAGTGTATGTATAAAGTATGCAATATCAGCATGTCACAATTATGCCGCTAATGGCTGAAATATTACTCGAATGTCATAGTAGTAGTTAGGTATTGATAGTACTCACCTTAACTATTAATATATTTGATGATATCAATGAGCATTATGTGTCTATATCATTATCTAAGATGTGTTTAACATATCTGTTATATATTCCAGGCTAAGCTGCATTATTAAATGTTATGTTCCCAATCATGTGCAGGTTACATGCTATACTGTATGTGATGAATCTTGTATTGTAATGCTATGTTTTTGTCATCTTGTATTGCTTATGCATTTATCTATTTAATTATGTATGGACTAGTACTGTTTATGATGTGATTACAATTGTATTGTATTGTATTGTATTGTATTGTATCGAACTTATTATTTTATCACTGTTTAACATATTTTATATATATTCAAGGCTGAGTCGCATTATTAATTTTAATGTTTCCATGCATGTGCAGTTCTTATGCATTACTTTATGTGATGTATCCTTTATGGTAATGCTATGTTTATATCAAATTGCATTAGTAATGTATTTATAAATTTAATTAAGCGGTATGACTAGTAGTATTTTGTGATATAATGAATATTGTATTGTATGGTATTGAACTTATTATTTAATCACTGTTTGACAGGGTGTATTATCTCTTGAGGAATAAATCTGACATCCTTAGAACAAACACAGTTTTGTCATCTTTCTTGACAAACACCCCTGCATCACAAACAAATTAAACTTTACTTATTTTGAAAAGAGGAGAGGAGAGAGTAAGCGAACATGAAGATTAAAGTCATCGAAATCCATTTGCAAATATGTGCATTGTTTCATTGCTGTAATTCTCAATCATTTGAGATGGATACACAAACTTCTACGATTCCTTCCTCAAACAAATCCCATTTACACACTTTTACTATAAACATCGGCGGTTAAGCAGCAAGATAATGTTATAGACCATACAATGTCGTTATCTCTCTAGAATTTCTTGAAAATACATGCATGCCTTTTATACCTTATAACAAGGTTGCGAAACCGTGCAAAACTAGAAGAAAGAATATTTTTTCTTATCATTGCATATTTTATCTTAAAGATAAAATCTGCAATGGAAATAACTTTGCCAAAAATAACACTTTGAAGGTGTCTTAAAGTTTGTCTGCTTTAGCTCGGCGGCTGAAACCTGTTATTGTAGATCTGGCATTCCATCACGACCTGACACTGTTAACACTTTTAACATCTGATTCTGTTGTTTGTGGATTCCATTTACTAGCATTTACTACCATTATAGAATTGATCACTTTTGTATGGAAAGTATTAAAGAATACATTTACCTACATGTATATTATATTATTCCTTCGTGATTAATTCTTATAATTGATAATTGTCTATCACTTGCAGAATATTTTATGCAGAAAAAGAAATTGTACACCAGTTACCTGAACAACCTCGTTCAAGTCTTAAACATATAACATATAAATGAATATCCTGTAATAATTTACAAAAAGTTGTGTCGCAAGTAACATAGACACACCTAATCTTTCTTATTACATTTTGTTATGCCTAGGTCTTGAAGAAACCCCTCATATGTCAGATATGTTATCTTCACAACGCCCTGAGAACTGCGCCTGTCAGCGGGTAGTCCCGACAGGTACACACGTGCATTCCAGATTTGTATCTCTTTGTTTTTCATCTATGTTCATCACCAGACCCTTGATTCAATATGTTTTCAGTGAAACAGCTGGAAAGCCGATTTTATTTATCTTTTTTTCATCATTAGTTTAAAACTAATCCAACACCTTAATTTCAATCTAATTGTTTCTACGGCCAACGTTTTTAACCAGCTTGAATCCAATGTTCTGTTGTCACAATTATGTAGTCTACATTGAGATTTCCATTAGAAACGAAACATATTACAGCAGGAAAACTCTTCAGCGACATAAGGTCCGAAACTATCTCAACTCAATTCCTCTTTCGCTTTTGACAGTGATATCAGCATGGTGCAGGCAAGGATAAGCCAGGGAGGCTCGGATGAGAGGCATTAGCACATAAAACTCTCACTATCAGGTCTGTAAGTTCCAATGCTATCAATCTCCCTTGTATTTCGATCACAAGCTTCAAACAGCCATAGTTATTAAGGTAGAGAGTAGTACCATTTACAGCAAAAACTGGCATGTACATGGCTTTCAGTATAGCATTACGTATAAATAGAATTGTCCAGGTAAGAATACTGGGATCCCAAAATAATCACTGTGTCGCACAGGTGAATATATTATTGTTTTAGTGATTAACTGATTTAACTTTGTTACCGTGACTGCCAACAAAGTCTATGTTTGCTGAACGGGGAAAAATTTATAAAGAGTGCGATCTGTGTGAGACATTTATTCATTGAAGTATATATATTGACAAAAAATCTAAACAGGACTTTGTGTCAAAAAAAGATGCATTGTCTCTGTGACATTATCTGTCATATTTCATTACAGGGAAGGGCTAAACGGTCTTTAAAACAAAGTGCACCTAAATTCTATTTGATGCTCACTATAACTTAAAATGGTCTCATAATATACAAATGATCAAATGTACAATATGAATCTTGTAAACAATAAAGTATCAACCCCGATTTTTACTCGAGAAAATAAAGGCAAAATAGTAATACATTCCCCGTTTATGCTTAAAGCTTGAGATGCTTGCCTGATAAACATTGGTTCATGCATCCATGGCATATATACAAAAATGTGTCAATATCTTGTCCCTTTAGACTGATAATTACGATACCCGATAGGAAAAGTAAATGAACCAAAGTCTGAGTTTCTGTGGGTACTTCTGTACATGAGGAACTATTGAAAATGTTATAATAACAGTTATTGAAATATTTCGTGGCAGCATCTTCATTACTTGTGAAGATTGAACTAATAAACAAAACCATGAAGAGGAAAAAAAGAAATGAGAATTTAATTCTGCTGTATTGAAACGCTTCTCGTTCGGTTTATAATGCCCGAGTTAACATCAATCAGCTCGATTCTGCACTGTGTGCTTTTAATGAAGATTTTATGATAAATCACATAATCGATTCACCAAACAAATTCCTTTATCAACTTGAAGAATAACCACTTAACTGACTGGTTACGTTGGCAGAAAATCAATATTTGTTTAAAGTTTAACCGTTGAAAAATTCAGTTTCTTGAAATATTTTTATTCATTTCTTTTTTTTAAAGAAGAGTGGTTCGTGAACCTCTTCATTGTAAAGAAATGTATTGGTGCAGAGATCTTCAAGAATTAGATTTACCCAAGATGAAATATTATTAAAAATTGGACCATCTGCCTATCAGCACCTCCATCATTTTATCATTGGACTGGATTTCAGAGACGAGTGAGCCCCGAAAGTCTAAGGTGAAAGCGCGAAAGATCATTTACTATTTATTTGTTGCATAACTGACATGTCTATGTATCCCTCTTTGTACCCTGTATCATTTTTCTCAGCGAATTAAGGATCTTATTCAATGTAAAGAAATTTCCTAATTACAACGAAGACAAACTTTGCTTCAAAACGTTTTCTAAAGTTTAACTGATATCAAGCAGAGACAAGAAACAATCACTGATATTACCACGGCTGATGTTGACTGGATTAAGTTGTTGATTTTGATAATGTTGATTTTCGAAAATTCCACAAACAAAACTAAATAATCAATTGTGCTTCGCCTTGGTTAACCGCATATCATAAATAACGGTCAAATAGAGATAGGCCTCTATAGGCATTATATACATGAGCTTACACAAAGCTAATTATATCTCAAATCTTGCCTTACTGTAAAAGGAAAGAACTAATAACATTTGTCAGCCTGTTGTGGGGACCCCAATCAGAAGACTTTAGGTGCACCCCTTCCAAACAGAATTTATAAAACAAGAAGACATGGTCATCAACATCCCCCGCCAAATAAGTGTTCATTAAAGCTCCCAATATTTTCCTAAATTTAATAAGTAATTGCATTTACCTCATTGTTGAACTCCATCAGGGTATTGATACCCTAAAGACACACTGCAAGTTTTGTTATTCTATCTTAAATAGTTTCTTAGAAAAGTTGTCCCTTTTGAAGACTTCCTCGAACACAGTCAAAAACTAGAACAAAGGGCAATAACTCTGTTAAAAGTAATTTTGCGGTTCTGATTTTCGAACTCCATTAAGGTACTGATACAATGAAGACACACAGCACGTTTGGTTTACCTATCTTAAATAGTTTCTGAGAAAAGTTGTCCCCTTTGCCGACTCCCTCGAACAGAGTCCAAAAACACGAAACAAGGGCAATAACTCCATAAAAAATAATTTTGCAGTTCTGATTTTTAAACTCTATTAAGGTATTGATACCCTGAAGACACACAGCAAATTGGGTTACCCTATCTTAAATAGTTTCTGAGAAAATTTGTCCCCTTTAACTCGGACGGACGGATGCACGGACGGAGCCCAAACCTAAATCCCCCTTCCACTTAGTGGCGGGGGATAGTAAGAATGTTACCCACTTCGCGAATATTTAGCGTATCGGGTGAGCATATTTCAATTATCATCACGTGACTAACTATGAAGTGTGTAACTATGTTGTAACGTCACTTACCACTTTGTGATTGGTAGAGTTCTATTTCGTATATCCCTATCGTCTCATCTATACTGAATAACTTTATGTGATTGTTCAAATGCAAGTTTTATGCAGGTCCGATTATACCTATACCTTCCAAAAACAGTTTATGTATCTACAAAGGCAACTACAAAATAAAATCTTTAAAGGTATTTTCAACTGCCCCTAAATCTTTAATTTTAAATGACTAACACACTCTACACGCGAAACATTATCTTGAGAGATATCCCTAGAGTTCTGTTTAGAAGATATTGATTTCCTATAGAATGAACTTAGAACTGATTAAATACGAGTGCAAACAGCTACGATCTCCTGAAAGTGTTTTAGATGTTGAGCACATCGATCAGAAGGTGCAGAGCCTGGTAAATGATTTTAAAGGTCTTGTTTAGAGCAACTGCAAATATATTTAAGTAGGATTCATTTCAAGACAAACTACTTCTATTGACCTTAACAGGAATGTGGAAGTGGCAAATCACAGATCTTCAGAATTAAATGTTTTAGGAGACCACCGAATCACATTCGTTATTGATTTTTTTGAATTATTGCAATTGAGAAGGCTACAGAAAATGTTCTCAATAGTTGTGAAGGAAACCTTGTAAATGATATCTATCAAACGTTTCTTTGCATTATAAGGCCGCAGTATATTCACATGTACCAGTATCACTAGTTAAAACAGGACTTTCCATCTATATTCGTTACAATAACCGTTTCTTATTAAACTCATTCATTTTCCCGTTTGTCTGTTATTTTTGCTACCTCTACTTGAGCACACCAATCACTTGCCTACCCAAGAACGATAGATCTGATTGCTTTTTTTTTAAATGTTAGAAACCAAGACAGGGCGATGGATTTTGCTCACAGCTCTCTGTTGGTGTGACCTGTCAAATTACTCACCAGCAATGATTGATTAGAGCATTCCAATTGACATTGGCATGGCTATGACTTTTTACTGAATTTGAATCTTAATCCAATAAAATTTGAATGTACTCACTGGCAAATGGAGTTGAATTGACGTCTATTGCAAACTATTCCATTTTAATACTGAAATATCTAAAGCTTTATAATATTGATTTTGTCAGTTTATACAGTACTGATACAGTCGAAACCGGAATTTGTATGTATAAAACCTTTAAAACGTACCTAAAATATCTTTTTGTCACTCAAATAGACGAAATGAGCAACGATATACCTTGTTACAAGAAAGGCTATTGTTACTTTATTTCTATTGGTCACTTTTTGAAGCAATACAGAAAGTATGTAAGACTATTAAGACAACGTTGAAACATTTTGACCAGTTGTCTCTTCAAAGCGCGATGGCGGATAACCGTAATGAAAGACTACCGCCAACCTTGTATCTAAATGATAATCGTTTCCTTTGCATAAATGGTTTGTATTGCAAACCTTGTGCATTTTTTTTTATATTTATATTTCCCAGTAAACACTAAAAAGTTTTTCTGTTCAAGTATCCTTTCCTTCCCATGTTTATCTCTTAAAACACGTCACCAATACGTTCGAAATTCCACTTGTGTTGATTAATCACTTGTTGAAACAGGACTCTCCTTCAAACTTCGTTGCAAATACCAGTTTCTATTTAAAGTCATTCAATATTTCCTATTTATGTTACAAGAAAGAAATCTCACCTCTACTTGAGCATACCAATCACTTGCCTATCCAGACATCATGGCCAAGAGTTTTACATCTGATTGTTTCAATTCCCCAGGGACCTAAGGGATCTAAATCCTGAAAACCCGTTAGAAACCCAGACAGAGCGATGGCTGATGCAAACAGTTTCCTGATGGTGAGATTTGTCAAATTACTCACCAGTAATGATTGACATTGACATGACTATGACTATTTGCTGAATTTGAATGTTTCCAGTGAATATACTCACTGACAAATGAGTGTAAATTGACCTTGACAGATGCGAACATAAAAATCGAAAACTATATGATATGGATACTGCCAATAAAATTCGCAATGATACAGTTGAAACAATTGAAACCCAAACTTGTATTTTAAGTCCCTTTAACACGAATCTAAAATATCATTTATGCACTCAAAAATAATAACCCTTGTTGCAGGGATTACTATTGTTCCTTTATTTTTATTTAACGATGATAATTAGGGTATTGATATAGCAGACATATCCACACCGAATACATGCTCAAGGATCCCTGAATTATTACCTTGGTCACACAACTTTCACAAGATACCCAATTAAAATTGGTGTCACGCAGACAAAAATTACACGAACGGTCCGCTACTATCTCCTAAATGTGTCAAGATGGTAGGAGCGATAACATATCCACACCGAATACATGCTCAAGGATCCCTGAATTATTACCTTGGTCACACAACTTTCACAAGATACCCAATTAATACTGCTGGCTGAACAGAGGCACATTTCGAATGAACCCTCTTGTCCAAGGCGACACCATAAGTTATTCAACTCGGGTCTCGAATAAGGGCAGGGAATTATCCTTCAAACTCGCAGTTCATTCAGCGATGATTCGGGTAACCAACCCATCCGGCGAGCCACGCCAGATGTTGCTGAACTACACTGATAGCGGTCAACTGAGCTTCACACAGGACCATGTGCGCCGTGTTACTCATTGTGGCAATATAGAAAGCTTGTGAGGCTATTTGACAACCCTGAAACATTTTAACCAGTTGTCTCTTCACTGCACAAAGGCGTATATCTGTAATGTAACGCAAACGTTGTCTCTAAATGACGTCATGGATAGTACACTCTTGGAACTTGAACAGGTGTTATCAGAACTTATCCACTGCCGTATCGATAGTCATTTGTCACTTAACATTGACATGCTGCCTATTTCATTTGGGGCCAGAACGTTGGGATTGGCATGCAAAAACACATTTAACTGCTTTTGCTAAGCTCTCAAAACATATTTTTTTAAAACTAACATCTGCAAAGCCTCTGCTCAGATTATTACAGTACAGAAATGGTTATTCCCCTTTATTTTAATTGGATGGTTGACTTGTTGTCTGAAACTTATATTGTTTACGTTCTTTAATCAGAATGATTGAACTTTTTTTCTGAGCTTAAGTTCATATATAAATTTTTAATTTGAATAAATCTAAAAGAAATAGGCATTGGTGTGAACCTTAGTAGTATTATCACTTTACCAATCACAATATAGACATAACTCAAAATATGTGAATAATTTACAAACAATATAAAAAAAACACATCTTGGGTAAGAAAATGCCATATTTGCCAATGAGTGAAAAACACAAATGGCAAGTTCTCAAGAATTTAAAATCAAAATATGGCATGTTACAATGTACCTTCTTTGTAAATATCATCACTCTGTCATCTTTGGAACAAACATAATGGACATTCCTCATAGAACAGCAGGCGTTGCCAGTTTCCGATTAGTTAATGTTGACATTCCTTTCAAAATGTTAGCCCGTCGTGGTGAAATTGAAGGATCAAGATCATTCAGGAAAATAGACGACAAGTTTTAATTTTCGCTGCTAAAAAATCTTCACAACAGTGTGTACACAATGATACGTCTACCAAACGCTTTGGCTGCGTTGACGTTTACGTCAGGAAGCGATTCCTCAATATGTTAGTGTAACGGTCCCTTCATTCGCCGGCTTGACGTTGTTTATCACATCATGGGATAGCATGGCATGTCTGATGACCACTCTATTGCATGTTATCGCTCCTACCATCTTGAAAAGTTTAGGAGATAGAAGCGGACCGTTCGTGTAATTTTTGTCTGCGTGATACCCATTTTAGGCATACAACTTTTGTTGCGTCTGTGTAAAACATGTAAATTCTGTTATGTTTATTTTGTAAAGGGACTCGAAAACGTGCACTAAAGTTTTACAAAAAATACTTCCCTTTTCCAGTTAGCGTGTTGATATTGAGAAGAAAGATGAAAGGCGTTTCAAATGGTTAAATCTTCTATCTTATGATGCAGAGGAGCACCTCAATTATAGAAATGATAGATAATAAAAGCTTTAATAAATCACATTTCCAAAGAATCATTTTTTAAAGAGATTGGCCGTATAACGTTTTGGATGTCGTTGAGTTTAATATGAATAATTTCTCATCCATGTCACCTTAAAAAACATTTAACCTGTAAAGAAAGTTGTAAACCAAATCTTATCAAATTCTTTTAGTTAGAGGGTCACTTTTATTCATTTACATATTATAGATAGATATTCTTTATTTCCTCCAACAGTTGAAGATTACATGATACAAAATATTATAAACAGGACATGTCACATATTGCAATCACTTGATATTTAAAATAGCCGTCTCCATGTGCTCACAGTAGAGCTAACATTTAACATGATATTTTTCCACACATCGTAATCTAATACGTCTTCACAGAAGACAGGTATATTGCCTAATAGAAAAGATAAAAGAGTATCTTCTTCGTCATTCCATAAGAGTACAGACATCTCAACATTTAAAATATCAATAATATCGTTAAAAAGCAATTCTCTTTCGTTACCGTTGATATTACAATAGAGCATAACATGTTTAATAATATCATGGGCTACAGTGCCACAGAGGCATTCTCTAGAGTGTAAAGGCTGTGCACCGACACGTATAAGTGTGGCAATGTCAAAGAACTTGTCTTTACATTCCTGGGCTAGTTTCCACAAGCGATGTTCTGTACCTGATCTAATTGACATGTAGCGTGATAAAGAATATCTACAATTGAGTTCTTTAAGTACCATCTGGCAATCTGCAGCCATGATCTTCTGTTTAACATTATCAGACCACTGGGTCTTCGACATAAATCGAGAGTTACAAATATATTTGTCTATCTCACCAAACAGATCATATTTAGAAGCCAGATTAAGCATATGAAATATGGGAGATTTAGTTTCCCATTTACTTGTTTGAATCAGCAATAAACTGCTTTTATATTGCCCAATCCTTGAAAAGAAAAGTTTCTTAAAGATAAACTTAGGGCTTGCATTACATAGTTTACCTAAGAAAACAAGGGCTTGCTGCTCGATGTGTTTTTCAATAGAAATGAGACCAATTGTATCTCTTACAATGACATTTGGGGTGCATTTGGAAAAACCTTGTATTTTCTTGCAGAAGTATCGCTGAATCATTTCAAGCATTTCATATTCTTTAAGGGATAACTTCCCCCATACATGACATCCATACAAGGCACAAGGTAAAATAACTCTCTTCCATATTCTTACAGCAGCTAAGGGGTTAAGACCACCAAAATACAGTCCGAATTCATGATTGACATTGCACAAAAGTCTAAGCTTATTACACGATCTTTGAGTACGTTCAACAGTGGACTTAGCTGTTGATATTAAAACACCAGCATATACAACAGATGATTTGACTGGAAGTTTTACATTACCCAAATACAATTCAGGGTTTACATGATGTTTCAATTTACATACAAATGTTAAAACTGCACTTTTACCTGCATTGTATCTAAGCTGCCATTTGTTAGCATAGTTTTCAGTAATACACAATAAGTTTTGTAGACCGTTCGTGTAATTTTTGTCTGCGTGATACCCATTTTAGGCATACAACTTTTGTTGCGTCTGTGTAAAACATGTAAATTCTGTTATGTTTATTTTGTAAAGGGACTCGAAAACGTGCACTAAAGTTTTACAAAAAATACTTCCCTTTTCCAGTTAGCGTGTTGATATTGAGAAGAAAGATGAAAGGCGTTTCAAATGGTTAAATCTTCTATCTTATGATGCAGAGGAGCACCTCAATTATAGAAATGATAGATAATAAAAGCTTTAATAAATCACATTTCCAAAGAATCATTTTTTAAAGAGATTGGCCGTATAACGTTTTGGATGTCGTTGAGTTTAATATGAATAATTTCTCATCCATGTCACCTTAAAAAACATTTAACCTGTAAAGAAAGTTGTAAACCAAATCTTATCAAATTCTTTTAGTTAGAGGGTCACTTTTATTCATTTACATATTATATATAAACTATACTATTATATGTGAGTAATATGTGATTTCCTCACTTTCCTAGCCCATCTCATCGCCGTTCATGATCAAAGAAAAATGTATCAAGTGATTGTGATTGTACAACATTTAATAAACCTTCCATGGTGTATTCTATTTCTTGGCAAGACTTTAATTCCACTTCCCCGTACATTTCTTTATTACAATTTCGATGAGTAAAATTTTTTCTCGCAATCGTTCTTTCTGTTCCCTCGGGCATATAAATCACACGAAAGGTAGACATGAAGACCCTTTGATCTGATTGCTTCAATTCCCTGGTGCGTGTGTTTGTCTGTATTTCACTTTCAGGAGAAAAGCAGTATAAAAAAAGATAGAGCTAAATGACATTATATCTGATAAGTATTGTAATGACCTGACCTGTAACATTTCCTGACTTGCAGTTGTATCATTGATTTACTTTCTTGCTTAATGTAAAAGAAGCCTCATCGTTTTTATTAGATGAATGTTTACGAATTCGGTATTTGCTGACCAATAGATAGTATTTAGTTGTTTTGTACAATACGGATTATTACTACAGCACCAAAGAAGAAGGATCGCATATATCCACTATAATGGTGTAGTGTTTGTAAGTTTATTTACTGGAACATTTTTTAACAAATGTAAATAAACACTGACACAATCGAGATAGCAAACATCTGTCGTTAATTTCATTGAGTAATTCATTGCAAATGCACAAATCCTTAACGTCAGAGAACTTTTACACAAAGCAGGGGTCAGCTGAAGTCAATATCGGGTATGTCCACCCCGAGCTCTCACACATGCCTGGAGTCGTCTTGGCATGGACCGACACAGATGTCTCAGTACACGCTGTGGGATTGCTTGCCACTGATTTTGGAGTGCCTGTGCCAACTCAGCAACAGTTCGTGGTGGCACGGCTTGAGTTCGAACCCGCCGTCCAAGTTCATCCCAAATAAGCTCGATCGGATTCTTGTCGGGAGACATTGCGGGCCAATCCATGACAGCAACATGATTATTGTTCAGGAAGTCTCTTGTCAACCTGGCGGTGTGGGGTCGAGCGTTGTCATGCTGGAAAACCATCTGTCAACGGACGCCATGTTGAGCCAGCAATTGAAGCAACGCCGGACGAAGGATGGTGTCAACATGACATTGAGCATTGAGGTTGCCTTGGACCACTACCAACTGGGACCGCAAGTTGGTGTCGATAACACCCCAAACCACGACCCCACCTCTTCCGAAACGATCCCTTTCCTGCACGCAGTTACGAGCGAAACGTTCATGTGGACGTCGGTAGATACGGTGACGTCCATCAGGAAAACTGAGGTTGAATCGAGATTCATCAGAGAAAATGACATTTTGCCACGGTGTATTGTGCAGATACCCCTGATTTGCGACCCATTGTTGTTTGGCAAGTCGATGGCGATGCAAAAGGATCTGACCTTGGTAAGGTAGACGGTAGCGTAACCCATGATCAGCAAGACGCCTTCGGACAGTTTGAGGGCTGATCTGATGTTGCCGTGTTCCCACAGTTCCCCTGGCAGTAGCAGCAGCTGACTGGATCCTGTTGCGCAGATGTTGCAGTCGGATGTGGCGATCTTGAGCAGCGGTTGTTACAGTTGGCGCTCCAGGTCAGGGTCGATCAGAAACTCTTCCAGTGGCGTGGAGTCGTTGTCGGAGACCAGCAATGGTTGATGCGTGCACATGAAAGTGTCTGGCGACGGCTACCTGTGATGCGCCCTGATGCAGCATGCTAATAGCTCGGTTCCTCATTTCTTGCGTAAGGCTCGGCATTTTTCCGAAGTGACGAATGTTAAACTTTTGATCGGTATTTAAAGGGCCAGAGTGCAGCGAATGCACGTGCAAAACGTGTGACATGGGACTGCTTAAAATCGTGAAAAAAGAAAATTTTTGCGTTTGCACGAACGAAGTTCATTACCGAGAACTGATGATAGGTTCAAACCCAGAACTCAACCAAAATGATCCATTTCAAGTTTCATCTGTATGCCATAAGATAGGAAAGCCCAAGAAAACGTTTTACCAGAAATATTTCTAGAATTAGGCATTGCGTGTTTAATGGCTTTGGGTGTTTTAATAACATGTGGTTCTTGTCTTCTATACCTATATTGCAAAATGCACATAATGGACATTGTTTTTTATCTCTTAAAAATCGGTAATGTAAATTTTAAACAGGTAATCGTCGCCATCTATTTTATATATCTTTAATTTATAATTTGATATAATTTATGTATAATTGCCATTTTATGAAAGGAACTTTATATAAATTTAATTTTACATTAACACAGTTCAACACATTTATTTGTCTCTGTTGAAATAACTCACAAATCCTATATACAGTACTATGTACTGTACATTGTAATTGGAAGAAAGTCATAAAGTTATTACTCCCCTTTAACTACAGACAATGACAGTTCGAATAGCCACCTATTATACAGGAGAATACTAATTGTGACTGTAACGATTGAAAATGTGTGAATTTTGAAAAATAACCGAACAGCTGATTCGAAAGAGGGAAAGACAAACTAAAGTTATTTTGTTACAAATATTATTACTTTTTGCGTTAATGAAAATAATAACGTCATCAGATCAAACCTGATATCGTTTATGATATCCTACGACTGATATTGTGAACTTAATACTCGTCAACATACACAACATAACAAGATATATACTATCAAATCTACAGAATTACTCAGAGACATTATAGACATTATGTATAATACCAAACAGATAGACATACATGTATATATACACACATTCATACAAAGCAAAGAATGCATGGGAATAAGTGTGAATGAATTCAGTCAGAGCTTGGGATATTATCAGTTTGAACTGATTTCATATAAATGCTTTCTTTTCTAATCAGAATTTATGAAATTGAAGTTACAAGTCAGATTTGAAAATATATTACATGAAAAACATTATGATAAAATTTTCAAGGTACCCATCTAAACAGCTGAATGAACCGAGTGTAATCTGAATGTTATGCCTTGCCGAGGGGCAAACCGCTTTAAATGGCCTTTGTTTTGATGTATTTTATGTGCCATACATGTATGTCCCTCCAAATATGCAAATAGGACCTTTTTCGTGAAGGATTATTATTATTATTATATGGATATTTATATAGCGCGCATATCCAACCACTCGTGGTTGCTCAAGGCGCTTACATTTTCCCCTGGTCAATGGCATTCTTTCACAGTCCGATCATTTTTTTCCAATTCAACTCCCTGGGGAGTATTCAACCGGCATCCATATGTGGCGCTCAGGTTAGGGACCATTCTATGCCTCACAGAGTATCAGCTTGCTTACTGCACAACTCCATCTGGAATGCGATAAGTTGCTGCATGAGTCATCAGATATGTGATGAATAACCTAAATGGAATAACGAAACTGTTACAAGATGATTAAATTTTATTACTTTTATTTTGTTTGTTTGTACCAAAATATTCAAATTTAAAAACATGTCTTTGCCGTATACACCTATGATATATGTTTCTTGTGCTAAATTACAACAATCAAATAAGTGTTTATCCGTGACTGATTTTATCTAAAGGTTTCTCCCTTAAATACAATTGTTTTAAATCAATGCAAGGCTAAAATACAAGTATTGTTGTCACGCACAGTAGGTATTGTACGACTGATAAGAATAAACCAACAATTTGTGATGTATAAGTGATGAGAATAAACTGACGACGTGTAGTAGATTAGTGATGAGAATAAACTGACGTCGTACAGTGTACAAAAGCTAGGTCACATCGTGTAAATAGGACAGACAAACAAAGTTAGTCAAGGGTAAACGTGGAAATGTATGATTAGTTCAATGGGTAGGATATCCTGTTACCATCAATTAGAAATGGACTAACCGATAGTGCACTGAATGACATTTAGTGGTGTACATATCGGTACGCATCATTCACTCTATGTTGAACTGTTGAAAGTATAAATGGCTGTTAGACTCATGTTACCCTTTGACGAATTATGCTATTAAAGTGAAACGGTCACCCTCGAAATACGGTATTTGGTGATAAAAGTGACCACTAAGATTTCCTTATAAAAATAAGTTCATAAAGTTTCAACCTTTAAACCAGTATAAACATAAATCTGTTTTGCCTTGTTTGCACTGGTGGAGGGAGTAATATTTCATAACCGATTTCAAAATCCCACATATGTACTGTCACCTCACACAATCATCTCATATCTTATATCGAAATCGCATAGCACATGTGCCCTTTCCATACCGGGAATTTTCGATTCCCTCCGACTTGTCACACTGAACGACACAGCTAAATGTACCATGTGATCAGTGTAGATATAACATCCATCCATTTCACAATTCGTGTTACGCCAAGCAGATAGTCATGCTATAGGAAACGCCTAAGCTTGTAGGTAAGTATTACTTATATACAGCCCATTGTTCAGTGATAAATTCTTGTTTTTTTTATTCTGCATATGAGAATATCTCAGTTAAAGCGTCTTCCACATACATTGTATTTGTTAGGAATACCATATTGTGCATAGGAGAATGTTTATGTTACAATATTATGATCTCGGGTTTAGTATGAAGATAACTGGAGGATAATCAAGCAGCATTATACATAGATCGAGAACGTGTCAAGACTACATTGTGCAAATACAGTATAAAGACATTCACAAATCCCGCTATGTCAAACATATAGTCATCGTAATGGGAAACACTCTTAACTTGTCGGTAAGTGAAAATAACGATACATTCTTGTTTATTGATTCTGCATAAATGAATAGTTACTCCAATGTCAATGTATGCATATTACACTGTTGGACAGCTGATAGCCTTGATCAACTGGTCAACTTGTCATTTATTGACCTACTGCCCTTGGAAGTAGTGTTCGTCATCTAGTAAAGGCTGGGTCCGTGTCCACTTATGTTTACTATTAACTCACACCTACCCGGGAAGCGTATAAGATGACTGCACATAAGTTTCTAGAAATATGACAAATATTTCTGCGTCCTTTCTCTGTGAATCATCATATCATACACAATCTCACCGTAAATCATGCCATAACATACATCGTGTACTTGTATGTCTGTATGGAAAACACATGGCATGATACTGAAAAAGCACAATGTATCCATCAAGGGCGTATCGAGACTGCACAGTTATAGACTGCCATACATTAAGGGCGAGTATATTATTGGCGCCTTTATAGTTCGTCGGTAAGGGACTTTATAAAAAAATCATTGATAATTTATGCATTGTAATTTTTCCTTCTGCATATGTGAATATCATATTTACTGACATCTGCGACATACATTTTATCTTCTATGAATAACACAATTAACATCCTGCGTATAGAGATATCGTGTTGCCAATATTATACAATTATAGACTGGTGATGAGGTCAATACCTGTTTTTATAGACCCGAGGAAAACAATATTGACCGAGGACGAAGTCCGAGGTCGATATTGTTTTCCTCGGGTCTATAAAAACAGGTATTGACCGAATTCACCAGTCTATAATTGTTTTATTATGTCTCGGTTAAAAAACGAAAAACAAATAGAAAACTACAGGTATGAGCGGCATTTCGGCTCGATTGTTGGCAAGGACGGCCCAATGACGTCATGATAACAATAGCATGACGTCATGAAACAACGGTTTGACGTCATCGGCTCTATTTTTAGTAACTCAAGTCAATATCACTTTTGGTCGGACTCGGGGTCACGGGGGTCAAGTCAATATCACTTTCTGTCGACTGTCATGTGACCGGTTCTCGACAAATCGGATTGCCGGAAAATTACGCTCGCATAATAATCACCTTTAGTGTTCAATCTATGGGACCTGCTTAAATATCTAACACATACGGTATCCAGCAATATGAATTATAATTCTATGTTCTCTCATTGTAAGTCATGTCATATCACACACCGTGTTCTTTCTGTATGTATATATGTATGGAAAGAAACCTGTTTGATACTGAAAGCACAGGTATGCATCATGGAGGTATCGCGACTACACAGTGTACAGACTACAGATATCCTTGCATAGATGTACCAGCCTTTACAGTTGTTCTCAATTGATCTGTTCCAGGTGTCTATATAGAATATATAGTATATTTCCCTTAGGTCCTGTAGAATAGTGAAAATATTGTGCATTTTGGGTGAAAAGTATCAAACTTGGCAGAGTAGCTGTTATGTGCTGATTAAATATTGATTAAGGGCCAACTTAATTTCTTTGCAAAATGGCCACCAATGAACATAAAAACACCAAACATGCATACTTCGGTAAGTGAAAGCTATAAGTTATAATTTAGTTTAGTTTAGATTTGAGTAAGATTGTGTGCAGGAGTCAATATCTCTGCATGTCTCACCAAAATAATTTAACAATTTAAAACATTTAATTATGCAAAAATTCAAGATGGCGATCAATGGTAAATGAAGTGGTTTTACGTGTTTCTACTTATTCATGGTGCCCGATGTTATGAAGCAGAAGAAAATGACTGATAATTTGATAATATAAACATTGTTGAGACACCTGCAACTCGTCAAATGATGCATACATGGCATCGGTGGCACTATGTTAAGGCGAACGTTTTTACTACAAGACAAGACATTTCAATCAAGTTTAGAGTTTATTAGTTAAATGCTCGTGTGGTGACTTTTGAGAGGTTAGTTACAAAAATCCTACGATAACGCAGCTGTTATCCAGAGTGTAGCTTTAAACATTTATAGCAAGATTCGCTTATAAGCAAGTGAAGACATTAACACAAACCGTACGATTGTAATAATAGTAGGTACCCATTGTTGAGACTCAGTCGACCGTAACGTACTAGACCACCGTACTGACCTATCGCTTACCATACATAGCCGGACTCGTGGGACCTAACCCTGTTGTTTATATGATATATATTATATATACATCGCCGCACTAGGTCAGTATATGTCGTCATTTCTGATAAGTTGTTGAGACCGTTTGAATGGAACTTAACAAACTGGTTCATCTTAATTATTCATGTTTACATACGTCACTTCGAAGACACATTTGATGTCAACTGCAGAAACGTCACTTAAAACAAACGGGTTACATCCAATTGAGTCCGTCCTTTGAGAGGTATAAGACAATAGGTTCATCTTAAAAATATACTTTTATCCTTGATTACTGCAGTGACGTCACAATGAACAAAAGACGAGTGGACGGGGGATACGCTTGGCTGGTTCTCGTCGCTGCATTTCTCACTCAAGCCATCGTTGCATTCATTGCATTCTCGCCTGGAATAACTAATATTGCCGTCATGGAAGAAATAGAGAATGATATCACTAAAACATCCTGGATTGGATCAACGCTGTTTGGAATGTACACGTTGCTTGGTGAGTTATGTTGTATGCAACTTTGTAAGGTCCTGTTGGATTTAACGTTATTGGGAGTTATGAGAACGATACTGTCTATGATGAAGTGAATGTATATATGATATCTGTCTTCTGCCTTATCTGAATTTAATATTGAACCTTTGTTTATCAATTTTTTTCAATTATTGGAAGTTTTCACCGTGAAAGAAGCATCATTTCATCATCCGTTACTGTACACATCTTCATAAAAAAGATATAGAAGTTTGGAAAATAACTGATTTATATTCATACAATGTTGAGAGTGTAGCATGTTGCACAGTATTGCAATCATAACAATATTTACAGTGTCTGTTGCACAATATATTTTGAAAAATTTACTCTTGTGAGTATACATACATCAGACTATAAAGTCTTTTTTACATCGGACATTTTGAGGACAAGTGTTAATAAAACCTTCCATTCTTGACCTTTTATCAACCATTTGCTTTTCGTAAGAAATAAAATGCATTGATGTGAAATTTTAACGATACTGCCAAATGTCATCTGTATATTATGTTTGCCGAGGAACCATGATAGCATCAAAGTGACACAGAGTATCTTTCTTAAAATTTTAATTGGTTTTGATGAGCTCCAAAATATCTAATTATATACAGGTGTATATATATAATATGCTGGTTGAAGTTCATATCTCGTCACTGAACTTGCAAATATATCCATTTATGCATATCTCTAAAATGCTTGATTTGTTCGAAAAATCAAGAAATACGTTTAATATTCGAAATTATGCATCCAATTAATCTACCTATTAGTTACAATATCTAATAAACACTATCGAATCGAAAATATCTTCCTGTCAGCTTATGACAAGTTTCAAAATTACGTTTGGCGAATTTGCGCACGCCACTCGAGCCACATTGTCCGGTTTTCGATCAAAATCCTGACTTTGAATGGCCGTATTTTCGCTCTAATGTACTGATTGACCTTTAACTTGTAATTTTCAGTAACAGTAACAGTAACAGTGATCCTATCAACATACTCTGTGTCTCTTTAATGTTTTTTAACCAGGAACGAGTTACAAGACAGTATACTTGCTTCTTTAGATCCAAGATACCATTATGTCATTTATAGATTTGCAAGAATGAGTGATCAGAGTGTCTTTAGGTCCAGTGGCTGGTGTAGTTCAGACTCGGATGGGAACAAGGAACACGGCAGTTCTGGGCGGCGTCCTATCTCTCGCTGGACTCTCTGCAGCTGCTCTTTGTCATTCAGTTACAACACTCATACTTACAAGCGGCTGCGTGACAGGTACATACAGTCAAGACTGGTAATGAAAAGTTCACTTTATTGTCGATGTAGACTTTTTTTGACATATGCAAAGCAAAAAATAATAGTTCAGTATTTACTTATGAGACTTCATTTACCAAATTTGTGCTTCTATATTGTAAAAGTTTAAATGCCTGTTCAGTTTCCGACTCAGGAACCAAAGACAGTTATATTCTAAACACGTTCTTCTGATTTAGGTACCGGACTATGCTTAGGGGGAAATCTTGCTGGTGTTGTTCCTGGGCGTTTCTTCGTCAAGAGGAGAGCTCTCGCATACGGCATCACTATGGCTGGTGGTGCTGCAGGCTTGTTCATTGCTGGTCCGTTGACTGACTATCTACTCCGGGTATACGGTCTTCACGGTACCTTCCTCCTGCTTGGCGCCATATCATTCCACACTTGCATTGCTGGCTTCATCTTCCACAGTCCTGTAGAGGCTCGCAGTATTACCGTTAAACGAAATAGCAGTTCTTCTGGATCCATGACACCTGAAACTGGGATCCTTTATTCCAACGATATCAAAGAAATTGAAAGTGACATATCTGAGCCTCAGAGTTCCTCTTTCATCAAAGACGAGGAAGTCAGAGCTCCACTGAACGATGAAATGTCCAATGACAAAGGTGTATTTGAGCTGCTGCCAACAACGAAAATGGCTCGAGACTCTACAGTGAATAAGAGATGTATTAGTGCAAAGTTCATTTCAGCCAAATGCTTCAGATCTGTTATACCCAATCAAACATCTTTTATACTTTTCAACTTCAGTATAATATTATGGGGATTGGGACAATCAGCATGCATATTTCACCTCCCCAACTTTGCTGTAGTAAAGGGCAGCTCCAAGTCAGAGGGCGCCAGTTTGTTCTCCGCTCTTGGCGCTGCAGGCTTGATCTCCAGGGTGTGTACGGGACTGATAGCTTCAGATGCAAGGATTGGATATTTGACTGTTCAAATGGGTCTGCTAGGAGTTGCAGGAATCCTTGCCTCACTGTTCCCCCTATACTCACACACATACACCCTTCAGCTCGTATACAGCCTAGCATATGGACTCTACAGTGAAGGGGTCAACTCTCTCATGGCTCCTGTGACTATAGATCTTATTGGGCTACAGTCTGTAGCCGTCGGGTTTGGATTCGTGTATATGTCCTGCGGAGTTGGTTTCTTTCTGGGACCGCCAGTGGCAAGTATGTATCAATAATTTATGTACTGCTCTCATTCACACACTTTATAGAGTTAGCATTTACAGAAATAATACTTAACATTAACTGTGTACGAGACACTTGACTTGCAGTTAGTAATAGTCGGCATAACAGAGAGACATGGAAATGTGATTTAACTCAAAGATCTTCATCATCATTTTATAAAAGTTCTTTGCGGCAAATATTAATGAACGTTCAGGTGCTTTGATAAGATTCAGTGAAAAACTGTAAGAAACTAGTTTAAGTTAATGAAAGAATTTTTATTTGATTTACTTAGAATGAGACTTGCTTCCTTATTTTGCTGCTTTTTAGTTTATGTTACCTGGTTTATTTAGTAACTGTCTTCAAAGGTAACGTTTTTAAAAAAACTAAGGCACTAATACTGTAAATTTGTCTTTACCCCGTTTTGTTGATCATTGTTTACGCTTATCAAATATTAATTTCAGGTTTCATATACAAATGGTCAGCAAACTACGAGTATACTTTCATATTCACAGGTCAGTCATCGATTTTCTTACAAAAAATCTGTCACTTGTTATACCATTTTAATTATAATTTTATTTATACAGTTTTTAATAATCATTAAACATTTGAACAGCTGTATCCCAAGTTTTATTTCATAATTTTATTGTGTATGGATTTTAAACAAATGTTACCGTAAGAATATTTTATGATTGATGAACATGCTCTCTGATGTCAAGTATTTTTTGTTCGAGCTAGCTGCTCTTGCTAAGGTACTTGCCATTCCAAAAACAGGTTGATATCTATGCTTGTCAGCTATTCTCGTTTGTGCCGTCTTCTTTGCTTACATGTAGGTACTGCGCATAACAATCACTGATTGTCCTTTTGACTTTCACACAGCCGGAAAGGTAGATGCGTTCATTCATAACTATCTCTCATGGTTGATAGATCGAAAACTTATCAAAACAATATCATTAATAGATAAAGTGCGCATCTTTTGCATGTTCAGTTCGATGATTTTATCATTGAACCATTCTGTCAATCGGCACACTTCCGTGGTGTATGGTTTTGTATTCCAAAAGCTAAAGTCACATGGATCTCGTGTTTACGTCTTTGTGTTAAAGATCATGCATCACTTTGATATTCATTAATCATAAAGCTGTCATAATAAGTATTGATAGTGACACTCAAATCAAAGTGGTGGGAATAATTTCATGTATGGACTGTGCCAGTTGCAAACGTGGTACAACATTTAGTTTATTTTGTTTTTGAATATCTGACACAATATATAAGTTAAAGTCTATATCTTGAATTATATTATAATACAAAGATTCCTCTTTACAGGTATTAATTATCACTATACCTTCTGTTCAGAAAACAAATACATGAAATTATAGATAATCTAATGTTTTTATTAGAATCATGTTTTGACAAGTGTATTGATTTGAATTAAGATCTAACATACTAATGTGACATACTTACTTTCTTTCAGGGACCTGTCTTCTTCTGTCCTCCATGACAACTGCAGCAACAAGCGTCTTCAAGAATGAAGTCATTTCCTGATCTATGAAAAAGAGAATCATATCCCAATATATGGCAATATCAATACAAGAGTTATTTCCGAACCTATAACAATTTTGACAAAGTGCCATGCCTATGTATGAAAACAAGATGTCATATTTTGTCTATAACATTTTCTACGTGTGTCATATCTTGTGTCTATGACTATTTTATCAAGTTGTCATAATCTGATCATGACTATTTCAAGTTGCCATATCTTGTGTCAATTACTTTTTCAACACGCTGTAATATCCTGTCTATCACATTTTCAACAAGGTGTCATATCTTGTGTCGATGACTGTGTCAACGTGCCATATCCTGATGTTTGACAAGGATTAATATTCTTTTCCATGACAATTTCAAGGTGTCATAATTGTTTTATCCTAAACTTACAAAATTCGACAAGAAGTTTTTTCTATGGCAATTTGAAGGTGTTTTACCCGTATACAGGGATTTTTAAGGTGCTATATTTTTATTCGTGACTTATTAAACACAAAACGCACTGAAAAGGCTAAAACCACCCCAAGAGCTTATCTAATTACTCAAATGCACTTGATGTGCGATGTCGGTCATTGCTTTGGAGTATGCTGCATATATAAGCTAATACATGGTATTTAAACATTCATCAAAGTGAAGCAAAACAGGGATGGTCTCTTCAACATGACAATAATGACAAACTTGATATGAAAGATTAAAAATTTTCCCAAAGACAATGCACTGAATTCGATATGCAAATTTCCATTTGATGAAAACATACCAAAACAGTCGATTACGTTGTCATCCATGTTATTATCTTGCTAATGTATGACATAACGTTAATTTACCTGATGTCAGTTCTACATTTACATGGTCATCCCTCTTTATATTCAATTTCATTTGTTTCACTAAAAAGCAAAAATACAGTTTAATGTGACAGGTTTCTTTATTTTGCAAGAATTGTACTTGTCTTGGAATTTGTTTATAGTTCATTTCAAATGAATATAGCAACAACATAAACATTGATACATAGAAAATGTCTCGCGTCTTAGTTCTGTGTAACACGACTAAGAAATAATAAAAATAGAAATAAATATAATCAATGTTCAAGTGAATGCAGAATGAATCCAGAACTACTTTACGTTTCGATTGGAATAATATCGCTTTCAAATTTGATTTAAATCCGTCAGCGCCGCTGTAACGTCTGTTTCATTTGTAAAAAGAAGTGTGCACTTTCTCCATTATATTAGCAAACCGAACGGACCATTAACCATGACTACGTAAACAAATTATGTACTTCAAATGCAAACTATATTTTTCCTTTGAGCTGTCTCAAAGTCAATCTTTATGAAAGCTGTAGTTTCTTCTTAAACTGTGTCCTAAAACCCCCCACACAAAAATTTTAAGCTATATCGATTATTTTTTAGAAGATTTTATCAACAGATTTAAAAAGGGCTTCAGCAATAAATTGAAATCGGAACATTGATACATATAAAAGGCCTCATAGATACCTCTGTCCTCTGAAACTCGAGAAAGAACTTTCACAGAGAGAAATACATTTCACCAAGATCGCCATCAAAGTCACATCAATTCGGCAAAGCAAAATCGAAACAGGGCGACTGCTTTACGTTTCGACTGGAATGATGTGGCTACAAAATTGCTTCTAAATGTGTTTTGAATCCGTCGGCGTCTCATTTATGTCTTTTTAATCTCCAAAGAAACAATCTTAACCTTCTCCACAAACTTGACAACCAACACGGCATAGACACCATGAATGACCGTGTATTTAACAGAAGTAGACAAACGTACTTGTCTTTATAGATCTAGCTGTTCCAATGTCAATCTTCAAAACAGTACTTTCTGTTTATCTAGGAAATGCATCTATTCTTGTTCTTATGGTCGTAGTTACTAATAGTATATCCCTGTATTGATCATTTCGATATTTACATTCACAAATTTGAAAAATAATGATATATCATATATTGATGGTAGTAATTATGCCTTAAAACTACAGTGGTTGAAACAATATACCATGTACATTTGCAATCCTTCTCAAAGTTGTGTTACATGAAACTTGCCAACCTCATTGAAAATAAACAAATTTGTCAATTATCCCTAATCTTCAATCGACAACAACTCCAAATTGTATCGAAACAAGACAAGTCTCCATGAATGTTGTTACACTTGACAGGGGTCGACTCTGTAGCTCATGTCCCCTTCAACGCTTTCACCAGCTGCAACATCTGAGTATAAAAACCAAAGAAAACAAGTTCAGAAAAAAATTAATGTTGGGTATGATCATTATTATAACCTCAGAAAATAGAGTTATTATTTTACTCAAGTGACAGGAATCTTTGTTTTGATTCAGATTTTCTCTGTACAACAATGAAATAGAGAAACTTTTGAGACGACACCAGGTCTAATATTTTTGGGTAGGTAAGGATAGTCAGATATGTAATTGACAGCTAAAACACAAGTTTCACGTTATTTCAATATTGCAAATAACGATGGTTGTATATTATTGATTTTGTTTATAAAGACAGTGTTCGCTGTATTATTTAATTGCATAATTCGACACAGCCTGCTTTATTTGCCCTTATTCACAAACATTTAAACATATATTTAAAAGCATTTATCCAAGAAGGAACTGTCCTTATTTTCAAAATCATTTTTGATAAAAGAAATTGGCATTGTCTTTTTGTGCAAGGTGGGTAGAAAGTTGACTATGTTTTTTTCTAATATTTAAAAAATGTAGGAGCCTTTAAAACTAAACTATTCTTGATAAATACCTACAAAGTCAAGATAAGGCAATAAAACAAAAGTCATTTGGAAAGAATGCCATTAATTGAATGTCGCGTACACATTTCCACCTGGTACAGATGCAACAACAAACACGTGGAATCGATGAAGCTAACACAAAGATCTATAACAGTGTTTGCCAAGCAGTTTTAGTGCCAAGCGGTCCGGGTAATAAGCAAAACAATGATAGTTCTCATATGACTAATAGGGGGATCTTATGAGAGTAATGATATCTAAACTTTGATATGAAGCTTCGCTTTATAATATGGGCTATGACGGAGTTTACACGTTAAACAGATAAAACAAAATGTTTAACAGAATAAAATATTTTTTTGTAAAAAAGGACCGACAAAATCATGTTCATAATCTTTTAAGATTACGGTCGATATACTTTTACTATTCCTGTAAATTTTTAATACAATTTATTTTGTAACGCCATTTTCAGAGTACGATAAGTACATTAGCTCTTACAGTAGCACGTTTTAGGGGTATATAAAGTGATGTTATGAAAATGAAAATAAATGGTTCCAATTGAAATACAATGCATTCAAACTATATGAAGCAGTAATAAATGAAATATAAAATGTAAAGTTCAGCCATGCGATTCCTTTTCTAAAACATAATTTATTAAAGGTGTTCACAGAAGATGGCCGCCAATGAACCATATGTGAATCTTTATAATTCGTTCAATGACTATAGATGATTGGTTTGTGTAATCAGATTATTGATGCTGTAAAAAAGATACATTTAGCATTAACGTACAATTATCAGTGAACATTTGAAAATATAGAAGCCCCTGCTGCCCCTTTAAGAACTGCATATCTTTTCGATTACGTTGTGTGGCACGGATACTTGTATCAAATTGATTATCAACTATTAACAAAAAGTACCATCATGCAGAAACCTAAATATATTTAATCTGAATTAATCTGAAATCAGTGCTTCTTCGTGCTATTGTTTATTGAATTAATAAAAGGTAAACTTGCAAATTGTTATCATAGCTAAACAAGGTTTTGTTTATTCAAATACTTTTCATTCTGTGCACTTTTAGCTTCGGGTCAATATTTTCAGTAAGGTTTGTGTTATTTTTATTGTCAAATTACGAACCATTATCTTAAACACTGTTTACCCTTCATATAGAGCGGCACCTGGATAACCGTAAGTAATTCTTGAAGTTTATAGACGCTTTGAACAATTGATTCAAAGTTATGTTTAGATGTCGTTTGATAAAGCATCCGTTTTGGCAATTTCGTGATTGAAGTGTTTTCTACTATTACAACAGGCAATACCTGATCTTATAATAATCCACTATGGAACTACATAACTTATGTAAGCATAAAACAACTCTTTCCTCATACTATATCAATAACATTATGAACTCGGGTTCGATTCTTTTCATTGCAATGCTTCTATTGTTAATTTTTAAGATTGCGAGGAAGCCAGATTGTTGATTTATCCCAGAGTTTACTGAAGATGGGGTTTCCTAGTCTGAGTGATTATTTGGGAAACCATAAGTGGTAAATGTGCTACAATGTACGTAAACTTAACTTTCAAATGATAAAATTTTCAAAGACAGTTTATAACAAAAGTTTTGCATATTGAAAATATGTATTATCATATGGTAAAACATAACGTGTATTTGGCGATTATGATTTGTGAAGTTCAGCAGAATATTTCGAGCACAGTAATGAGAACTTGAGACGTAATCAATAAATAGTAAACTTGACTTTAATAACCAAATGCAGTCAGTGACAGCACATAATGAAGTTACAGCCAGTTACCCAAATTACAGACCATATATTTTGTAGTCAGGTAATTTCATAAAAGTGCAATTACAATGATAATGAAGCAACAATAAAACTTACTGGAACACTCAATCTTAATCATAAATATAGTTATTTGGATCTATGAATCTTAAACCAATATTTCAGTATTCAGTGTTAATCCTTATATTTTAATGTACAGGTCATATAATCTTTAACTGATATTTCAGTAAGTAATGTTTAATCATGTATTTTACATCAACAGACAAGACACTTAGTTGATAATGTATATTGGCGTTGCTACAGATTTAGTGTAAGTAACTATACATCCACTAGTTTCCTTGTCTTGAATAATGTATCCTTTGGAACTCAATTAACCCTGGTACATCTATCAATACGAGGGTCAGACGAGAGCTAATCAATCCATGGTTCGTAAGTTTAACAGTATAATGGCTTGTAAGATAAAAAGTTTTATCCAAATGGAATCGAAGTGGTTACAATTAATCACTATTCTTAAGAAAATAGTATTTAAAAATGTTAAGTTGATTGAAGGATAAACATTGACCTATAACTTTATTTAAAAGTGCATAACAAGTTAAAATTATGACTCTGTTTACAATCTTTCAACTTATTTCTACTGTGTGTCTGTGGTATTTTCCTGTAAGAACGAACTACATTCTTATTACTTATTACTGTATTATTCTGATGCCAGTTATATTGTTTTGTTATCAAAAAATGCTCTGACTTGATGACTTTCTACGTTGACGTTGCTACTGGTAGGATTGTCGTACTTGTAAGGGTTGATTCAAATTGTCCTGATTGTGCCAAGGCAAATCAAATCATGACACAGTAGGCAGCAACTGGAATCGCATAGTTTTATCTGTAATCACTAGACAAGTTTCTTTCAACACAAACAATGTGATGATTATTTTTATACTAAATGGTCCTCATTATTATTTGGATTTGAATTTGAATGTGAAAATGTTTTTCTATTTGTATGATTACTGGTAAAGGATCAATGGAAACCATGCCTAAATAAGAAACTTAAAAGAAGTTATAGTCAAAATGAATGCTTCATTATTCACGTCACATATATAATAATCAAGACATTTCATTTCTTGCGACTTTTATACAAATGGTTATGATATGATGACGGATTAAATACTTCTGAAATTGTGATAATTGTTTATTCAAGAGTAAATAAGGCCACCGGCCCATATTACAAGTCAAATACATAATATATATAACAATATTATGGAGCACCATTTGATGTGATGTACAGACGTTTGGTAAAGATTAACTTATGTTGAGAAACTTTGCACGTTTTTTAAGTCCAAGGAGATGGCAATGTACAGTAATAATATGGAAGAATGCTATTCCTTAGGTCTGAATAAAAGGGACACTGTAATAGGAAGTGAAATTCTGTTTCTTGCACAGGTACTATACACAAAGGACACAGTCGATCTTCTGGTTTGATATTCAATCTCCGTCCAACTTCAACCATTAAATTGTGGTTTGAACACCGAAACTTACATAGAGCAATACGATAAGCACTGACATTTACCGATGATAGGTATTTTTCATATACATGGAAGTCCTTAATTTGTACATAGAACTTTAATTTAGAATACTGCAGAATATGTCCCATCCATGATTGTTTCTCGACATCTATGCATCGTTGATTAAACAAATTCCGAAACCGTTTGACATTCTCTACACCTTGGACGACCCATGAAAGTCCGAAACCCATACTGAATAAGAACTCCTTTACCTTCGAGGCCCAACAATCTATTCCTTTCTCTGCCAACTTATATTGACAGGAGTAAATGTGTTTAAGAAGGGCATTTTTCTGCTGGTAAAGTAATCTCAACCAATAACTTATAATTTTGATTCGCCTTTAGTGAGTAACGACCAAGTTCTCCTCTAGCGACGATATTTGGTGTACTTCTTCCAAGATGTAAAATATCCTTTAGAAACTTATCATGTACACGAATAATATTAGGTGAGGGATGAAAGCCCCAGACTTCACTTCCATACAGCAGAATTGGACTAATCTTGACATCAAATATATGGATTAAAACCTGAAGGGAAAGATTAGAAAAATTATGGATGCTTGAACGTAGTATAGATAAAACCTTTACTGCCTGCTCTGATAATGTCTTTTGTGTAATAAACCATGAACCTGAGGAGGAAAACTGGACTCCTAAGTACTTATATGAGGAGACTATTTCAACCTGATTGTTGTTTAAGGAAAACTTTTCATATCTTCTAAGTCTACCACCTTTGCGAAAGACAATAACTTTAGTTTTATCAACGTTAATTTTTAGTTGCCACTTATCACAATATGCTGACATCTTGTCTATTCTCTTTTGAAGGCCTCTAACTGTACTGTCAAACATAGCAATATCATCAGCAAAAAGCAAAATAAAGAGTTCCATCAAATCTATATCAATACACCTTTGATTATCTGAGGACAAATAGCCAATTATATCATTTATAAAGAAAGAGAAAAGAAATGGTGATAACTGACAGCCTTGTCTAACTCCAAACAAACAATCAAAGAAAATAGTGTTACCACCCTTCATAGAGACACATGCCTTGACCTTGTTATACATGTTATTGAGGAGACGAAACATTTTACCTTTAATATTTCCTGTCCAAAGCTTATAAAACAAACCCTGTCTTACAATTGAATCAAAAGCGGATTTTAGATCAATAAAAACACAGTATAGCCTTCCCTTATGAAGTGATAGGTACTTGGAAATGATGGTATCAAGGATAAAAATATTATCGATAGTCTGGAAACCTTTACGAAAACCTGCTTGCTCAGATGCGAAAAACTTTTCATCTTCGGTCCATCTATTTAGTCTGTAGCTTAGAACTTTAGCAAATATCTTACCGCTTACTTCTAATAATGTGATAGGTCTATAATTAGCAGGATCGTTGATACTTCCCTTCTTATGAATAGGCAAGATGACCCCGAGTGTTCATTCCCGTGGGTACACACCATCAAATAACATACATGGTTCTATGTTTAACATCATAAGGGATATGTATTCAAAGACAAAGGCTAGTGTTAAGTTAAATAATTTTAAGGTTTCAGAATATTTTGATTCTATGAGTGGAGTAAGACAAGGTTGCATCTTAAGTCCTTTATTATTTGCACTGTTTGTTAATCAGTTACACACTGAACTGTCTGTTTGTGGAGAAAGAGGTATTTTTATTGATCCAGAGTTTCTCGAATTATATTTGTTATTGTATGCAGATGATTTGTGTTTGTTTGCCGATTCGGTCATTAGTCTGCAGAAAAAAATAGATGTTTTATATTCCTTCTGTAAAAAATGGGGTTTGTCTGTAAATTTTAGTAAAACGGAGGTGTTGGTTTTTAGAAATGGTGGTAAGTTAAGGCGGTATGAATCTTGGTATTTTGGTGATCATAAATTGAACATTTCCTCATACTATAATTATTTGGGCTTGCTTTTTTCTAATAGAATTTCATGGTCTAAGTCAGTCCAAAACTTGGTAAATAAAGCGAATAATGCGTTGTCTTCTGTTAAGGTATTTGGAAGGAGATTCAAGAATATCTCCCCAACTATTTTGTTTAAAATGTTTGATGTTCAGATAAAACCAATCATTTTGTATGCTTCTGAAATATGGGGTTATCAGCAATGGTATGTCGTTGAACAGTTTCATATCAGGTTTTGTAAGTTCGTGTTGGGTGTAAGTTATAAATGCTCCAATGCTGCTATTTTGGCCGAATGTGGTAGAAATTATATTTTTGTTGATACTCTGTTGCGTGTTGTGAAGTATTGGTTCAAATTGTTACATTTCAGAAGGGATAGATACCCTAAGCAGTGCTATATTATGTTACACAAGCTAGATAAAGTTAATAGAAAAACTTGGGTGTATTGTGTTCGAAACATTTTGTTTAATTATGGTTTCGGTTTTGTGTGGGAAGCACAAGGAGTTGGCAATGAAGAAGAGTTCTTAAAAGAATTTTATATTCGAGTTAGTGATTGTCATAAACAATCGATATTCTCTGATATACATAAATGTTCATCGCTTGATGTTTATTCAAGTATAAAAAATGTATTCACTATGGAGCCATATTTAAAATATTTGAAATCTAAAGATGCAAGGCGTAGAATAACAATGTTGAGAATAGGTGTACTTCCAATATTCAAGAATACAGGTAGATTTGATGGTCTCCCAAGAAACCAAAGACTTTGTTTTATTTGTAATGAAAATTTTATAGAAAATGAATTTCATTTTTTATTTGAATGTAAAATGTATCATGATCTGCGTTGTAAGTATTTCAAAGAATTGCCATATCATATTGATAACCAATACTTTTTAAATACCTTAATATGTAATAACTTTTCTATGACTACAAATTGTTCAAATTATATAAGAGAAGCCCTGTTAATACGCTCTTCCTATACATAACTGTACTTAATGCCACTACTGTGAATTTTTGTGTTTATTTTGTTATGTACGTGGGCCTAAGGCCTTTTTACGAAATAAACTTGATTGATTGAATTGAATAATGACACAAGCATATCAAAACAAAATGGAGGTGCTTTCTTAAAAAACTCCACAGGGATTCCACTGAGGCCTGGTGCCTTACCCGTTTGCATACTACCTATTGCATGGCGTACTTCCTCGAGGGTTATATGTTTATCTAAAGAAGTAGAATCAGATGTAACCTCAATCAGACTGTCACTGATAGAGTTAACAAAACTAGAGACATATTCATAAAACTCAAACTCATTTTCACAAACATTTGTGCCTTGGAATAATGAACTAAAATGTAGGACCCATTCTTCGGGTTTAATACTATTTTTACTAACATGGGGTTTTGTCTTTATGCATGACCACAAGAGTTTATTATTATTATGTAATAGGGCATCAGACAGTTGTTTGGACATCATTTCTCGAGCACACGCTATTTTTTGTTTACACAAGCCCTTATACAGTGATCTTGTTGATGTATATTGTTCTCTCACGTAATCACTGTTACTTGCATGAACTGCACGTAATAAGCGTCTTGCCTTCGTGCGAGCAATCATACATTCATTATCGAACCAGTTTTCTCCCTTGCCTGACAATTTCCATGCGCAGGATTTCTTCTTAAAACTACTAGCACATTTCAGAAACAATTTTCCATAATGTTCAACAGCATGATCTATCATTCCAGAGTTCAAATATTGATAAAATAAATTACGATCGTTGTCAGAGATAGAGTTCCAACTATTAGTGTAATCCCGCTCAAGGTTATCTTTCCAGACATAACGTTGTTGTTCTGACAGTTTATCAAGAGGTTGATTGACAGTTTCGATGTCTATTTCAAGTTCATAGGTCACAGGTACATGAGAAGATTCAATCTGGTCATCAACGTTAAAGTCACAGAATTTCTGTATTGTGGAGGCAGGACACAACACATAGTCAACAACACTATAACCGTTGTTAGCGAAACATGTAATTTTTCCTATACCAGCATCTTTGAAAAGTCTACCGTTACATATACGAAGACCAGTTTGTTTACAAAGTTCAAGAAGCGCTAAACCACGTTTGTTTATATTTTTATCCTGTGATTTCCTAGCGGATATGTAATCATCAGATATATAATTTAAGTCATTATCAATAGGTAAGTATACAGGGTCGTCATTTACAATAAAATCTTTCAGTGACCCATCTCCAGTGCGGGCATTTAAGTCTCCTTGAACAATAATATAACAGCTTGGATAAGTTGATCTGAATTCAGTGACATCATGTTCAATAATTTCAAACAACGGTTCATTAGAAAACTCACTAGAGCCATCTGGTGAGAAATACACAGTGCCCAACAATAAATATTGATTTTTATATCTAACCAGTATCCATAAAATATCTTTACATGAACTTGGTAATACTTTTACATACTGAGCGATAGAGTCTGTGACTAAAACTACTATACCTCCAGAGTTCCTAATAGCACGATCCGCTTTTTGTCTCGAGCTATTGAACATGGTATATCCAGGTATGGAAATTACATCGTTTTCACAGGTCCATGTTTCAACTAGTGAAATGATATCAAACAATGTCAAATAATTACGAAATTCGGGGTTTCCTAGTTTTCCTTTCAAACCCTCGACGTTCCAGACGACACAGCTCCAGTACTGTGTAGAATTCGTAGGGCTTCGGCCACATCCTTAGCTCTCGGTGTTGTGGGTCATCTCAGGGTTTGATACCGGGGGTCGGGTGAAGGATTTCACGATTCTCACCATCTTCAATTGTTTGCCTTCGTCGTTCCAAGTGTAGAGTTTATCTTCAATTTGTAATTTGTCATACCGAAGGATGGCAAACTTGTTTTCAGCACGAGCTTGATCCATGAACGTTTTCAGTTTTCTTCGAATGTCTCTCACCCGGTCTGTAAAGTCCTGTGAAATGTTGATAGGGGATCCTTTCAGATGTTTGGACGCTTTCAGAATCTTCGTCTTCTGTTCCATATTGTGAAGTTTTATCATCACTGGACGATTTGTAGATGACCTCGTCGGGAGACGTCTCACAGAATCAATCTCTATCATGTCTGTCACGCCAAGTGTATTTTCTATGACGTCACGTACTTTCCTTTCTACCTCATCTGTTTTCTCCCCGGTATTTTCTTCAAGGTTATGGAATATCAAATTAAACTCTTTAGACTGGCTTTCGAGTGTGTCCATTTTGTAGGTAAGAGTTCCAACACGTTTTCTCAATTCACAGTTTTCTTCAGAAAGCGTTGCTATATCTCGCTCAACACGCTCGATTTTCGAAGATAGTTTATCAAAGTTCTCGTTCATTTCCTTTCTCATAAGTTTTACCTCCTTCATAACGTCGATAATGCACATATCACCTTCCAGTGTTGTCTGTCTTGTTTTCGGAGGGCCGGGGTTTGTTTCGACATCATTTCCAAGCAGGAGTAACAGCGATAAGAACAGGCACAATCTGAGACCCAGCTTCATACTCGACCACGGCGCGTGCAGCACGTGCAGTTTCATGGCGGCCTTTCGTCTACCACGTTTCAGCATGAACATGAGAAAGGATGATTGGAACCCGCCAATTCGCATTCTGTACATTGCCAGTTCACAACCCATGCTTTTAAGTCACTTGAGTTACTTTGCTGAATGAAATTTAGCAGAAAATTTCTCTTTAGAGCGTTGGTTTTAAATTGTTTTACGGAGCTCCTGTGACATGATACTTCTGAAATGATAAGGTTAATACAATTGTTTTATCAGCTGTAGATATATAATGTATTATCACTTTTTACCACCAAAAGTGAAGAATTTATTGCTTGAAATTCAATTCAATTCAAAACCCAGCTTATTAGATTAGATACTTTGAATTTGGAAATGACTTTGGATCTTTGTTTCTGACATAAAATAGATAGTTTTAATCAATATATTTTATGAAATGCGTATAACAGGAAACAGTTTCGTATGAGAATGAGGTAAATGATTCCCCATGGCCTTTCTTCATTCCTCCAAGAATCTCCCTATTTCCATATACATTGGACAGGGGCCTACTAAACCTACCGCTAACACTACAAACTGTTGTTCTTAGGCTGAGTTTCATGATGAATAAGGACCTTAGGTATCGATTGTCAGTTTCCTATTCCGGGAGGGGCCGTAATGTAGAGTGTATTTCAAAGTAACATTGATCGATTTTAAGGGTTTTTAATTTGCAAAAAGTCTTTTCAAACTTTAGCTATAAAATATGCATACGATAGAATAGAGATGGAAGTGGAATAGAAGACTATCAAGTAAACGTATTTCAGATATCATTTCATGGATGATAGAGTACATTCACGAATATTCTCGCAAACTGCACATGTTGATGTGCTTCTTTTTAACAATTAATTTATGTCCTATCTGTCTGTCATGTAAGACTTCATTTCAATCACATAAGGTCAAAGCATGCAAAAACATGCCCATTTAAATCGTAAAACTTTGAGAAGACGTTGAAACGAAGTTCTGCCTGTTATTTCAATTTTATAGAATTGGCATAGATTAAATTTCAACGATTAAAAACAACCATGGCAATCGCCTTCAATTATTAGTTGATAATTCCCAAAAGTCAATAATTTAGTTTAAGATAGTTTTATATCTCAATTTTAATCTTAGGTTACTATTCTCGTTATTTTACAAATCTTTATGCAATGTACCCCAAAGTCAATAATTGAATGTCAATGAAGCAGTTATTTGGTTTGTAAATAAGGATTTATTTATTCATCAAAAGGCACATACCTTCCAGAGATGGTAGATATTGCATTGACAAATATGACACAAAATTAAAACTCTTAATTCAACAATATATTTTAACCATGATGAAAGCAAAAAAAATATTTACAGAAATATGATCAAGTAATCTTTAAATCATGGACACCATCTTTCATAAACCTTTGCACTGAAGGCAACAATAATTGTCTTGTATACTTTGTCAAAACATCGAATCAGCTAGACGAAGTTGTAATCTGTATGATTCAAACGTTGTAAATTTGAGTAAGAGTTTTCATTGATTAATATTTTATGGGATGGATGACTGAGGATGAGTGAAATAAGACACACGTTGGAACAATTATATATCAAAGCACTAACGAAAACAGATTGAGTCACTTGAATATAAGTTTCTTTTCGTAGAACCAACAAATTAAGGTAGGGCTAACCACAGTGTACAATTATATTTTCAGTAGCTTCGAGCTCGAGACATCCTCATAACAGCATCAAATGATAACTACGGGCAAAATGGCACTCTAGAATCACTTGCAACTGATAAAATAAGTATACAAAAAAGTATTTAAAATTTATGAAAGTTCAATATCAATTAATGTCTATAATATTCTACGTCTTATGCAATATTGATAATAACTATAAAAATATCTCTTAATTGTTTGGTCCAGTATAATTCATGTAATGATGGGTTGTCTTCTGTTGAAAAAGGTTGCATTATGTTTAAATTCCAAGCGGTCCAGTTGATCTTTTTTCAAAGTATCTTAGTCATTCAATTTCATTGTTGTTCGGGAAGTCTGTTTGTTCAAATTCAAGTGATGTTGTTCTGAACAAAGCAATTCACATTATTTGACTTTTATTTAGCAATATCGTTTAAGCAGCAATATGAAAGGAAGCACGATTCATGTTTTAAACCTCTTTCTTGAATTTCCCAAAACAATATATTCATTCTATAAGCAACTTCCCAACTTGGAGATTTTGGAATTTCATTTTGCACAACTGATATTGAAAATATTCTTCGCTTAATCCTGCATTTGTTAGATAGAAAATAACATACCTATTTTGATTATTGAAAACATTCTGGTACATTTATGCATCACTTTGAAAACAAACAGTGAACCAAACTACTGAATGCCTGAGCTGATTTAATAAAACAGAGTCGTGGTAAAGTTATGCTTCATTAAAGGAATCTCTAATCCCCTGTAAGAAAACGACAAAGCCTAATGAAGCATGCCACTAGTTGATGCATTGCTAATATTTTTATAGAGACAATTCTGTCAATAACAACTTCAACCTAGTTTGCTCACTACCGTTCAGTGAAAAATGTCATACATGTAGAAATCTTTAGATTTAGATCAAGTTTGATATGAAGGGGGCTTTGCCAAATCAATATTTTGATAAACGGTCTCTATAATAATAACCCTTCTTTAACAGAGGGGGTTCCTGGCCAACAATTTATTTATTAAAGGGGGTCTCAAATTTCTAATTTTTAACTTCCTGTGTTTTATTAGCGAGGCCCCGAGAGGGTCGGAGAGGGCCTCGCTAATAAAACACTGGAAGGTAAAAATTAGAAGTTGGAGACCCCCTTTAAAGGCACTTGAGCACGTATTCCTTACACAACAAGATTTTCATCATACTAGAAAAGTGATAAAATATTAGATAAGTACTATAAAGTGATGACTATGTTATTAGGCACATCCCTTTATCATTGTTGATGAAGCTGTAGCAGACAGCCAAATATTTATTCCGAAAAGTTAGGTAAACTAGAGACACAGTTAGACATTAGTAAGTACTGTCTACAATAACAAATAAGCCGTCAGGTAATGTCATCATAATGAACCGACACCAGGTAATAAAGTTACAATCAAGTATTCAAATTACAGACTCTAACAGTAGAGACGCGACTCGAATACTTAATACAACGAAAACATCGCTGTCTAGAGTCTAAACTCTGAATCACTTCTTTCTCCATCTTGAAGCGTGCAACTTAAAGTGACACAGAGTATCTTTTTTAAAATTTTGTTTGGTTTTGATAAGCTACAAAATATCTAATATGCTGATTGAAGTTCGATCAAAATCCCGACTTTGAATGGCCGTATTTTCGCTCTAATGTACTGATTGACCTTTAACTTGTTATTTTCAGTAACAGTTAGTGGTTCCTGATGTAATAACATCGATTTCAAAATTTGACATATGTGATCCTATCAACATACATTTACTCTGTGTCTCTTTAAGAAAGAATGCACATGAAGTTGACTGACACTGAAATCGATTATGTTGCTTGTTACTGACTCGATATATTTCCCCGGGTTCAACTAACCTCATAGTTACTTGTTTCCTTATCTTGAATGATATATCCCCGGGTTCAACTAACCTCATAGTTACTAGTTTCCTTATCTTGAATGATATATCCTCTGGACCTTGATTAACCCTGGCACATCTATCAATGCGATATGTTACCATGGTACATCTATTGATACATTAATTTATTTCTATATGGGGGTAAATGTAGAACACAACAATGAAAGTTTCTGGGGTTAAACAGTAAAAAAGTAGGATCAATATCTCAATCCAGTCAAAACGCTTCTTAGTATTCGATCATACATATGAATGCTAGGTTGTAAAGACAGCTATGTACCTGAAAGACGCTAAAGAGAAGGTATACAATGAATAGGTCTACCTAAAGCACTCTTACTATTATTCTTAGTTTGTGTTTTTCTGGTATGTGCTGGTATCAACTACATTGTTTTTTGGTTCTGTGATCAGAAATGAAATTATCCTGTTTAAAGAGATTCTTATGATCTTGCTCATTGCGTCTTGACATTGTTACGGGTCCTATTGTAATAAGAAAGTGTTTAATACGCTTTGCTCACGGCAATAAAATAATTTTGACAAAGATTATGCCTTGAAATGTTATAATAAAATCACTTCTTCGTATGGATATTTGCATTGGATCAATCAGAATTACAAAATAACTGAATTGAAATTATGATAAAAAATAAAGTCTTTTCTTATACAAGAAACAGAAAGGATCAAGATTTCCACTTGTTTGCAGCTGTAATTCAAATTTCAGAAAGCAACTTATTTTTGTCATGAAACCACATTAAAAGTCTTTCTAACGATATATTTTTATTTTTTCATAATCCAGTTTTTCATATCAGAGGACGGCATTTTTTATATTAATCTGGCACCACGAAACACAAGCTAAAGTTCACTAGGGATAAGAATTTACCAAATGATTACTAAATATATTATTGCCTTTAAGACGCCGTTTCAGTTTCAAGTCATTGAAATTGACGCAAAAGTCAGGCCTCCAAAGACAATATTGCACAAAGACAGTCCTTGACCAACTTGACTATTCTAACCATTAAACTTTAACAATATTTAGATCTTCATAGTTATTACATACTTCAAGATTTGATTGCAAACAGAAACTGTCTGAACAATCACAGTTGAATCCCAAAAGCACTTATTTGTTGAAAGCTCTCCAATGCAGAATATTGATTCAACATAAAAAAAACAAAGATATAAATGTTCATGTCATGACACGTTTTCTACAGATAGGAGTCCAAACGGTTTGATGTTTACGTTTAATCAGATTACAAAAATACATCTTCGTCAAGTTTGTTTTCAAAAGGAACATTATTTCCTTAAAAGTTTCTTTTGGTAAAGTTTGAAAAGTTTTCAGTGAGAGTCATCGCATTGAATCACCTACTTAATAGAAGGTATAGAAATATTTTATCTTCTATTTGAAAGTTTCCTAACTTGTAAGACATTCGAATCAATTAAACACGAGTCTTCCCTGTGAACCATCGTAGTAGAATATGTTAAGTAAAGTGACTGATTTAGCACTAAATAAAAGGAAATTAAGATGAACTCTAAAACATCTAGCATTTGCGATATTTAACGCGCAGTAGAACGTTTTTGGAAATTTTATATATAAAAATTTTCACTGAAATGGTACATGTACGTAAAGGCTAAATGTACAGTAATATTTTGATAGTGCCAAAAATTTCATTACTCAAACCTATCATCCATAGTCAGAGAACCAATTATAAAGATTCACATAAAGTCCATTGGCGACCAATTTTGTGCGAACACATTTAATTCATTTTGTGTAAGAATAAGGAACCACGTGGCTGAACTTTACATAATGTGTTTGATTTATTACTTTTCGTTTAGATACATTGTCTTTCAATTGGAACCATTTTCATTTTTCCTGACATCACCTAGTATTCCCTTTACAAAACGTGCTACTACCCCTTTAAAAGCTACAACTAATGCTATAGTAGAACTTTTCAAAACATTAATATGCTTTCATAAGTTGGTTCATCCAAAGGGACCATTTTGGAAAAACATTATTTAGAAATTGTTTTAAAGCAGACTTCATGTAAGAGTAAACGCTAGATCATATGGTACATTTAACCAACCAAAGGCACTCATTGTTTCAAATTTCGTTATTCAATTCTAAATGGAACCAAGGTTACCATTATGCATCGACAAAGTGTCGGAAATGAAAACGTTGTCGAGCCTGAAATTGAAACCGAAGTTTCATGATTCACACTAGTCTGGTATCAGAATATTCATCATCGTCCTATTGCGCATTATTGGTTCCTTCCGTCAAAAGAGCCAAAGATGTGTGCATCAAAGAATTCCACCAAAACCTCTTTCTTCACACTCTTTCCACAGGGATACACATTATTTACAACATCCCTGATTTAGGTTCTTAAGTCCACTAAACTGTACAAAAGCGTTTCCATGAAGTCGATATTCGACCATGAAGGCCAGTTATCGCCCCTGTTTTTCGTGGCTTCAAAGAACTCATTCTTATTAAGTGTCCTTTTACAATAAAGATCTTGAACCCAAGAAACTTTAGGAGACATTGGCTTTCTAAAAACGCTCAAATTTGTCAGTAACAACAATTAGAAAATAACGTGACTTTGGATATTTTACCGTTGGAGAAAGGACAATTTTGCCAATAGTTTATGTCACAAGTCAACAGATTCGGTTGTGACGGTGTGATGGTGTGGGATGTAAAACTTTTGCACACACAAATGTGGTTAATTGGTCGTTCTGAAGAATTTGCGAAACAAATCATAATTTCGATAACGTCACTGAACATCACTTGCATCAGATTATTTAAAAGCAAAGGGAGTGTTTCGAGTATGATATCTTGAATTCACTTACAGAGGGCTCATAGTCCTGTCCATTTAAAGAAAAGAAGTTGTTTATGACTTCTCAAACACTACATTTCAAGCCAAATAAGGCATCAACGATATGAATTAAATAAACTTGTACGTGAACGTCATAATACGCCCGAGATACACCAACAACTGGCCATTGCATTGCAGAAAGATTTGGGAAGATATGCATTATAGGGAATCCATCAATTGGTTATTTCATTTTCAAAGGGATGTCAAGCAAACATTCTTGAAATGGCAGGAATTCATAACACTGACTTCGAGGACATCTTGTGGTCAACAGAATACAGAAACATACCTAAAACTAGTGTTCCTCTCTTGGCATTCTCGTTGTCTATTAACATGTAAATTTTGGCTTTGATACCATGGCCATTTTGTGACATTTGTTGTTTTTAAGGTGAAGTAAAAATTTCTGTACAAAATTATATATGCGTTTCTTTTTTGGGAGAGTATATATTCAAGGGAGAGTAACAGGAGAAATGGCAAATAAGCAAATTGTTCTTTATGTGAATGCCTATCCCAATCATATAAGCATGGATGTTGTAAGTAACCACTCATCATTTAAATCCTTCTACTAGTATTCATTGACAATAGTCTCTCTAGTATCGCTTTTTTACATAAAAGACATACATAACAGAAACATTCTGAATTCTGAATGCTTCCTTGTCATATCAGCACCAAATTGTAGATATCACGAATTTATCCAATTTCGGAAGCCATATACATGTAACTGCAACAACTTCGTCTGTGACTGAGATGCTACATGCATATCCCCCTTAGTCTAGTTTATCCTATCAAGTCATGTTATAACTAGTTGACCAGGGACACATAAACCTGCCTCTATCATCTCTAAAAGGTCCTCGTAGACCGAGATTCCTAATGGAAAAGCATTGTCAGTACTTAGTTGTATTCATCTCACTTAGGAGGGTCATAATAAACGGTGTATTTCAGGATGAAATATTTTCATTTCTAAGCTATGAATATATTAAACAGATGTACTCGTACAAAAAGGGTATTTCAAAATCACACCGTTAGGTATTTGAGATAGAGGCTTTGAGGTGTTTCAATACTTGCAAATAAGAGTATGCAAAAATGATAAGGCAAACAGATATCGGTAATACACTTAAACAGTTTTAAGCAGACCGTTTAAGCTTGAATGTTATGAAAATTAAAAACAATACTTAATTGTAAAAATAATTAAAGGCAAATGTAAATGTGCTCCTCTTCAAGGATAAACGATGTACCAGATGTAAATCTAAAGAATCGCAGAACAATAATACAAAAATATATTGAAACTAAGTTTGTGGATCTAGATAGTAGTTAAAAAGACCATTGAGACACTACAACATGTCATATGGTGTTATTGACTTTCACCATTATTGTATAAATAGTTTCAAGTGACGGAAAGACATTCATAAATGATAGAAGGTGAGAAATCTTCATAAGAGCTTTATCACAGGGTGGTACAGGGTGGTACAGTCTGTACCCTCGACCCTCATTCCTTGCACCCCTTTCCCTGATCTACTACTCTATTTTGGATGCCAACACTCAATTGTTAAATAACTGAAATATTGATAAAAACACATTAACCCCTGACTCACTCACTCAATTAAAAATATCATTTCAGTTATCTATGGAATTGTAGTGACGTTAAGACTCTGTGTTAGTGTGAGTGACAGTTCAATTTTAAAGAACATTCACATGTCAGTGGAGGATCTGTGAAAAGATAATAACTGATGTTGTTTCACCTTTTTGTGGCAGCTCTTACATCACTTCTTGGTAGAAATATATAACGCCCATGTAATGAACTCTCAGTAATAAGAATAAGTTGAAACAAGCTCTGCCTTTTCTCTATTTAGCCTGGATGTCCAGTGGATGATAACCTTTGTATATGTTGTAGCATATTTCAAAAAGTCAATACTCTCATGATTTGGATCTAGGTTTATGTGTGGTTCATTTTAATTTTTCTAACATAAGTCATAATCTGTTCATCAAATTCTCTTGGAATCCAAAGTTTGTACAGACGAAGCCATTAACGGTACTCTACATCGGCAGTCTTAATCTGACACAATCTGTAGATATGAAATTAAGGAAATAACAAATTGCATAATATTATCAAAGCGTATACACAAATTTGACTTGATGATTTAGCAAAGGCATTTTCATTCAATCGCCATTTTTATGGTGATAAGACAACGGTTTCCAAATAAAAATGTAAAAATATCTGGATTATATACAAATGTGTCTGAGAATATTGATCGATCATTCAAAATTATACAACAATGCAATGTTACACTTTTGAGCAAAGGATTTACTCTTTTTTTATTCAAGTGCAATGAGTACAATACTCGACTCGGCAAATTCCATTTCAAAACTATTCATTTGATTTTGGCTTATGATTTGAAAATCCTATTACGATAATGAATCTATTTCCTTATTATTTACAAAGATTTCTATTGCGAGCAATGCGAATAAAATCATACACGTTTTACAAAGCAAACCATTTCCTTAACCGTTTTCCTGAATAGAAGAAAATAATGTATGTTAAATATTGGCACAGAACTAATCCATTGAACATGCATTTTCAATACAAAAGTGAACACATAATTTGATTTATCGAAATGCTTGTTATGGTTTCTTGTTTGGATCAATTTCAGGAGTATGTTGTCCAGAACACGAGTTGTAAAAGAGTCGATTTTATTGTGTTATTTTGGCATTGACACATAAATCCTCAGCAAAGCGTAAAAATCGATGTTCTGCAGAATTTAAAGGCCTTAAAGATTATCCTATCGCTTGCGTCAGTGGTTTGTCAGTTCATAGTGAACTTAATTGAAAGAAACTCCGCCTAAAATAAGTTTTAATATCTTTGATCCTCACAGCATTAATAGTGCATTTAGTTACCTTTTTTCTGGTTTATATGAAATGACTTTTTTGTGAATATGTATCTCAGATAAACATTTTATAAGAAATAAATGTATAAAATAATGGGGAGAAATAGATTCCTTAAATAATTCAGTAAAAATATTCACTTGAACTGAAGTGAGTTCCAGCATCGGAGGAAGAACAGCAAGAACTTCTGGATGCACACTTGTTATTGTTAAATTATGTCGTCCTGCAGTATTTGCCTACTCCGTCAACCCACCTGTTTACACATCTTACACTCATTCTCTCCCCACAGAGGCAGATCACGTCATGAAGTGTTGATACAGCCTCTGTTATATATAGTAAGCCGACTTAATTGGGTAGAATTGGTGATCCCTGATTGGAGGTAATCAAAGTTAGTTGTACAATCGGCGACGCTGTTCTTTAATCATCATTTTGGCTACTAAATCATGGCAATAGCATTGATATATGAACCACCCTTTTTCCGCCACAGGACACTGACGGAACCAACGGATTTCGGCGTACTATAACAGAGGCTGTATCAACATTTCATGACTTGATCTGCCTCTATGGGGAGAGAATGACAACTTCTTTCTGGCCTTCATAAACTTAATGTGCAGGTGCACATGTTACCTGACCAGTCAATGCATGAGCTGCAGTTTGTGTTGTTAACGCTGTGGGGAAATATGCATGTTCAACTCTTGTTCGAGGGAAAACATTCATACATCGTTATTGCAGTTTTCCTGGACTCGTAATGTTAGATGACTTGCATGTCTTTCCGAATATCTAGATAACATTCTAATGAGTAATTTGTCAAAAAACAAATCTCTTAAACGTCCAGTCGACTCAGTCAACAATCATTTTTAACGCATACGTAACTCTGTGTTTCATCTAACATGAATCTTATGTCTCGTTTGTTTTGGTTGTTCATAACTAAATAGGCAATATTCAAATCTGATAAAAAAGGCATGGAGGAGAGGGGAGCTAAGTTCTGCAATAACCTCATGTTCAAGACAAAGATGCACTTCAATGTACTAACTCAAAATCAATCATTTATGACAGTAGTTAGGATGTTTGACAGTACTTACAAACAAAACACCGATTTTGATAAATAAACCCCGATTTTTAACCTGCAGTCAAAAAATCAATGTTAATTATTCTGTTCCTGTGCTTCAAAAGTCATATCCGCTTTGTATAAGTTTTCCAAAGTTTAGCACCGCGGATAATCATCTTCATGAACTTTATCTGAAGTCGTTAAGTAAATGCTACAGAAATTCTCGCAGGAACGGCAGAACCAGTTTGTGCATTACTGAAACTCGAGGAATGCTCTAGTACTGCTCGTAAACCACGCGGTTGAACTCCAGGCAATGTGGGATACACTTGATTTGAGGTTCACGTTTTATTGCACTTATAAAGGAATTTGATATTGTAAAATAAGTCATCGCAATTTTATCTTAGACTTTTGAACGGATAAACACCTTAGCCTTTCTTAATCTACCATACAAATTCTTGATATAAACAGTGGATTTTGCAAGATTCATTCTAAAATTTTACTTTCTCTTTTACAATCAAGCACAGAAATGTCAGATCAGTCTTTTTCAGATTACCGAAATATTACATCTGGTATGTAAAGACATTTTCCTGAGACTACTAACTGATAGCCACTGTATGTTCGGAATTTGGTTCTATGCCTTAACAACTATCTGCGTTCTGTTTCAATATCATGAGAGGATGGTTTGAGGGTATTTGTTGGACTTCTTAGACAATTCATTCACCTCAAACGTCGGATTAATCGATAACTCATTTTGAATTCCCAATGATAAACATCTGTCAGCCCTATCAAGTGTGAGGACAATGATAATGTCTCTCTTCTTTACCACAAACCATTTCCATCTACAAGCCTCAGCCCCTGTCTCATCTTAGACCCATTATATCAGATGAACCCACGTATTGGCCATTACTCAGCGTCAGTTGATAATTGGAGTCTTTCTTCTAATAGACTTCTGTCAACAGTTCACTGGTTGTTAATTGCATTCTCAATTTCGTCTGTCAATACGTGACGATAGTTTGCACCGGGAAACGTGAACTATTATTGCCTCGTTATATTTTGCAATAAATGAACCAATTTTAGAATATATGAATATTTTTCCTTTTTCAAATAAAAAAAGTACATTTTCTTTCACCAGGGAAATTATATTTGCCTCACTGCAGAAGTAAATGTATTTCCGACTCCACAGCACAACTCTAAAAATTAGATATTAATAATTTTATTATTAAAATATTTTACATTATGGTCGTTATTAGGCTAATCCCATTTGGTTACTGAAATCTAGAAGGAACTGGTATCAAATCATTTGAGTCATGGCACTCTAGCTCCTGTTCAGACAGGCAATTATATTTCCAGGAAAAGAATATGGAACTAGGGACGAAGTCATTTAAAAGGACAGTACTTTCGGGTTATTTAATGTAGAAAAAAATCCAAAGATATTTCAGTTTATGCATATAATGCTATATGAACATGAATATAACACAACCGATTTGTAACATGTTACTTGAGGTAACATTTTGTTGTTTAATGTTTCATAACTTGATAAGGAGAGCACACAAGCGAATTTCGTTTCCACCGTTAGGACTGTCTCTTTAATAGTAAGTGCTGAATACAATAACTCCTTTGGGGTTTCTATAGAATTACATATTGTTGTGAAATTCCCAATTACACAATGTTCTAACGGACAGACATTTACATTGTGTAGTGTGACGGATTGTGCCAGCAGAAATCAAAGAATAATAGTCGACACAGAGTGCAGAAAATGGAATAGCAAAATATAATCATGAATAACTAATAAACACTTGTTTTTCAACAAACGAAGACATTAAGTTATACTCTATGGTCCTAATAATTAAGAGGACTTAGATTTTGAAATAAAATGTTAGTTATGTGTTTAATCACTTTTCCAAACAAATGATTCCATATGGTAATTAAAAATTCTTGACTACCTGAAGTGAAGTTATTTTAATGTTCTTTCATTTATTATTCAAATAAGTATCCAATTGTTTGCAGTTTTGATGCAATTATGAAAAAAAGCAACTGATTCTGGCCATAGACCCACATTAGATGTCTTTTCTTAATAAACTCTTTCATATTTCATGACATGGGCAGGACAGCATGTGCAATCATAAGCTTGCAAAACCGAAGATAAAGTGCATTGGAGATTAAGATTAAGCAAATGATTACTGAACATGACATTGCTTTGAAGACACTCTTTAATTTCAAGTCATAAGGTTTGACGTGCATGACTGTTCTCCTAAGAATGATATGTTCTATTCAGGAACATGTCGTAGATATGACAGACTTTAACACTAGGAATTGGCATCATCAATAGAGGCATGAAGAATAGAGATCAAGTCCTCATTATACCACAATAAAATATACATGTATACTTGACAAAGCTGATTGTTCTAACCTTTAAGACAAATGTTTAACAATATTTAACCTCTTCATAGAAATACATACTTCAAACAATAATTTCAGAAAACTTCAAAAACTTTCTGGACGATTCACAGTTGAATTATAAAAGCACTCATTTGTTGAAAGCTCTCGAATGTTGATACACAACCAATGTAGACGATATCATCATTCAGGGCAAGACACTTTGTTCAAGAGAAGTCTAAATTGTTTGGTATTTATGTGTAATCAGACCACCAACACACACCTTGTCAAGTTTATTTAAACAAATTTATTTCCTTTAAACGTTCTGTGAATTTTCTGATCTGATCGAAAGGTTTCTTTAAGAAAAATCGCTTTTTGTTAAGCAATACAACATATTTGAATCAACTACTTTTCCAAGAAATTTAGAGAAAGATTTTATTTCTCTTTGGAATGTAAAGCAACTAATTTGGCAAGGAAGTAATGATGACTTCCGAAACATCTTTCATTTGAAACATTAAATGTACGTAGCTATGCCCGCTGAAATCTACATTTGAAATGATATTTAACAACCTTGTGTACGGTGCTAATGACATGAAAACGTCCTCGAATAGAGTTGTATTAAGGGAAAATTCAATTCAGGTTCCAGAAATTAGTTTGAACAAAACGTCCCTGTCTGAACAAGAACTATACATGTACTTAGTCCAAACAAATTACCACAGTTAAGTCTCTCATTTCCATTCTGGAGCTTCATCTCTGCTACGGATTTCAGGAGACCTGACCTAGTTTTGCCGCACATTCGTAAAATGATTAATCGGGATTAACCACAACATACATGTATAAAAAGACCAATAATGTAGCAATGCTACAAGTAGTGCAAATATAGAATAACGATTTCTTGGGTCGGTTCATCCAAAGAGCATATTCTTCTTCAGAAGCAGAGATTTCTCTCAAGAAACGTTATATTTAGTCAAGTTGAAACAGATGGTACTTTATTGTGAAAATCTTGGTACTTTTTAGTCTATTACTATATACACTATATTTTGAGAATCTATCATTCCTGATAAAACAATAATATTTTCAAAACATAACAATGAAGTGACAATTCGAAGAAAAAAGTTGTTTAAAGATCTTACATGTATGCATATCAATATATATTCATCCAAAAGAGACCTAACAGCAAACAAGCAAAAATGTGTTTATCTGAATGCCAGTCTCTATTTACAGGATGATGTAACTCCTTCAAATAGCAATCGTTGAACTACGCCGAGCATCTTCAAAAAAACATGTATGACTGTAAAAACCTAAATTTAAGTTTGAAGTTGTCTTTGTGACATATCGCCTTAGGGTAAAAATCGAGAATTTATTCAATTTCGAAAGCCATATAACTGGAAACAATTTCTTCTAAGAATGAGATTCTATATTACCCATGGTCTAGTTCCATCCCATCAAAAACTTGAAATTGCCATGTACATTGGACAAGGGACACATAAACCTGCCGCTAACGTGACAAACAATTCCTTGTAGAACGGGATTCCTAATGAAAAAGGATTGCCAGTACTTGGCATTATTCAATTATGCTGGGAGGATCATAATGAAAAGTATATTTCAGGATAAAATATTTCCATTTCTTAGCAATGAATGCATTAAGCAGGAGGGGTCGTATTGAAGGTGTATTTCAGGATAATATCTTTATATTCCTAAACCATGAGTATACTATGCAGGAGGTTTCCCTAAACTATACCGTTTGGTATCGGAGAAAGAGACTTAGAAATAATTGGAAGAAATAAGAATTTAGACAAATCAAATGATAATTGCTCAAAGAGAAAACTTAGATTAAAATTATATCGGTATTACGCTTACATCACCTCTGACGGTAAACACTAGTATGTAGAATGTTTATGCTGAAATTACCTAAGGTTAAATAGTAAATAGCAATATAATTTAAAGAAAAATAAAAGCGTTTCATCTTCAATGATAAACTATGTCCCAATTGTTTTGTTCAGATATGTTAAATTGCTCAAAGCGTCCGGCAATAGTTCCATGTAAATATTTGAAATCGGAAAGATTAATACTAGTTATGTAAAATTCTTTGATTGAATCTTTAATTTCAGTGATGACACACACGTCAGCAATGGGAGTGTAAGGAGATAAAAAAAAATTTATTTCGTCTTTATCTGACACCTTTTGCATCACTTTATCTCTACTAAGGAATAATCAAATCTCAATGTTGTCAAACAAGGATAACTTCAAACAAACTATAAGTGGTAAGTTGCACTAATTGACTAAGATATGTTTTGGTATGGAATCTCTTAGGAGTATTGAATTTGTCAGAAAAAGGTAATACTTGCATGCACATTTGATTTTATCGAATTTGCGAACATAGCAAATTTTGAATTAAAGACTAAGTTCTATATGTGTATATATAGGTATATAGTATTTGTATATGCCATTTCGAAACTACAAGATATTTGTATGCATTATTGATTTTGACCATTATCAATATCTTAGAGGGAAAGATGAATCAAGAAGTCATAAATAAATCAAAATGAGAAATCTACACAAAGATGAAGATGCTACTCTGTGCTAGAAGTATGATTGACAGTTCAATTTGAAATATGATTCACATAACAGCATGGGATTTGTGAAAGGATAATAAGTGAGATTGTTTTGCCTGTATCTGACAGCTCGTACATCATATCTGGGAAGAAATGTATTAGCACAACCTATCAACTCTCAGTAATAGATACAAAAATGTTTAAACACATTCTGCATTGTAAATTTTGGAATTTCAAGAATATTTTGCATATATAATAGTTTAACGCTTTTTAACAATCCCCTTTATACACTCTTCCAAAAAAGAAACGCATATGCGATCTTGAAGTATTTAGATGGTGTAAAAACAATAAACAATACAAATATTATATTTCCTTCCAAAACGTCATTGTTATTTGATTATTTACAGCTTCGGTGCACAAAAGCGATATTTTTCAACATTTTATTAATTTGAGAGGCATGTGAAGATTCGTTTGTGTTTAAAACTTCGTTTTGTAGGCCTCGACAAGTATGATAACGTCTTAATCATACACTTTTATTCTACAAATAATCTTTGTAAAATGCCTGTTGGTATACGCCCATCACACTTTGAGGCAAGAATTGTTTCCCTTTGGCTAAACTGCAAATGGCAGATAAAAACCGGGGAGCAATAAAATTGTCTTCTGATTTTCCAATCCCAAAATAAATCTAAGGCGTGGAACATTTAACATTGGTAAATAAAGTGGAAGGACATGTGATCCAACTTTCGGGTAATTATTTGTCACTTCAGTCATTTCATGCCTATGACATTTATTGACATAGTTGTTATAATTCGGGTTGTTAGTTGCATTAAGTAAAACAGTTGGCTGGCTTATGTATAATCTATTCATTGGAAACAGCATTCGACTTCGCTATTCATACATAGCCCAGATATGAGTTAAGAAAACACTTGCTTAGTTGTACACTGCTACGTGAAATACAGTAATAACATATTGTTGTTTTTGTCAGCATGTGGTTTATTGGTTGGAGGTCAATCACAATGGTACAATATCACGGATATGAATACAAAAACTCAGATTCTAATTCAGAAAACATTACACAATTTGGGGGCATGTCTGGTTTTTGCAGTCATGGTCACGCCTCCTAGCTGTCTCATGCATATCATTACCAAAAGTCTTATATCAAGTTTGTGGCCAGCCAATGGGCCTAAAATTCTTATAATTGTAGGTTGTGAAAAAAATCTCATTCAAACATAACATAAATATCCATTATATCACTAATAAATTTGAACCGCATATAACATATTCAATAATAAGACTTACGCACTGTAATATAGAAATCCGAATGCTTTGTTTTACACTTCCTTAAAAAGTTTTAAAAAACTTTTTCAATATAGAATTAATCTCGGGCAATCTAACATGTTTGTTTTAATGGCTAGTCTGTTTCAGTTAAGTCCTGTTTTATGAGCAATTATAAGATTCCTTGGTGTCAAATAGTCGAAAGAGCAGATAATCAAACAACATTCAAAAGTGGTATACATTCTGTTTCAATAAGTCAGGAAACAGTGTGACGAAAACAATCTTGAGATGAATCCACATAAACATCGATGATTTTCTGTAACCATTACTTCTGTTATAATCTGAGTTGTATTTCAACATAAGTATCAATGCAATGCACTGACAAATGTGTAAAAGACACACTACTTATATTGTTACGAAAAAAAGAATCTTAATCCTTCATAATACATGGTGGGAATTATTTTAAAATACGTTATCAACAATTTCGATATTAGAATTATTTAACTTTCTTGAATGTTGAGTCAATGTTTACATGTTCCTCATTGACATACGCTGTCTCACACACAGTAGCATTAGACCCATGTTTTATATCACTGCTCCAAAACACACTTTTCGATATAACTCCAAAGTTATGCTGCATATATACCTAGAAGGGCTTTATATTCTTATTCTACTTGAACTGAAATAGGTGCCAATATCCTTGAAGAACTTTTGTTGTTAACCACTTCTTCATTGTGATACTCCTGACGTTACGGTGTAAATGTAGACCACTTCATCAAACCCGATAATCCAAATTCTTATGTGTATACCAGTTCTACATGGCATTATCACTGTATATAACCGTACACCGGAACTAGCGAGGTGTACGGAGGAGAAATGTTGCTAGCGAGGCGCTTGATCGCAAACGGGATCAGTTAAATCAATCATCGCCGTTTCATCAACTTTTTCTATGTTATTATCATGTCAATAGCTTTCCGAGACATAACTATTTAATGTCATATCCTGTTCATAGTCAGAGATAGCAAATATGTTACTAACAACAGCATTACTCGCAACTGTCATTGTTACTGTCTTTTGGATACAGAATGACAAGCACATATATTTAACTAAGTATGTGTGCTAAAATTACCACATGATGTTGATTATTTGAAAATTACCCAACTTTCGATTTCGGCTCCTCGCTAGCAATATTTCTCCGCCGTACACCTCGCTAGTTCCGGTGTACGGTTATACACAGTGATTATATTTGGGAAACGCAATTGTGAGATGGCAAAAGCGGTTGACTCGCCTAGGATGCCGTTTCGAACATTTTGGTAAATCGTCTCCCAGTTAAATGAATTTTGGTCCGATTTCTTAAGGTTTGTCGCAAAATATTTAAAAAACACAACAATATACAACAAGATATTGAAATTCACTATCAATGTAAAAGCTACAGAAATATCAAGTTTGAGGCTCAACAAGCTACCTCAGTCCATGCATGTTGCTCTCCAAGCAATGGAAGAACCCGTTTAGGATTATTAAACCTCAGTCGGTTCCCAGGTCCCTCACGTGTAACACTCAACTGTAATGACCCGTTAAGTGTGATTGCAATGATGATGTCCCTCTGCTTAGCCACTTACCATTTCCATCATACAAGTCTGAAGCTCACACAAGACCATTATATCAGATGAACCAGTGTACCGTTCCATTACTCAGCGTCAGATGATAATTTGAGTCATTCTTCTAATAGACTTCAGTCAACAGTTCACTGGTTGTTAATTGCATTCTCAATTTCCTCTGTCAATACATGTCAAAAGGTTACACCGAGGACACAAGGCCATTTTTTTTATCACACTTGCATTAGATGAAGCAGTGTTAGAATATTTGATTTAACTTTCTTTTTCAATAAACAGATTCACAAAAAAACATTTGCCATATTACGTCATTTACCCTCACTTAATTTTAAAAGAGTGAAGAACAATGTTTTCCTCATTATAAACGAACTACATCGCTGCTTTCATGCTAATATATGTGATACTGAAGATATCTCAACAGTAAAACACAATATTGATATTTATACTATTGTATTTCAATTGTTTTTTTTCTGGGTATGTATCTGTAGTTATGTCTGTAGCATGAGAAAGCGCTTCTGGATTGTCGCATCTTGTTATGAAATAAACGTACATGTACACTGATCTAATGTTTAATTAAAACATAGCTTTCTATTTGCACGCCAAAGCGCCTGGTGTCACAACAGTAACTGTATATATTAAATGCCTGATTCAAAGTCGTCATTTATCAGCAATGACTAGCTTTATTACTCTTTTCAATCGGATTCGTTCACCCTATACAAGTACATTTTATTTAATAAATCAAGACAAATGGCAATTTAATTCAGTTTCAGGTTTGTTGAAAAAATAGTGTAAACATCGCTTAAGAGAAGAAGTTACTTCAAGGAGCATAGAAAGGCTTCCTCCGAATGCTGCGCTGATTCAGAACTTGTCACCATAGAAATACAATTACAACCCATTCAGAGCTTACGACAGAAATAGTTGAGTGATGAAACAAAAAAGTACTTCTTAGTTAACGATTTGGTTTGTGGCCAGAAAAGGAGATGATGTTTTGAGTCTAAAAAATGTCAAACAGTCAGAATTTCCAACGAAACTGATTTTATGTCGACCATTTAATACTACTTAAAGGGAATTTTATATAAATTTAAATTTGGAGTGGTATATTGAGGTTATCAAGCCATGCGAGATTCTTTTTGGATTGGAAATATCCTGCCTTGTATTTTGCAAGCTAGATACATAGTGGTTATTCCTAATGCAGGTTATTTACGAGCCCAAACACACGAGCATGATAACTTCTTTATCATACCATTTTAATAGTTGATGTCCATTGATATATGCAAATGAATAGAGTAATGACTGTGACGGTGAATTAACAAAATATAATTCATCCTTATTAATTAATACCTTGTATTACCGTTTTAGCTATTTTACTCAAAAGTTTTAAAATTTAAACATCTTTCAAATACAATGACTGTTTAAACGAACAACATTTCAACTTGTCTTGACGGTATCCAAATTACGTTCTTCCACCTCGAAACAGCATTATGAGAGAGAAAAAACTAGAAACTATTTGTAATGTCTCCCACCGTTGCCATAGGCGTACAAAATGTTAACGCTTGTGACGTCATCGGAATTTTAAAAAGCAGTTCCGACCTTGAACTTTGAAATTTGCATTGGTATCCGTATATGACCCAAACGGATACCGGAAATATCCGTTTACTTAATCATGCCGATAAAACTATCCATTGTAAGATAATGGATTTTATCTTTATGTTTGTTGTCAAGTTAGTCGTTAGTAACCATTGCTAAATAAATGACATGTTGAGTACATTACCAGTCACACGGTTATGTCAAAAACTTGGATATTTGAGTTAAAAACTTCATTGACCTCATATTATTAATAATCAAACATAACCCTGAACAAAGAAAGCACTTTACATCCTTGATGGACATTCTAGAAGATGAAGGCAATTGCTTAAGAACGACATTAGTAACTATGTCAAAACGTTGCAAACTTGAATAAAGAAGTTGTATATCAGTTATATTGCCTTCATCTACATCTTCTTCATTTTACTTTTAATAATCATGATTCCTGTTTCTGTTACTCATATTGGTAATTTTGATAACGATTATGAAACAATGTTTATTCTACACGATTCACTGTTGAGATATTCAACATTTCTTTCAATGAAACTTAAAAAGCCTACATCCAATTGCAACCATTTCCCAAATCTGAAAGAACAGATGAATTTGATGCATGCCAAATATTGCGTAACAATATAACCTCTTAGGCACTTATCGTGCATTTTGAATACAAAAGTTAACCAAGGATTTGCTATTAAATAAGATTTAATCAAATTGTGTGCAGTACTAGGAAAATATTGTCACGAACAAAAGTTGGAAAAAGTGAATCTTTATGTTTTGTTTTCTTTAAACTGTCATATATAGCTTAAAGCCAAGTCCTCAGCGTAAATATCGATGTTTTCTAGCCAAAAATAGCACTTTAATATGATCCTATCGCTTGCGTCAGTGGCTTGTCAGTTAATAGTGAACTTAATTGCAAAAACATCCTCTTAAAAAAGTTTTAATGTGTTTGCAACTACAATGTACAGTCAAGCATTGAGGGTAATATGAAATGGACGAATCAGTACGACCTTCGTTCAGTATTTGTTTCTGTATTACATCAACCAATACCAGTTTGTTAAATATCTCTTTAGAACTCTTTTAATCATTATAATACGATTTAATAAATATAACATACACATCGAAATAACCTTTGTAGATACAAATAATGATTATTAGTTTCCCCACGTACAGTCACTTTAACAAGACTAGCATTTCAATTAATACTTCATTGGTTAAACTACGGAGCTACCTTTTTCATCATAAGTCCTCTTCGGGCAAGATTATTGCATTATTTCTCGTCGATTTATCTTTATCTGTTTGCATGTCTTGAAAATTGACGTTTTTATTCAAGATAAGAGACCAAATACTTCATCTCTTTCTGCGTTTCAATTCACTTTTATAGTGTATGTTTTGTTCAGATTAATATGTGTACAAATTTCTAGCACACATCCGAATAATTTGTACCGGGGACGTAGCTTAGTGGTAAATTGTCCGTAGAGTGACTCGGTAGAACGGGGTTCAATTCCAGGTCCCCGGCATCATACCAAAATAATTTGAAAAGGTTGCATTATCTGGCTCTGCACGGGCACAAAGAGAATTTCCAATTTTCTTGTACTAAGGACAATAATTGTTATTATTATTTATCAAAGACGGCATTCAATCATGCCGTGCAACCACTCATCATATTTGATATGGGAAAACATTCACATCTTCGAACACACATTTTGTCAGTTACTGATACATGTAGCTGCTGTTTAAGAGATATTGTTACCATATCTGAGGTTTATCGGTTGTTGCTGAAGAATAATTATACAGTATCGCTTATCTGATTGTATATTAAGAAACCATTCCGTGCTTTTGAGAAATGTCTTGTCATTACAGTGAAGGTCAATAATTAATAAATAAATAGCATTTTCTTTGCAGGGATCTGATTCGCTGAAGGCCGTCAGAGCGATTCTGTTCATACCCGTGTAAACTTAATTTCGTGACGTCATAATACATATGACGTCATGTCTAGCCACGCCCCCGTGACGGACCGTTTTTCGCGAAAATAGTGCATCTCTTTTTGTTGTTAAATTGTGTATTTGGAGAAACAATATGTCTTCAAAACAATAAGTATATGCAGATTTATTTATAAGAATTGACTTCGAAATTTATAAAGTTTATGGAGGTATAAACTTAAAAACCACAGTGCAAACTTGGCATAAATCCGCTACGCGGATTTACACAGTTTGCACAGCGGTTCGAAGTCAATTCTTAATTATACGTTGTTGCTTATTTCTGAACGTGCACACCAATATCAGGCGGGTCGAAAGTGCTTTTTATCTTGAGATTCAAAACGTTGTGTAGCATTAATTTGAAAATATGAATGTTCTGATTTAATCCAACATATTTATGTTGAGTTATCCACATGCAGTATCTGGCATACATATCAGTTGTTTTATCAATATCGTTTTTATTCGAAGTAATGCACAGTGTCTTTTATGTTGTTTTTGAGTTTTAGAAGATTTCCTCGGTGTCAAAAGGGCGGAAAGAGCAGACAGGCAACTAATAAAACAACACTCAAACTGTCATAAAAGCTGCACCAATTTGTCAGAGAAACTTGAAAAGGGTCCTGAGATCTGTTGTTATCTGCTGAACAAGAAACAGAAATAGTAGTTTTATAATGAGTAAATGTATGTCAGCTGTTGAAATAAGCAAATTTTGTGTTATGATAATATACCTTTCTAAAGCAGCAATAATTATTCAATTTGGTACATTTGATTGCATTGATCATTAACAAGTCAACACATATTTTAATTTTGAATATTGATTTCACTTGTTCATGTTCATTTGTGATATACTATTTGACAGATGTTTTTAATCAGAGACTGTAAAGAATAACTTTTTATAAATGATGCATGCGTACCTAGTTGACACCAGTATTGACGCTTACCATTCTTAATGATTTAGGTACCAGATGTTTTAAAGGGGCAGTAGCACGTTTTTTTATAATTTTATATTTTAAATATTTCACTTATAATTGTAAGTTAATGCTAAATGTATGATATTGACAGTGTCAACAATCTCATTACACAAGCCAATCACCCATAGTCAGAGGACAAAGTATGAGGATTCACATAAAATCCATTGGCGGCCATTTTTTTGTGAACACCTAAGAAAAAGGAGTCACATGGCTAAACTTTACATTATAGAGTTCAATTATTACTGCTTCATTTAGTTTAAATGCGTTGTCTTTCAATTGGAACCATTTATTTTCATTTTCCTGACATCACCTTATATTCCACCTAAAAACGTGCTACTGCCCCTTTAAGACAAGACAAGCGAAAATCAAAACAATAGACAGATCAGACGGAAACTAAATCCGGCCAATTGTATTGTTATTAAGATGTCAATGAGTGCCTGCGATGGACACATCTGTTTCTATGTCCTCCAATTGTGTAGTGAAGTGCGTTTGATACTCCAGTCAGTAACTATCATCTGTGTGCATGACCAAATATTTTTAATTTTGCTGTTAAGACTCTTAGAGTAAAGAACGTTGTACATATTACAAAATAGCTGTTTACTGATGTACAGCAATGGGTTTGCCCTTTTTTATATTTATTTATATGCCCAAATATGAACATATGATCAAATGTATGTCTCTGTTATAAGTAAAGATGTTGAGTGCTTCAGGGATCACTCCTTCTTGATGAACGCTAAAGGAGACTACTATTCGATTGGCAGATCTGTGGTAAGAAAACACATGATGTGAATATTTCTTCATGTTACTTTCAAAGTAATATAAGCTACATGCAATCACATGTGCGAGTCTTTTGAAAACAAAAAGATATTGCTAACTTTACCAATCGCCTAGTGACTTTTGCAAAGATAGGTCTTCTTGCAGACATTTTGTTACAACAGTCTCTCTACAGTGACCGTAAGCAATATGCATGTAAGACTCAGGATATTGAATTTACTAATGGACAGTTTCTGGACAGTTGGTAATGCAGCCAACACATTAGAGGGATACAGTGTTGTATTCCCTGAATCCAAGGATATTGGCTGATTTTGAGACTCAATGTGTCTTTATGCGTGCAGACATGACATCTTTGAGACTACCTTCCGGTTTCCTGACAAATTAGTAAGTGCACATATGTAAAGGAATATGTAAAAGTGAAATTATGTTTAATTCCATTCTAATGTAACTGATAACATGTCACATTTATCCATCATCAAACATGATTATCTATACATTCTCTCTATTTATAGATAACAAGCAGTCATTGATGATATGAACAACTGCTTGCGATCAACACAGGAAATAGATTGCAGAAAACACTCACATTTTGTACACACATCTTGCAGTTAGACATATGCAATATGGCTGCTGTTTGAGGGGTAGATCGTTGCCAGACTTGTACTCATTGGAAATTGCTGAAGCAAAATGGTTGAAGGGTCGCATGGTACTGATTGTAAAGTCTTGTTAAGAAAACATTCTGTTATTTGAACGCGTGTGTGCTTGGTGCAGTGATAACATATGGTTGTGATGTTCAGGTATATCAACATTATAGCTCGTACAATGTATAGGGTTAGAGTTACCAAGGTGGTCAAAATGTCGACCATGTGAGCTTGTAGCAATTAAAGTTCATCCTTGATGAAGGTGATTGCGCCAATATGGTGATCGGATCATATGATGCATGTGGTGATATGAAATATGTCTTTTCTTTAACGATGTTGGTTCCTATACCATTTTAATCAGTTTATAAAATGGTCTTTAAAGCAACATGTCTATAAATTTGATTCTTGAAATGTAATTATGAATGTTCGTTTTTCTAACATTTGCTGACAAGAAAGAATGAACAATCTAGCAATGTTGAGAAACGTGTGCAATATGATGCAACATTACTGTTTACAAGTTAACGAACAAAGTTCAATTACATGCCTGACAAAAATGCATCATATCTCATAACTTAACATGTTTTAGAGATGAAAATCATAACGCATGCGATAATAAGAAACTCACTGTAACAAAGCAAGTTGGTTAATCGTATTCTATTTTTGAAATATATATTCTTAATTTCACCTTCGTAGTTGAATTCCTTTGTTAAGCATGCGAGTATCTGTGGCGTTATTTGTATTGATATACGAAAAGAACACTAGGTAACATCTCTGTGCTGTTGTTTATTTTTCAATATTCCAACTCATAAAAAGACAAGTATTATTAGAAGCGACTCAAAAGTCATGCCAAACATGCACCAAGCCGGAATATACATGCTAACTATACTTGAACTGAAGTGGATGCCTGCTTCCTGTACGTGTTGAAGTCTCCAAAACACCATGGACAAGCTGCTGGGAACGAAGTTGAAAAGGCTAGTATGATGTTTAAGGAAAACCATTCTCTCCCTTCACGTATAACTCATACAATCATATTGTTTTGCACATTTGCATTAAAAAAAACATCTTGATCAGAAACAAAATTTGACTCTGTAGAAATTTTGATGATTTATCAATTCTGGTCGTTAATGATACAGGATGCTCATGCATTGAGAACCACAGATAATAGTCTTCACGTTATATAAAGGCTATTGAAATAACAGCACATTATCAGAAGGCCCATAAGTGTCGCCCTCCAAGAACTGTCAAATGTAAGTTTTCTCTTTATAAGGTTCTCCAGTATAACATGTTTGTAGTTCAATCAAAGTATTGAAATAGTGTTGTATTGTATGAAAATGTATGCTTAACATTGATTTTATCATCATTATTCATATAATATTCTTTATTTTTCACATCTGCAATGGCGGTAACACGTTGCTTACCTTATAAGTAAGTACAGATGTTACACACCTCAGAATATCTTCTCGTCATGCAAATGCTACAAGAATATCAGTCTCTTGTTTATTCTATATCCCTGTCGGAAGCTGCACGTGATGTACATATTTCATGCATGTTGCTCTTCAAGGAATGGCTGAGATAAGCATACACTTCAATTAGTTGCTCACATTGGGCCTGTTGCACAATGTGCTGCACTCCCTGGCATGTGAGATCGGAGATTGTGTTTGTGTCTTTGTGTGGTCTGCACAGTCGGTCTACACATTCGGTCTGCACGTTGCTCTCAGTATCAGTGTTAGAATTATCTCTCAAAGAACATATAGAACCTACTCTTTTGATACCGATTTGCAATAATATGTTCAATGATATACAGTTACATATATTTTTTGCAAATTGACACATATACTATAAAGATATTAACTTTATCAAGTTATATCAATAAAGACTTATAATTATTGTTTTGTATGATACCGAAGATTTTCTAATATAAGGGTTATGTAATGATCATACAGTTATATTTTATACATATGTTATACAGCAGTTCTGTTATACTTGCTGTCCTAGAGTCTACAATGACGTTCTATACAAGCTGATCGTAACCTCGCAGCTTCACTGTTTCTGTAACAACTTGAATAACCTGTTGAGATCATTTGAGTTTCCAGCCATTTTGTTGCATAATTATCGTCTTTGTCTTAATTGAGTCAAGAAACAGAACGTTAAGAAGGATTTCAAAGGTAGTTTGAAGCTATTATTATTAGGTCTTCAAGACAAAGTCTGGAAGACCTATTGTTTTTATCCGATTTCTTCAAGTTCTTTTTCTTTTTATTATTATTATTTGTACTTTTATTGTGAACGAGCTGCAGCCCAAACGGTTGCTCCAAATTCGTCCAAACTTGGCATGCTCATAGCTCGTACTGAGGAATAGACATAATAAGCTTTTGGGCAAAATCGACTCGTACATTAAAGGTCCAGTTCGAATCCAAAATCGAAATTTTTAACATTGACTTTTTTTTTCAAAATGCACTTAGAGACTTAATTTTTTTTAAAAAAGAGTGCAATGAAAAATAATGAAAAAAGGAAATCATGGCAAATTCGTAGGTCACGTGGTTCGGCCGCCATCTTGCTTTTAGTGCAATTTTCATCGTTTCCGACCCCACCCACCTTTGACAATCTTCTCCTCTGAAGATACTTGCACTAGAGAGCTGCAATTCATACTGAATGTAGCTAAAGTATCGTAGAGTTGAATTCGTTGTAAGTTGTAAGACCTTACCTTAATACTTTTTGTGCTGTGACCAAAATCTGAAAATCTCCAACTTCAAGGGCAGATAACTCAAAAACCAGACCTTAGAACTTAATGATTTTTGCATGAGAGTTAGACATTAGCACGGTCGTTCAGATAAAAGAATAACATCGCTCGCGAACAGTCATTAACGGTCAGGAGCAAAGGTCAAACTTTGCATTTTAAAAAGTGGTGTTTTGCTGGGTATGTTTGAACCCTCATGTGAAGGTCAAACATGCATGTGAAGGTCAAACAGTATGTGAAGGTCAAACAGGAATCTTGAAGACCTAAGTACTGCCGCGGCAGTCCTAGTTATTATTATTATTACTAAGTTTTTGTATAACGCCAATATCCAGCTCAGAGAGCGCTGCTCAAAGGCGCTTTGGCTTTCCCTATTAACAAGGAAAAGGCAATAATCAATGCTTCAAAACTACAACTTCTACTACAACTTATCTAGTAATTGTTGAGCATATCTCAGAACATACTATCATTGTCTCTACAAGTATAAAGAGTGATGAAACCTCTATAGCCTATCGATCATGTGTTATCAATATAATAAGTACCAGACATAGAACATTCAGTGTTTACATAGCTTGTCTGAGTAATAGAGGCAGAGGGCCGAAACCAGACCCATATACATGTTCGTAAATGTAAGACACAAATGTTTAATAAGGCAATATAGAACACCTACACAATGTACATGTATATCTATGAAAAGGAATTGAATTATCATGTACTTAGAAATGTGTTATAAATTTATATTATGCGATATGTCCTGAAATATCTCCATGTGTTTTTAAAGAAAACAGATGTTATGCTCACTAAATATATGTAAAATTTGCCATTTTAATGATTTCCTTTGAAATTTGTGTTGTGTAGGTAAAACAATAAATGAAATCCCAACAAAGCAAATATTACTAATTTAATTCAAATGATTTTTGTCAACCTTAAGACAATAAGAATATCATATACAATACGTTACATTAGGGCACATTAGGACCCAATGAAAACGTCAACAATATGATATGGCTTACCTGTATTTGAATTAATTTAGTTTTAACGCCTCTGTTACTAATATGATGTTGTTCAATTAGTGAACGGACTGTGATGATTTAGTTCTGCTGTGAGTCCAATTAGCAGATGTCTGGTTATCAAAAGGCGGAAAGAGCAGACAGGTAACTAATAACCCAACACTCAAAGAGTAATAAAGGCTGCACCAATTTGTCAGAAAAGGTTGGTAAGGATAACCAACAGTGCCAGTCATCGTCGTTAAAGGGGCAGTAGCACGTTTTTAGGGGCAATATAAGGTGATGTCATGAAAATGAAAATTAATGGTTCCAAATGCAAGACAATGTATTTAAACTAAATGGAGCAGTAATAATTCAGATATACAATGTAAAGTTTAGTCATGCGATTCCTTTTTCTTACAAAAATTGAATTAAAGGTGTTCACACAAAAATGGCCGCCAATGGATTTGTGTAAAACTTCATACTTTGTCCTCTGACTATGGGTGATTGACTTGTGTAATGAGATTTTTTACACTGTCAAAATAATACATTTCACATTCAACTTACAATTATCAGTGAAAATTTTAAAATATAAAATTATCAAAAAACGTGCTACTGCCCCTTTAACTAGAGGCATTCTTAGAATATATTTTTCTTTAAAGACTTGGACATAAACTTAAACGCTATCAAGTTTTGAAAATTCGATAACTATACGTCTTATGAAAAATAATACTCAATTTGATTCTTTAAGAACAGATACATTTGATTTTGTAGCTATTCAAATACATGTTGGGTGCATAAATTGCAATGTATAAATGTGTTTTGGACAGAATGTTTAGTTTTTAAGTTTTAAATTTATAAGTTTTTGAAGTAATGTACTTTATTTGACATTAATTGACGCGTCATTGTAGTCGGACGTTTTAAACAAGCGAAAGTATGCAACTTCTCTTTCATCTCGTTTCGCAAACATGAAATGATTACAGTTTCAAATTATAAATCAAAGTAGGTTTGCTACTGGAAAGGTTACGTAATCATCTTCCATTCATCTCGTTGATTAAATTATCTTGCGAGTTGATTCGCAGCGCTTCTTTTGGACAGAAGTTAAGTACTGTTAAGCTATTTATTACGAATTAGGATGGCTCTGAAACTGTCATGAAGGTTTTTTTACGAGTAGTCTTAAGAATTGTAAAAGTGTCTAATAAGTGTTTCATGCAAGGGTTAACTAAAATGCATGCTTACTTGTGCGAAAAGCTATATCAAATTCTTAATGAAGCTGAGTATATATAACATTATTTATAAATCAAATGTTCATAATCCTGCATGTCATTTTTGTGAATAGTTTCGTTGTGTTTCATCTATGCTTACTGATTGCTGTAGCACTGATTTACAGTTTAATACTTATAAACACTAACACACTTTTGTCAAGTTATCTGTCTATTCATTAACATGCCCCAATGCATACACTTTAATGCTTTATTAACAACGACATTCAAAACGTCGATTTAAAAAGTAATACTACGTCCACTTATTATTGATTAAAATACCTGATTTTACCTCAAATTGCTCAACCCCTTTGAAAACTTGCTACTGAAAAACATACAATACAGGGAACATAGGGAATGAATGAAACTGTCTTCCTACGCAATGCCTAAAACGCCAGTTTCCGAACTGTCAGTTTTAAGCCTTGCTGCCGACCCTTGAGTTTTCCTTGCTTGCTCTCTAGCATACTATGAGAGAAAGCAATAGTCCAATCAGAATGTAACTGGAAGTTGCTAACAATCGCCTGTAGGGGTGCTGATATCAGCAAATAAAACTCAAGGGTATACAACAAGGCATAAAACTGACAGTTCGGAAACTGGGTTTTTAGGTTTTGCGTAGGAAGATGGAATGAAACATATACATGGTCGTTACAGTTTGAGTTGGATATGAACATTGTAAGTGATAGAAGAACTTTATTTAGTATAAAGGCCACAGGCCCATGTACATTTTATACATTACAGATTATAATAATTTACGGTTTTGGTGCAAGATAATGAAACATTCTTATATTTAACAGGTTAATGGAATTTAAATATACAACTAAAGTAATGAAGAGCGTAACATAAAGGCTTCTTTGATATAGTTTGCATACAAATATAGACAATTTACATTTTCTTTTTGCATTAGAGAAATTAGAGATGCATTACTTTTACATTGAATACTAGGCAAATATTTCATTCTTACTTCTTTATATAAAGGACACAAAAGCATAAAATGTAATTCGTCTTCTAAAACATTTTTACAGAAAAGACAAAATCTAAACTCTCTCGGAATATTGTTTCTCTAGTAAGTGATAGAATCTTGTAAACAATTTTCTTGAAAACAAAATTGATTAACAGGAGATCAGATTTGAGGTAGCATAAATCAATGAAATGTTGAGATAGCATTACAAAGGTTGATTTAGTTATGAAAATCAAAACAGCACTTAAACAAAGTATTTTATATAGGAAACTACTAATGTCTATGTATGTATTGTTACTGTACATATGTATATAATAGTAATTGCAGACCTTTACAGTGAAGATCAGTGTTGTATGTTAAACACCACAAAAAAGCTCTGTTCAACATCACGTCTAACAAATTTAATCATTGTATAATTAAATCAGACAATGAACACATGAAATATATATGAGTGTTTTAGATTATGCAATGAATCAACAAATTGTTTGTTAACCGATTGTTCTCCTTATCTGCAGGTTTCAGACAAACACCGTCTGACCTCGGGTCATTTAACGGGCTTCAAACTATAATTGAGACGCACTAGGCCCATGTCTGTTATCAGACCTGCACTAACAAAGCTTATAAAGCTTCACTGACATCTAATATTATCAGACCCACAGAACCACGGGCTGTAGTGTCCGTCTCTGGTGGTGCTAGCTATTCACCTTTTTTTTTTTGCATTTGTTTTTTTACGTTTATTTTCAAAGGCATACATATAACTCATCAACAATAATAGTTTAACTGTAAATTATTAATTGAAGTGTTTTGAGCGTCTGAGCATTTTTGTATATATCTAGTGTATAAAGTTCTATTTCAAACTGGGACCTAGAAAAACTTCAGTTCCTTGTTGTTTTTCGGCACTTATATCATTCCAAGATTAAAGATTTTATACATAATATATAGAATGTGTTATAGAAAAAGATAACAGGGTTCCAAAGGTAAGTAGATATTAAAATCTACTATACTTACATGTTCATAATTTCATAGACATTATCAATATCCTATGTATGTTCAGCGTTTGTCTGCTTCTGCATGTGTATTCACACCCTACATTTGATTTGTACTTTGAAATATGTTACTGGTACTTTATACTTTGTCATTACATTAGGATATACAAGGTTTTCTCAATAACAAATACGGTGTGTGGAAATGATTAGGATCCTACTTGTTAGCATTTTGAGACTGCGTATGTAAACATCGCCAACTTTTGAGTATGTCTGGAATAATGGACGTTTAACCACATGACTGATGGATAACAGGGATTCAAGTAACACAACTTGTCGATCTATATGTAAGCACCGACAAGCTTTTAATATACGGTGACTGTGGTTTCTGTCTTGATTATCTAGGAGAGATCTGGTCCTGTCATCTTTTGTTATGAGAACTTTAGAGGACGGATGTAAACACTGTTACATGTAGGTTCTCATACTTCCAGGTGTGATGATAGCGTTAACGCATAGATCAAAGAGACTTGTAAGACGAAATTTGCTAGTGCTTGATGGGAAAGAGTAAGCCATTATTGAAAACGCCTCAAATGAAAATTATTTCGGTTTGAAAGGAAGTTAAGGCAAGATGTTGCAAGTAGTGCTTGACAATTGCAACAATTTGCAACGTGAAATGTCCTTTAAATTGATTGTTATTATCATGTTTTTATATCTGAATAATATTCGAATAGCAAGGATTTTAAACCATTCCTTAAATGTAGAATGAACCATAGCAAGTCAATCATATGATATAATACATGGCTATATATTTCTTTGTATCTTTGTATCAGCCATTTTGCATATGTCAAGCATTCAGAAACATATTTCATTGATGCACCCTGCAAGTAATAACGGGTTGTAGTCAAAAGGGCCGAATGTCAAAAGGGCCGAGAACTGCATAGTCAAAAATGCCGAAGGAAAAAGTCAAAAGGGCCGAGGTGAAAGTCAAAAGGGCCGAGCCATTTAGTCAAATGGGCCGTGTTCCAAGTCATAAAGGCCGAACCCAAAAAATGCCAACAAATAACATTGCAAAAATATAGATTCCATCTTTTATTGACAATGTAACAACATTTCAACAATATCTTATTGTCGCACTATTATTGTCCAGCACTATTCGCACTTTCAGGTGTAGAAATACAGTTTTAGACAGTAGGTTTAGACAACATCTTTCTTGATCACATTTAAATATCAAATGGTCCAGTGTGTAATCAAATACTTGTTAAAACTGCTCTGTATATTAAATATGACTTGCTTTATATGCTCAATTAATTCATATGTATTACTTCATATATCTATATATATATTTTCGATTTCATATTGATTGATTTGTTTTTTTAATAAATTACTCATTGTACTTTCAGAGTAGTTGTCACAATGCAATTAATTCATTTCTTAACGAACAAGGTATTGCAGTAACTAGTTACGTATTGTTGTAGAGTCACCTCCATGGTTATATAATAAAATTCAGTTTTTAAAAGTTTCAAAGGTTTACGTCTCTCACTCCCTACACCAAATATACGCCCAATAGATTTCCAAAATTCCACTGGGATTTAATCACACGTATCTTCCAATTTACGTCTTCATGTATAAAATGTAATTGTACTTGTTTTGGTTGCTTTTATGTATCAAATAATTTCCGTTTATACACATATTCATGTTTAAAAACAGTTTTTTCATAGTCGTACATTTACACCATGATTATTCTGCTATGCACATCTCATTCCAAAGCTTACAGAAAGTTTCATTCCACCAATTTCTTTTTCTCTTATATTTGCCATTCCTGTTAGTTGAACTATTTTGTTTTTCATTCACTTCTGTTGTCATCACATAAAGTTCCGATGATTAAAAAAGGAAAATATACTTACTTAGTTATGAAAACATAAATCCAATCACTTAAAAAAACATAGCACAACCCAAGGATTAATTTTGGAATTGATTGGGATCACTTGACTAAGTAAACATATTAAAGCTATCAATGTAGGTTGAATACAATGAAAATAAATTTTTTTTATTTTCGGCCCTTTTTCCTCGGCCTTTATGACTTTTTACTTCGGCCCTTTTGACTTTTTCACTCGGCCCTTTTGACTTTTTTTATCGGCCTTTTCATCCTTCGGCCCATTTGACCAGATCCCGTAATAACACATATATTGTTGACAAAATTGATTAACAGGCATCACTTCGTTTTGTCCAAACATGGTATAAAGATGTTTTATATTTAAATGTTTTAGAATGACTGAAATCGTTATTTATATTTCATAAGAGTATTGATTCTGCCCCAAGTGCATCGTTATTGATGATATAATCTGAGTACAATCTTTACATCTAGTTGTCAACTTATATTACTGCAGCACTTGGAGCTCTAGAAGTCAATAAAAGCCCTGTCAGTGAACAAACCGATGCTGTAAGATCTATACGTTGTATTCATGTAATTACACTAATATTTCATGGTTTGATCTTATGGTGCTGTCTGACTGCTGTTGAAACAGAAATTGATTTCTAAAAGTGTACAATGTACATAGAAACATGCAAGCAGATCGAAGTCCATTAGCAACTTTTCATCTACCACCATCAGTTCGAATTCTGTTGAAGAGTATGGTGACGCATTTATGGACCATGTGAATTTCGATTAGTTTCTTTGGTTTTCAAAGGTTATGTATGATTGACAGAAATAAATCATTTATTGTGTAAGTCTTGTTTTTGCGTTAGCATTTTAATAATCGTATTTTCTTAGAGGCTATCTCGTTAATCTTACTGTGTACAGTTCATGACTGTGAAGGTAATTGTGAAGATGCTTGACATCACTATAACTAACATGCTTCTATCATTCAAGGTTGTCAATTTGTAACAAAAGCATTAGAGTAATTGTTGAAATATTTTAAAAACTTGTTTCCTCTATTATTCAAACAATCTCGTGGTAACATTCCACAGATATTTCAATCAATTACATTTGAAACAATTGTCAAAGTTTTGTAAAATGTGCCATCTTTTGTACATGACTCCAGGACAATTCAATAAAATTGTAACGAAACAGTTTCAGTATGTGATCTACCAACACAGATTGTATCAACAAATATACGCACCATATCAGCAGGTTTCACGCTGTTGTATAGGACCACCATGCTATGAATGCTCATTTCATTTTATATACACGTATATACATTCTTCTTTTATCTGCATGTTTTAGACTGAAAACAGATAACCTCGAGTCATTTGACATTCCCCGTTCTCTCGTAAAGAGGGAATTAAAGCACCGTCTGTTAACAAACATGCTTCAGCCAAAGCTTCTCAGCTTCATTGGGACATTTATTACCACACTAAAAACTAATACACGCCAGTTGTCTGTCTCTGATAGTTGGCACTGCCACAGTATATCTTATCTATAAAGCTTAAAGTATCATTCGGTTAAAATTCATGAATTTGATGTCATGTCAAATGTCACTTATAATCTCCTCTCAAGGCATCTTGTGATGTGTGACAAGATGTCTCATTCTATTTCTTAATGTTGACCTCCGCAATAATGACAGCCGTCTCCTATGTCAATATAGGAATATATCAATAAATGATTAATTCAAATGAAACTTAAAATGTTTGAAAGAAAACCTTATTTCACAGAATATATTTGTAGAATATATACATAGAAAAACACTGTTCAAAAATCAAAAGTTGAATTCTAAAGAACGACAGAAAAAGGACCATTCAAGTGACTTTTCAGGACAAGTATGTTGGTCATCCTTCAGTTTTAGTAATGATATCAATGTACAACTGTCAGCAATCCTTCTTTGTATACATACTGACTGGTAATGAAGAGAGCAATCAGGTCATCTTATAACGTATCTGCAAACTGAAGAGTTTGTGTAATCTATCTGCACCAATGTCCGACTTCCAAGAATAAGTGAATAAAGATTACCTATGGAGTCTTAACAGGTGTCGATAGTGAAACAGGTGTGTAATGTCACTTTTCTGGAACGTTCTTACTGCATGTTTATCGAGACTATCAAGTGTATCTCTGGTGCTTATGTACTTATTGGGTTATTTCCAGCGATATTCGTTTAGCTACTATACTAAGATGAATGTACTATGTAAGAATAATACATTTGAGTCTATATTCCATTTAAGTTATGAAGTCTATAGTGGGATCGATATTACCGAATCTATCTACACAAAAAACTTGATCAAGCACCCCTATTTTGTAAAATGAAATTGGGTGTCCTTTAAATATTGTGATTAGTTTTATGTATTGATCACTCAAGATATAACAATTGCTTTTTTATTGATTATTTGAATGAAATAAAAATCCCTAATATCCCAGTATGTCAACATGAAGGCGAATCAAGTGTTGCAAACTCAAAATTACGTTTCTAGAATATACACTTGAAAGCTGACAAGCTGTCTATGTCGTGCATTTTTTTCTTTTTCTCTGAATAAGGGACTCTTTGCGCTAAAGTTGATACCCATAGGACGCAATTGCGGTAACTGGGACGCGGTGTAAGTCCTACACACAACGATGACGTCACCGAAACGGTTTTGTTTTAATTTGATGCTTCGCAAATTAAACTTGCAGAGTGTACTTCACTTCTGACGTCGAAATAAGTATTTCATTGATATCCACAACATGTAAGTATCATATTTGAGCTAAGACAAATGATTTTCTAACGAATGATGTATCTCTTTTTTTCAATAGCTAAATTATATCACGAGTCAAATGCAAATATAACGATGGACCTCTTACAGTTGCTTCTTTGTGCGATTTTCCTTGAATTTGTGGGATTCATAATTTTGGGAATATGAAGGCTAATATTACTAAGGACTTACTTATGCTAGGAGGTCATTTACTATAAGACATTATTCCAGTCAAAATAAAGATAAGTATCACATTGCAGCAAACGATATTGATTTTCAGTTTCAATTACAAATTAAAGTGGTTTTTGAATAAAAAATACCAGGTCGTTGTAAGAACTATTTTTCAATGACAGTGAAATGTAAGACGTGTTAAGTTTTCGTTTCTACTCTGCTAGATGATCGTTCTGTCAAAACGTCCTATTTGTTTGCCTGAAAACTTTATTGTTGTTTATTAACGCAACCCTTTTTTTGTTGAAAATGGATGAATACTTACACAAGGTCTTTGGGTTTATATGTAACAAATCTAAACTTAATGTTTTGCTTTTATTTTATTTATTGTTAATGTATTAAGTGTTGGAGAAATTTATATATTTTGAAAGACTTATAATATAAGAAAATGATTTTGATAAGTACTTTATATATACTTTCAAAGAAATTGGTTAATACGATCACGGTAAGATGAAGCAATGGTCACACAACTAACTTTCTCATTTAATCTTCTTCAAAACATTTACTATAAGAATCTTAAAAAACGTGAATAGAATTCAAAATTTTGTTCGCAATAAACCTTTTCGATATGTGATAATAGACATACTTTTTGGTTTTGTGTATTTAAGAATATCATGTATACACACACCTACACATGTGCGCCCTATGTATCTCTCCAGACACTTTGTATTTAGTTGACTGAAAAGGGTGATTCTCTTCTAAGTAAATACAGATGTTGCACACCTCAGAAGTCCACATACACATCATGTAAATGCTACATGAATATTAGCCGCTTGTATATTTGACAGCACTGTCGGAAACAGTGCAAGATGTGCATACACGTTCCATGCATGTTGCTATTCAGGGAATCTCTAGCATTGGTTTCATACATGAACGTGAATCATTTCTACCACATGTTGCACTGTGTGGAATGTGAGATGTTAGCTATTGACAATGAATTTGTTAGAGATCTGCAAACAAACAATAGATGTATGATAAGTCCTTTAATATTTTCATACATTAGAAGTTTTATTTAAAAAATAGATCTAATAATGCATATCTGAACATTGAATTAATTTGTACGATATTAGATATATGTATAGATTTAGTATATGGCCATTAACATTGTAAAAGCAACATGATGTCTGATCATTGACAAGAGTGAATGCCCATAATTTAAACGTTAATAGTAATATTTTTCTTGTCTTCTCGAATGTTTATTAGTGTTTCTTTACAGAAACGTAACTTGTAAAAAATGTTGAGACTGTAACGAAACGTTGCTGCAAAAAAATATATGTAATCTTCATTGATCTCGTTATTGTAAATATGATGAGACATACTGAGATGCTTGATGTTGTTTCAGTACATTATTGATTTATGAAAGTCAACAATATAGACAGCAACATGTAAGAAGATCGATGTTACACTTTCTTGCAGAAGTCTTAGACAATTAAACAAATATTTACGCAATGAACTTCACCATTCCTTTTCAAACATGTTCTACATATTAGAATGCAACTCTAGTTCGTCTTTAAATTACACTCGAGTATCTGGAAGGGGTTATGTGCCTCCCTGTTTGCATTAGGTCCTGATACGACGTATGTAAACACTGGTAGGTTCTGAGTATGTCTGGACTTGATGATACTCTTAACACATGGCCGATAGATCACAGGGTTGTAAGTAAACCCTCGTCGTTTGTCTGTGGGAGACAACTGGTGTTTTGTCTTCATTTTAGGCGACCGAATTACAAACACTGGCAGTTTTAAATATAACTCATAGAGATAAATGTAACCGAAACTAATCACAGGGGTTTTATGTAAACTCACCTTCTATACTGTTGAGGAGAGACAATGAATGTGGGTAATATTTCAATGATTCAATTAAAACCATCATCATTCTCTTCAAGAGAGTGAGTTACCCCCCCCCCCCCCCCCCCTGAAAGATTTACCCAACTACTATGAAATAGATGTCATCTTCTGCCCAATAGGATCTCTGTATATAGATTGGTAATAAGTTATAACGAACATCCAATATAAAAAGGATTTATTGAAAGCTGTCGGATCCTCTAGAAAGGTGTGCACTCTTTACTATCGAAAAGATATCAATACAAACTGTTGAATTTGGCAGGTATAAGAGTGTACATCCAGTTAAAAGGTAACCATTTTAACAGCTGAGAGGACTGAGTGCAATGTGGATGAAGTGACTTAACCGGGGAAATAACTCAGGATGACATCCAAGTCACAAATGTTTGGTCTTTCGACCGGGATTCGAAATCAAATAAACAAAGATTTATTGGGGCGTTAAGCTAATATGTGTGAAAACATTGTTTAAGTATGTATTTTTGTCTCTATTAGAAATGTTTTAGTGACCATCTAACACAATATATTAACAAAGTGTATAGAAACACTCAACTTTCTATAATTCAAGCACTATACACTAGGTACATAATAAATATGTGGAGCTCGGAATATTCAGTTTGTGGAGATGATATATTTGTAGTCCAATTATTTAGTAAGTTACGTAGTTGAAACTATTTCAAGTAACAAAACTCCCCTAGAACAAAATGCTTCATATCTGCATGTTTCAACTGGAACATGAGAACCCGAGGCCACTGCCGGGTTTCAAATTCTCATTGAAGACATAGAGTCTTTGGTGTTATCAGACCTGCATTAACCATAGGTGCTTAGCCTCACAGGAATCGTTTTGCAGACTAATAAAGACACAGAGTTAGAATTCTCTAAGCAGTCATAATATCATGTTTGATGTACAATAACAGACACGGTGAAAACATGACAGGACATGAACTTGACGTTCAATAAGCTTTTCTCATTAAGATAACATGATAACCCTAGTTCATTTCATTACATGTTTGAAATTATATGATACTCTGTCAGTGCAGGGAACTCTCAATCTGTTTACAGAGTAAAAGATACAGTTTATCACTATTCGAGGTGAGTAAAATTCAAAAGTCATGATAAAAAATCTGATGTAACGAATTCTCATCTGACGTCTAAATGTAACCAAGATGACAGGCGGCTTCTCAACTTGAATTTGACTATTTGTTTATAATAAGGAAGTTTTCTCGTGAAATATAAAACGTAAGTAATTTATGTTGCGACATCCGTGATAATATAAACGTTCTACCTCACTCTATGAGATATACATGACTGTAGTCAGGAGAAGACAAATATCATCTATATTTTGAAATTATGTTTATCATGTCACCTGCTTCATTTGTCTTCTGAGAATTAAGCGATAAAGCATGTAGTATATACAGTTTATCTTTCATATGTATTTCAGCCTATGCACTTCCTAAATGTGTTAATTTTAAAACTTTCCCAACAAGAGTTATTATGACCCAGAGAAAACTCAGCATGTAATGATTTCGATCGATCAAGATGCCATGAAAAAAGAGAATGGGATGAAAGATATAATGACACACACCATGGTTTAGCATTTAAATCTTATAATCCAATTTTACATATTAGTTTCTGATGGATACTAGGAGACAGACTCTTCCCGTTAGTTTCAAGGTACATTGTAGCTGTTGATCGATTCTGCTGTTTCCTGTCATCTAACCAGAGGACACAAGCTTGCTAATGCGAATGATCCTAGTAATGTTCAAATTGGTCATAATATTGTACTGGATTGATGTAGCGTGGCTTTCAATCTAAGCAGTGGTGGAATGGGTATACGGTTCGCTTGTCATAAAAAAAAGATACTGTCAATTATTATCAATCCATGTTGGCAGATTCTTAAGGGATCTTTATGGACATTTATAGTTACAAAATAACGGATTTGAAGGTCGAACTAATCAGTGTATAAGAAATGTTATTTTACACCGAGGTCAATCGGTGCATTCGATGGGAAGATTAAGCAGTGAACAAGTTAGGAAGTTTAAGAGTTGTAGGGAGGACTATGTGTATTGATTTTGCATATGATTGACATTTGAGTGATGTTGCTAATGTTTCTAATGCTGCAAGTTATATTCGACATTTTCAACAAATTTAATAACATGGAATGACCTGTAAACCATTGCTTTTATCATCAAACTAAAAGTGTATATCATGTTTATATCATTTTACTTAAAGCAGTTAATCTAACAATCATCAATTGAAATATGATATTTATTCTGTATCAAGACAGTGTAAAATTTAATCGAGTACAATCTAGTACATCTAGTTGAAAAACCAACTTCTATAAATGAAGCAATTGGAGGTCCCGAAGTTAATAAAAGCTCTGCTTGTCAGTGAAACAACCGATTCTGCAAGCTCTACAAGATGTTTCATGTATAAATGTAATTACTCTCATATTTCATGTCTTGATATTATGGTACTGTCTGACTGCTGTAGTAACAAAGATTGATTTCTCTTTGATGACAAGCAAATTCAAGGCAATAAAGTATTAATGTTATTATTGTTATTATAAAACTGTGCACTGTAGAAGTGAGGTGAGCAGATCGAGCTCCAATGGCATCTTTACAATTACCTACACCAGTTCTGTTCCAACGAAGAGTACAATGAAGCATATATGATTCCAATATTTTTGTTGATAGTCAAAGGTCATGTATATTGATAAATTGCTTATTGCATTCTTAAACGTGTTTCTAATAATATTGAAAAATATGACTTTCAAATAAACTTGCTTATGTTCAAGGTCTACTATATTGTCAGTTTCAGGGATATTTTAAAGGGGCAGTAGCACGTTTTTTGATAATTTTATATTTCAAATCTTTCACTTATAATTGTAAGTAAATGTTAAATGTATTATATTGACAGTGTCAACAATCTCATTACACAAGCCAATCACCCATAGTCAGAGGACAAAGTAGGAGGATTCACATAAAATTCATTGGCGGCCATTTTTTTGTGAACACCTTTAATTCATTTTTGTAAGAAAAAGGAATCGCATGGCTGAACTTTAAGTTATATATTTAAATAATAACTGCTTCATTTAGTTTAAATACATTGTCTTTCAATTGGAACCATTTATTTTCATTTTCCTGACATCACCTTATATTCCCCCTAAAAACGTGCTACTGCCCCTTTAAGGAATCATCTCACACATTTCAATGTATAACATTGCACTCTGTTGTGTACAATATTCATCGTTTGCACATGATACCAGGTATAGTCTATCAAATTGTTGATAGTCAGTTATCTACAAATAAATGTTCTATGTCTGCATGTATCAGGCTGTGGTATGTGTGTGACCACCATCCTATGGGTGCTTGTATACTTCTAGGTGTTTCATTCTAATTGTTGGCAGTTTATGACTGAGGTAATTGATGATTTGATGATATGTGTCAAACGTAAGCTTCCATTAAGTTTTCAAATTGCTATAAAAGCATTAAAGTGAATATTGAAATGTATTACTTTTTCTATTACTATCAAAACCTGTTGATTATATTATCATGAATAAATATGTTGCTTATGTTAAACGTTCTAGTATTTTGTCAATTTCAGGAAAACTTAGTAACACACATATTTTAATGTATTACATTGCACTCATTTGTCAAGTTTTGCATAAAAATGCTGAGGAATATATGGATGACATCTTCTTTGTTCATTGTATGCGATGTTTCGACACAGATTATTGTGTCGTTCTCAAGCAGAGAGAAGGACCCAAGAATATGTGTCGAAACGTCGCATACAATGAACAAAGAAGTTGTTATCCATATATTCCTCAGCATTATTGTCATTCCAAATTTAAGTTTTGCATATGTCTTATCTTGTGCACATGACACCATGTCAATCCTATCACATTGTAAATAGTCAGTTATCTACAAATATATGTCCTCTGTCTGGATGTTTCAGGCTGTGTTATGTAACCACCATGATATGGATGTATGTATATTGTCTTGGAGACATTTTTCTTTACATCTGCAGGTTTCAGGCTGAAAGAGATAACCTCGGGTCATTTGGCGTTCTTCATACTCTCATTAAAAGGTAATAAACTCTACGTCTGTTATCAGACGTACATAAGCCAAAGTTTGTCAGGTTTCTTGGAAGCTTTATTACCAGACTGAAAAAAACATTAAACCGTGTGTTGTCTCTGACATTTCAAACTATCTCTTATCAAAAGAGCTTGAATTATGGTTGGCATTATGTTAAGGCAAATATAATAATTTTACTTTGTTACCAGTGTTTCTTCTAAAGACATGTTTGCCGTTTTGTGTGACATCATAACACATATAAAGATATATCATATCATTTCTTGACGTTTCTTTATGATAGTGGTACCTTAAGCTCTCATAACCTACCCCATTATGGTATAACATGATTAAAATCATGTGTATATTTTAAAATGTTTCATTTGATTAAAAACTTGTGATTGAAATGTCGGGACAGAAAATTATGTTTAAATTTTATGTAGAATATATACGTAGAATTGAAAATATAGCGATGATTTCTTACAGTATACGTAGATACTAGATATGTTTCGTAATGATTTTTGTGGCTCAGAATTATGTAATAAGAGACATAATTCTTCCTATCTGCACGTTACAGTTGGAGCATGATAAGCCGAGGTCAGTGCAGGAGTTTAAATTCTCGTCGATGGGACATAAAATCTCGGAGTGTCATCAAACCTGCATTAACCTTAGGTTTTCAGCCGCTCAGGAATCTTTATTACCAGTCTAAAAAAAGACTTTGAGTTGAAATCTATCACTGCGAGCAGCTAAAGAAGCATGTTGTTATTTATCTTCGATTTACAATAAAAAATACAGTGAGAACGGTAACATAACATGAAGTAGGTATTCAATAAGCTTTTCACGGGAAATAAAGTCTCGGAGTGTTTGTATTGCTGTATTGCTGTATTACTGTATTACTGTATTACTGTATTATTTGTATGACTTGTATTAATCAAAGGCTCTCTGCTGCTCAGGATCATTTACTTGAGACTCATTCTCAGACAAATTCAGTAAAAGGGCATATTTATAATCCAACTATTTGTACATGTGTTCAAACTATATTAAGTCTGTGCGTTTGACATGATTTTTGAATGAGTGTCCTGAATTTAAAAACATTCACAATAGTAGACGACAGAAATAGACAGTAAAAAACATTGTATGTGATTTTCTAAAGATGGAAAAAAAGCAATAAAAATAAAAGTTTAATTATTCATACCTACGGTGGTCGTTTTAATTTTTAAAAAAACCCGCCAATAATGACCTATTAGAGATATAAGAGTTTTATAAACTTATGTTAGATTTTAGTTTTGATGAACACTAAAAGATGCAGTCTCCTCGTCAGTTTCAAGGTTAATCGATTCCCTGCAGCACAGAGTGATTCACGTCTTTATTGTTTCCTGTAATCTAACCAGAGGACACAAACTTGTTGAAGCAGAAACTCTTCTAATCTTCTATTAGGTCGTAAAATAAAACATTAAACATGTGACTTTCTCAATAAGCACTGGCAGATAGTGTATTAGGTTTGTTTTGTCGTTTGAATGATATTTTCAAGAACACATTCTATCCATATAATCAACTGTTTTAGATTGAAAATACCAAAATAGAAAATGTAACTAAACCCATTAAGAAATATATAAATAAATAGCATTTGCTTTGCAGGGATCTGATTCGCTGAAGGCCGTCAGAGCGATTCTGTTCATACCCGTGTAAACTTCATTTCGTGACGTCATAATACATATGACGTCATATCTAGCCATGCCCCCGTGGTTGTTGTTAAATTGTGTATTTGGAGAAACAGTATGTCTTCAAAACAATAAGTATAGGCAGATTTATTTATAAGAATTGACTTCGAAATTTAAAAAGTTTATAGAGGTATAAACTTAAAACAACAGTGCAAACTTGGCATAAATCCACTACGCGGATTTACACAGTTTGCACAGCGGTTTTTAAGTTTATACCTCCATAAACATTACAAATTTCGAAGTCAATTCTTAAATAAATGGAGCTGGGTATAGAGAAGATATTAAGGTACTCATAAATGTACCAGCTTTTAGTATTATATCTTCTTTAATACGTTTGTTTCGTCTCGTAAGAATCTATTCGATTTTACAAATACCCGTCTTTAGGATGAATATTTGCATTAAACAGGATGTCTTGCTATTACATGTGTCTGGCAGAAACATAAGTAACTCGAATTTATCAAGACAAGTCATTTTCCTTTACCACATTCTTGAGCTACGCTAATGGACATAATGGGGACTGACTGCAGACAAAGTGGTCCTGAATAAATAAACCAGTAGTAAGCACCTGGTGCCTGTCCTCGATTACTTTATGAGCTCATTGTTGGTACAAACACAATAGTCCTATTCTTGATTGACATCATTTCAATTGTAATCACCTGAATTGAGAATAAGATAGGTGCAGCAATAACATAACATTAAACATATCAAGTCTCCAGGTCCATGGAAAACAATTCAGATCTAAAAGACATCTTTTCTCTTTTTCAATGAATGTTTGCAATCAAGTCACCGTATATCATTTACGGTTTAAATAATTAGTCCTTGAACTTTTGACTTTTTCATGACTTATATATGCTGTTACATAAGGTAATGGAGCCATTAATTGTCCAGGTTTTTTCACCTTACCAGCCGTACAATATTTCAAATTAAAGCTGTTTGTTTTTGTCTTTCTATAAGTTAAAATTGATAAACGCCTTTAGCCGTACAATATTTCAAATTAAAGCTGTTTGCTTTTGTCTTTCTATAAGTTAAGATTGATAAACACCTTTAGCCGTACAATACACTCAATTGCAAAAGAAAGTATATTTGTTTATTTTCCAATTTCTAAAATAACCTCAATGCGCAAATAATATTATATATACTGGTGACATGTGCCCAAGTATAGAGAATGATAAACAAGTCGCCGAAACGAAAACGACGTCAAGATAACGCTACCGGGTCAAAAAAAGCTGAAGCACGTTTTCTCGTGCTATGCGAAAATGCACATGCAGACCTTTAGTATAAAGCGGACGTTTTGACACGTTTCCATGCCACTGAACAAAAACACTTCAAAGTTATGCCCCGTTTGAGTCGAGAGCAGAGAGAGAGAGAGAGCAATAGGTATGGACAGTATGGGTGCTTCACAAGCCCATATTGCTAGAATGTTCGGGTGCACTCCCCTGACGATCGCAAGATTGTTACAGAGGTACAGAGCAACAGGGCGCTCCCAAGACAGGCCTCGAAGCGGAGGACCACGTTTTACCAACGCACACGAGGATCGCTACATCCGCAACCTGCACCTGAGAAACAGATTCTTGTCGGCACCGTCAACGGCTGCAACAGCGTTGGCACATCGCATCAGCGTATGGACGGTCCTCAGAAGACTAAGAGCAGTGGGAATCAGAGCTCGGCGTCCCTTCCGTGGCGTGGCGTTGACCCAACGTCATGAACAGAACCGGTTGCGTTGGGCGAGACGTGTTCTACGCTGGCAAGCCCGAAATTGGCAAAGAGTACTTTTCAGTGATGAAAGCCGGTTTTGTTTGTTTAGAAATGATGGCAGAGAAAGAGTATTTAGACGGCCCGGTTAGCGATTGGCACAAGCTTGCATTCGTGAGGTTCACTCTTACGGCGGAGGTAGTGTTATGGTGTGGGGAGAAATCTGTGGCGTTCAAAAAACAGACTTGATCATAGTACGGGGAAATCTGAATGCAGATGAATACAGGCGCCAAGTACTAGAACCAGTCGCATTGCCATACATGAACAATCGGCCGGGAACAATGTTTCAGCATGACAATGCACCAGCCCACACAGCAAGGGCCACTCAAGACTTCCTCAATCAACGTATTGTCCATGTTCTTCCTTGGCCTGCATGCTCGCCGGACATGAACCCAATTGAACATTTATGGGAGGAGTTAGGAAGACGTGTACGAAGCCGCCATCCACAGCCACAGAATGTTCACCAGCTTGAACAAGCTCTGACAGAGGAATGGCGTCGAATCCCTGATAACGTCATCAGACGTTTGACGACGTCGATGAGGAGACGTGTGGTGGCTTGCATTGATGCAGCAGGCGGTCATACTCGATACTAACATTCATATTGTCACGAAAATAAAGTGTTAAACTCCTGGAAATATCATTGTTGTTTGTTCAGGTATACGTAAAACATGTTATTTCTGACCCCAACGTATTTGAGACATGATCATTTTCGAACTTCTTGAATTAATGGCAATGTTTGTATCAATATTTATACTCATTTAACTCATTGGCAAAAAGCAAAAGACTACATCCAAATATCTGTCAAAGTTTATTATATAATCAAATTTTAGGATGACCTATAGTTTCTTTTGCAAGTGAGTGTATTTCAAATTAAAGCTGTTTGTTTTGTCTTTCGATAAGTAAAAATTGATAAACGCCTTGATAATCCTAATTGAAGACATGTGTTTTCGCCATGGCAAAGACGTTCACATTTGATGACATGTTCGCAATTTACTCAATATCGAGCAAATGAAGATAAAAGAAAATAATCATAGTAACAAGGAAAACGTTACGATTTCTTCAAAATTATGTTTACTGATCTGATTTCATCAATGTCATTGTTATGGAAGACCATTATACAATAACCTTAAATTTTTACACTCCTCAACATGACAAACTTTCAACATGATGATATTATGCCAACACATAAATCTACCTTTATCACAGTGATTTCATTTGATTTGACCGTGTTTCAACACAATTATAAATAAATATCCCATAATAACAACATAGATTTAAATGAAAGATAAAAACTTTTAGAATAATATTAACAAACATTATCACATAAGTTTAATAAAATTTGATTTAACACGACCAGCAGGCTCGATAAGTAGCCTCATATATATGTTTCTTTCTTTAGATAAAACATTTTTCCCAACAAAGAATGCTATAAAAGATTTCCGAACATGAACATATATTATTCTTTTAGCACTAAAGAGGGTTTTTGTGTAGTAATTATACCAACATTATTATTCTATATCATGACAAGACAAGTTTTAAAAATAATGATCATTAAGTAAACGATTTTATCTGAAATTTATGTTTAATATGTTGACTTTAAAAGCCTTTCAATTCCTGAAATTAAGGTTTAAATACAACAAATGTCACTTTGCAGTCAATAGATCTTTGCAATAGCAATACTGTCTAAGATGAGGAAACTGGTCTTGTATACATGAAGGGTTGGACCCGTACCTATTGATACGACTTATTTCCTTCTCATTTATGATAATTTCACTATTGTTCAGGGAATGTTTAAGTGTAACTTCAAAGTGCCCGTTGCCCGGCGTTGTAAGGAATGTAACCTGATAAAATTCCTCGTCAGATTTTGTTCTCCCTGATAAATCAGCGACCCGACCATCATAGTCGGAACTTTGTTTGAATTTTAATACTTTTGAATTTGTTGATATTTTAACCGACCTAGTCACAGATTTAAGTACCAAGTAGGCACAGTTTGTTCTCTGACCTTCTGTGTAGTCGTTGATATACTCAATAGCAGCAGACACGGCTGCCTGCACAACCGGATGTGAACTGTTCACTTCCTTCCAGGCCAGACATGCGCACCAGTGAGGTTCTATTCCAGCATGTGCACATGTCCTCTCTTTTGGAATTTCTTTAAAAATACTGATACCTCTCTGCTTGATGTCACCAATACCACCCCCTGTATAATTCAATATGTCATGAAATGTCGCATGAACATCAAAAGGTGTTGTTAATCGGTTAGCATTTGTTCTAACATTCTTAACGATCTCTGGATACTGTTTCTCAAACCAAGGAGGAAACCTGAAAGCAAAATATGGCATACGTTCCTCAACTTTCCCTTGTACAGTTGCCCGTACATCTGAAAACCTTGCTCCATGGTCACTCATCATCACTAAGATAGTTCTATTGAGGTATCCATTATTCTCCAGGAATTCCAGGAACTCTTTGGTATCCTTGTCAACCACTTGCACCATGTTGTTGTCATCATGACTCGTTTCCGAATGAAAGCCAAACATAAACTTTCTCTTATTCCCATACATCAGATACGCATCTTTAAACCATTTCTGAAAATTCTGATGCCTGGGTACTGATCCTAAACAGAATTTCTTATTCCTTCCATACATCCTTTCAGCTGAAAGATAATACGTCCTCATACTATGATCCGTTGGTTGATGGTCAAATCCTAACATTCTCAACTGGAAGGTTCCAATGAAAGCCATATCCTCGGCCCATAATGTTAAATAGCCATTCTTCTTGAAATCTTTCCATATCCATGGGTGATTATCAACAGGGTTAGCACCAAGTTTCCCCCTTCTAGCTTCAGGCAATTCCTCTTCTGTGTTACCTGTGAGAATAGGTAGAAGAGCTTGAGGTGTTCCATCTCCAACAATGTTGTATCCCTCAAGTTCTATCCCCCCTAACTGTTTTAGAAAATACTCCCTTGTTTTTGGCAGAGTTCGAATCCAGGTCATTCTAGACAAGGAATCGAACCCGAACATAAGCACATCCAAATCCAAAGCATTCTTTGACACTGGCTTTGTCTGGTCTGACCACGCATGTAATGTTTTGTTGTACGCTATCCCAGAGTGAATATTGAAATATCTTTTCCCGTGAATTGACACACATGCTACTTTGAAGAAATCAGATCTTAATGGCGAACCATCAGGCATGGGTTTTATGTGGTCTGTATGTCTTGCCGAATAATCATTTGGGCCTCTTACTATTGGAGCATATTCGCATGTGATTTTACCATACCTCCTCCTTGCCCTTTTCGATATATGGAATGTTCCATTTGAAACGTACACCCAATCCTCATCCTTGCCACAATCTATTTTGGGTACTTCGTGGAAGAATCCAACAACCGAAGGGTGGAAAGGGTCCAGTTGAGGATGAACACACATCTGCCCTGACTGTCGCCGAAGATTGTCATTAAACACAACAAGTTTGGCCACATCACTGTCAATCTCAACTTCATCGCTTTGAGGGAAGAATAATAGGAGAAATGATATCAAGAAACATAGAATGATTAGGATCTTAGAGCGTCGTCTGCATAAACGAGAGAGAATCATTTGGATTATTTTGTACTCCATTTTCTAATGTATTTTCCTGCATCCCAGGAATATTACACTCACATCGATGAAGTCGTTTTATTGCCAGACCTTCACAACTTCAAACTGTCTTAGATATTTGAGTATCCTACTCCTTACACATGTCCTCAAATCTGGGATATCGTTCCAATATTTACACTGTATATGATGTAGCACCGTTCCCATTTCAAACATTATCGATCTTCTAAGTCTTTTTTCTTCATCACAACAACTGATAACCTTCCTCTCAACAGTCTGTAGTCATTATTTTTCTGAAATACAAGAAAAAAATATTAGAACATTATAAGCGATGTTAAATCATAACAAACTTTTTAAATTTGAATACCAGTAAATGTGATAAATTAACGAATCCGAATCTCCTTTTAGTAATAATGTCGAGAGATGCAGGTACCATTGTGAACCTGGCCATAGGCATTACATATCAATTTGGCAGTTTATGATGGAAGTAGGCAGACTAGGTTAGAACGAGAAGTGGATGGGCATGACTTGAATATACTGAGGAAATGAGTAACAAATTGGTCACCTTAACAGAATATCAATACCTGCAGAGACGGGTCAGTAAGGAATCTTCAAGTAGTGAAGATGGAAGGGAATTAGCAGGGTTTTCATTAGATATTGGATTGACATTTGGAAAGTGTGTTACTCAGGTTGTACAAACATTGAACTACTGTTACATGTAACATCTAAAGAATCTTCCAGTTAATTTGTCAGTGTTGGTAAATTTATGATGCAAAGATGTTTCTTTTTTAATAGGTAAGACCCATTTAAAACGTAATGCATACTATTCAAGTGACCAGGAATGTGGCTATATAATTACTTAGTTTTTATGCAAATATTATGTAGTCAGAGGAAGTTTGGATAATGAAAGTACATGAATGTATCTTGGAACTTTAAAAACAGAGCTTCGTAGAAAGAGCTTGTAATATGTATCAAAAGATCCTGTTCATCGTCTTTACAAGGAACATTTGGCTTTGGTTAGCGGTAAGGCAATTACTGTTCACTCAGAATAGAAATTATTTATGCAATTACATTTTATGCCAGTCGTAGCGTCCAATTACGCTGTCAACAAAAGAAAGAAGGAAAATAGAGCTTCCAATTTTCACGATTATAGTCTCGTGTTTACAACTAGGGAAATGTCTTGGAATCATCTTTACCGGCTTTCTTTGAACTTTAAGTAGGGACTATTTGCAGACACTATTCAATCTAGCCTTATTGAACAGATGTGAAAGCTTTTCTAGAGTAGTATTTAAATTATATTCATGAGCCTAGAGCAATGAAGGATGTACTTTGTTTTAATGGTAGCAATGAGGATACTTACAATGGGATTTATAAATATCACAAAGTAATTTTAATCCATCTAATACCGCAATAAATGTGTGAGTATATGGGTATAGGGACTACACTTTGTTAAGACCACTATTCTCACCCCTGGTTGTATTTCAAGCCAAGATGATATAAAAGACTCATGTTCTATTTGGAGGAAAGGCGGTAATTTGTCTGAATATGAAATAGTAAGTCAGGCATATGCTCATCAGCGTACTAACGTCGTCTAACAAGAGGGATCATTATTTTGATATTCATAGAGATCATAGCAAGTAACGACAGATCGATATCAGTAATTGGCCACTTATCTTGACCAGGGTCCAGACGGTCTAGGCATGAAAGGGATTGCAAGCAAATGACAAGTTTATCATCTTGGGCTGCAGTTAGCTTCTTTCTGCAGGAGCTCTTTCGATAAAATCTGTATTCATAAATACAGACAGTGTTATCATGAACGAATTGTCATGGAATGACGAGAAAATAATTGCATATTTACGAGCATTTACTGAATCTTTTTCTAAGAAGTGATTTCCATACGTTCAAGGAAGATAACTTAGCTGTGCTTTAGTTCGACCCATTTTGCAATTCAACGCCTCAACATGCACTTAATAAACAGTTTCAACTGAAGGAATCATATATCCACTGAAAGTTTTATAAGGTCCTACGTAATTGAGTTTCGACAATTGTGTCTTTTGTGTGATTCTGATTTCGACGTATTCTGCTAAAGCTTCATGTTGTGACATGGAAAAGATGTTCAAAGGCATTCTATCCCTTATCAACTTTCATCTAAGATGTTTACAAATAACCCCATTTAACCGGTTCAAATATCTGACTTTACAATTTTACCATTATTGTAAAATGTATAAATAAATACCCAAGAAGACATTTGTGTTTATTCCAGTTAATGTAGCGGCTATCAAACTACATGAAAATGTTTTCTTAGGTGCCGAGAACGTGCATTTCCAGCTATTAACTAAACCAGAAACCACATAACAGGTGGAAGCTTAATTAAACCGGCAGATGTGGATCATCTAGAAGGTACATTTTCCCGAAATAACTTAGTCGCATTTTGGAGGATTACTGCAACATCTATCGACAGCGTGAGTCATTCTTGGTAGCTTATATGCATATGGTGTGCATCTTCACTTCGACCAATGGAGATGGTAAGTCCTGGACTATCCGGCATGATTCAAGATTAGAACAACAAGTCTCAAACATGTTACTATATCTTGAAAGTAAATGATGATATTATTGTTTTGCTGACTTTAAGTTGAGCTTATAAACAAAAGATATAAGGGGTAGTTGAATTTAAAAAAATAAAGATTCACCTTTATCATCCATATATATCCAATATCCCTAACCTATGTTGTCAAGTATATTTTCACCATCAGAGAGGGAGAGCGCAAGGTGGCATGATTACTTAAATTGATTGATAGCTAATTGCACGCAGACATAATCGGGTAGCACATTCCAACATTTAAAATGTTTACAAATCATTTAAATAACAAAAACCTGAGACATATGCATCTGTAACACATTCGCTTATGTTCCCTCATGGATATATAGTTTATGATGTCGCAGAACAGTATGACTGTTATCACAGTAATAGTGTTTTCATTTAAATTGATATAAAATAAGAAGGTATCTTAGATTTATTTTCAAACATTTTCTAATCTAATTAATGACCTTTGAATTAAACCAAAATGTATTGATCAAAGACTCGGGCTTTATCAATAGTATGGTTACGAATATATCCTTTTATAGATTTTTCGTTATGAAAGCCTTCATTTCTGAACGATCGATACAAATATATATAGCAGCGAAAATACCTTCGTAAATAACAATACGGATTCGTCTAAGTTTAAATGTTCTGAGAATTGTTGTGGACACCTGAGCTGTAGAAAGCACTATTGGCACTGTGCTAAGTCAACTCTGTAACGGTTGTTTAGATTCGATTATGTCATGGTTCTTTCTGCACTAAATCACTTCGCTGCCATCATAGACAACTCGCCCACTCGACCTGCTGAAGATATTAAGATATCTATCAACGATAAGATCACATATATGGATTACAAAATGAGTCACATACGAAACGCAGCTGCAGACGGTGGAACTGTTGCACTTACTGTTTGTTTGAAAAACACATTGCATAGATGAACATCTGCGATACATATGGCTGTATTTAAGGTTATGTCAGCACGGTTTATATTATCATGATAAACATTAAACATATACCCTAATGACAGATAACAGGTATAAGCAGATCTTCAATATGTCACATCTGTCAGTTATAAAGACTTGAAATGAAGAATTAAAGTGTGTATAGGTACATGGTACAACACGATTTAAGGAAGTATTCATAGGAAAAGAAAAGAGGCAGGATTGATTACAATGGTGTCTCTTGGAATAAATCTATGATCTACAGCTATTAATGTTAGCATAAGATATGTTATTCGTGAAAACCCTACGATGACAAACAACGGGACAGATTTGAAGTGCCTTCACAAATATTCCAGCTCTAATTGCTAGATGAACTTTGGTATTTTTATCCATAGCATTAACTGGATATATCCTACATTTGATCCGAAAACATAAAACCTTTTGTATCAAATTCATTAAGTATTTTCATGAGAGAAAATGAAATTTTACAAATCTACTCTATGTAACATAATGCTAGCATTTCTGTATCAGTTCAACTACCTTCAATCAAAGAGAGAATATCATGTTGTTCAGAAAAACTACGACAAATATTTTCTTCAAAAATTACTAGTTTAAAAAGAACAACTGAGGCAAGATAATCATATCGCTTTACTGTAAATGATCTTGAACACCTCCTCAAAACACATAAAAAGTATTTAAAAACAACCACACTGCAAAATATCTTTTGAATAAAGGGTTGTTTCCTGGCACTGATAAAGTATAGCGATCTTAACGACGACAAAACATTGGATAATGATGGTAAAACATACTTCAAACAATTACAAAAATGAATCACAAATCAAACTATAACATATTTTCAAAATATGCATATAACAACTCTTAGAGTCATAAACAGACAACAGTCACTGAAGGAGTATTTGAAAGCCATAATCAATACAACAACAACAGAAGAAATTGTATTTTGACAAACAATAAGCTTTATTTAGAGACCATACCTCACACAGCTAAAATACAGAGCTAGGGGAGTTCTAGACAAACAGAAACCTTAAACAAACTCTGTGCGTTCAAACAATGAAAGGGAGTATTGAGCAAGGACTTGTTTCTGCTGATGTGTTTCGATTAAGAGTTAGCCATGTCAGTTATTTCCCATGAGAATCTTATGGTCTGTGTGCGTTTAATATGTAGTTTCGAATCCCTTAGATCTCCAAAATACAAAGGCGCATAAGACTAAAGCTTTCCTCTGAAGACCACTGCTTTATATGGAGTATTCCATGCAGTGATCGAAGAGTTTCAACAGAGCTCTCGATTGCCCATTTGTTACCAGTGTATCTGAATTTCTTATAACATTGATTAATACCAAAGCTTTTGTGTTGTCGTTTACGCTGGCGTGAGCACTCGCCTATAAATGGACGAAGCTAGAGGCTAATTTACCAGGCGTTAATAACAATGGAGTGTTTTACGATGCCATTACAAAAGGAACTTTGCTGATAATTTGAACAGTCATTATAGACTTCATTAAAGCTTTATGATTCCCGCGAAGAATTAAAGGGAGGAAATGGGACTGAGAGGTTTTCGTGCGTCACACTATGTTCTAGAAACTTCCTCATGGTGTTCGAATGAAATTTGGTATACCGTTGCTAATGTTTGAATAATGTTCAGAAATTCTAAAATGTTTTTCTAATCTAACAATAACCCCAAACTAATATCACTGGAAGGATTGTTTTCACGTTATAACGATAAAGTACAATAACGACCGTCCATTTAATACTTTTTATATAAGACTACCTCAGATTAACATTTCACCGAGTTCGTCACTAGTATATGTATGACGTTATTTATTACATCTGAGAAGCATCTTACAGGGACAAGTAATAGGGTTTTTTATGCATAGAGTAGAATAAATATACTTGTTCAGGTTAGCATGTGTCATGTGTGTAGCACATTGATCGGATATAGATACTTAATCTGTGAATAATGTTATCAAGTTATTATATCTTCCGATGGTTTAAAGCTTACGATACGCTGTTTAAAACGATTCAAACAATCAGACCACTCTTAAAGTTTCTGTCGTTTATCCTTCTGTCTTATCGACAGTGTATCATTTCCCTGATCCAAAACGAAACGGTTTAACCAGGAAACAAATACACTTTCTTGTCTGTTTAATGAAAGGCAACTACTCCCCGGGCATGTAAACACAAGACGAGGCGAGGATACACTGCTGGAACGGCAAGTGTTTACAGATGTCCTGCTGACACGTGAAACAAACAGTGGCACTGACAAGAACATGGCTTTTGTTTTCCTTGTAATGTCTTACACGAACCTCCTCCAGGGTTTATACCCCAAGTCTTTACCTCCATTAGCTCCATGTCGTCGTTCCAATTAGCAAACTTGTTTGCTGTTCTTGTTGACATGTTAATATTACATAGCTTATTTAAAGGAATCTGGCAAATCATAAAATTGTTTAAATGCAAAAGTAGAAGAGGAAATATGTTGGCATATGTTAATGAAATGAGTGTTGTCTTTCTAAAACTATGTCGAGAATGGCCACGTGTCAACACGATACATCCAGTGAACAGGATACCAACAATAGTATATTATTGTAGTGCTCTCACCTATTCATTTATTCATTTATTTATTTGTTTATGGTATTTGTGCTCGTGTGCGTGTATATGTTGTCACTCATTGTTTTGTATTGTTTGAATGTGTTTACGATGTAACCAAACTTTCCTTCGGGATAATAAACTCTTATCTTATCTTACCAGTCAGAATTCTACAATACCGTTTGGCAGTTGACAGACAGAACAGTTTTCCAATAAAAGAAAAGGATGTTACATAAACTGCTGCACATCTTCCAGACTATGTAACTGCTTCTGTAGCCCCTCATACAATCGATTCATGACACGAGAGTTTCTACTTCAAATGAATAAAAGTCAGACATATCATATCGATGGTATCCTTAAAGCTAGCAAGTAAGCTGTAAATGTTCCAGCGCTTGGACTGCAGCAACTATGATACACGGTATTACTATCAGTTTACTTTCAACAAATAACAAGTGCATAAATCAAGACATGAACGTAAACAAATGTAAATTATAGGGAAGAAAATTTAGATATTATCGAACTACAAACTGAAGACGATAACATCTAATTTATTCCCTCATTTCTATAATGATGCAGGGTATTAAAATACACTGCATTTACGAAATTAACATATTGAATTATCTGGGCTTACCCTACTCATTAGTGGTAGCCAGATAAATAATATCATCTTACCTTTGACTAGGAAGTAATGTTTGATAAATGGATTTGTGTCGAGTCCTTATAAAGCATTTACATTAAACAAAATGTATTTATGTTTCCACCGTTAAAGCTAATTACATGACATGGTAAAACAATTATTATCAAATCCTTAGTATGCAAAACTATAGTCACGTCAAGGTCGCTACAACATTCTAACAAGATTCACGCAATAAATCCTGAATCAAATAGATTATCATCTAATTGTAGAGTAGAGCTAATATGCTCCCTAACATTTGACATTTGATATTGTGATTCACCAGCTAACTAGCAATGATTATTCCGTGTTGTCATGTTATGTATCATCATATTCTTCACTCGAAATGTCAGATAGGTAATAAGTATCTGTTCTAAAACCAAATCACTTTGGAAATGGCAGTCTATTCATTAAGTATCATGTGTGCACGGCAAGCTGAATAATAAAAATAGAGCCATTGGCTCTGTAGCTCATCAGGCATCATATCAAGTTTGCTTTATACAGGCAAGATGAGCTAAAAATTAAACTGATGTTACCTATTGCAAGAAAACCTATAAAAAAAATACAAATCAAATGTATTATTATTCAACACTTTCTAGATCGCCAATATCAGACAGTGAAAGAAGTCCACACTAAAATATCCAAGGAGAAATAAATTTGTCAAAGACTGTCATCTAATGGAGAAAAATAGGTTTTTAAGATTGTGACCCCTGTGACCCCTGTGACCCTATTTGGGGTCATGGGGTCAAAAAACCTACAGTTTAGAATCCCAATTGGCCAAGGAGTCTACATGCAGTCTTTCAGCTCAATAGACCTTTAGGAGCTAAAGATGATGATGAAAATAAGTTTTTAAGGTTGTGACCCCTGTGACCCTATTTGGGGTCATGGGGTCACGAAATCTATAATTTAGAATCCCCATTGGCTAAGGAGTCTGCACATATAATTTCAGCTCTCTAGACCTTTTGGAACTTGAGAAGGAGATGAAAATAGTTTTTTAAGGTTGTGACCCCTGTGACCCTATTTGGGGTCACAGGGTCAACAAAGTTACAAATTAGAATCCCCATTGTCCAAGGAGTCTGCACATAACAATATTAACTCTCTAGACTTTTTGGAACTGGAGAAGAAGATGAGAATTGGTTTTTAAGGTTGTGACCCCTGTGACCCTATTTGGGGTCATGGGGTCACGAAATCTACAATTAAGAATCCCGATTGGCCAAGGAGTCTGCACATATCATTTTCAACTCTATAGTCCTTTTAGTACTGGAGAAGAAGATGAAAAAAGGTTTTTAAGGTTGTGACCCCTGTGACCCTATTTGGGGTCACAAGTTCACCAAAGTTACAAATTAGAATCCCCATTGTCCAAGGGGTCTGCACATATCACTTTCAACTCTCTAGTCCTTTTAGAACTGGAGAAGAAGATGAAAATAGGTTTTTAAGGTTGTGACCCATGTGACCCTATTTGGGGTCATGGGGTCACGAAATCTACAATTTAGAATCCCCATTGGCCAAGGAGTCTGCACATATCGTTTTTAACTCTCTAGTCCTTTTCGAACTGGAGAAGAAGATGAAAATAGGTTTTTAAGGTTGTGACCCCTGTGACCCTATTTGGGGTCACAGGGTCACCAAAGTTACAAATTAGAATCCCCATTGGCCAAGGAGTCTGCACATATCATTTTTAACTCTCTAGTCCTTCTGGAACTGGAGAAGAAGATGAAAATAGGTTTTTAAAGTTGTGACCCCTGTGACCCTATTTGGGGTCACAGGGTCACCAAAGTTACAAATTAGAATCTCCATATGCAAAGGTACTTGTACACAAAATTTCAGCTCTCTAATGTGTATGGTTCATGAGGAGAAGTCGAAAGTGTCAAAAGTTTACGGACGGACGGACGACGGACGGACGCCGGACGACGGGCCATGCCATAAGCCCATCTGGACTTTCAGTCCTGATGAGCTAAATATATGAATATTCTCCTTATGTAATTCACCAAATACTTGATGATAATCGAAATTAAATCATCCCCTGATTGAATCACATGTAAACTTTTAATTTGCCAAAATACATTTAATCTCTTTGACAATAATAACATCAAACATTACAAGAAATAACGATCAACACACTGATACTGACATCAACAACCAATCAAGTAATTAACAATCCATTCTTCATTCTTTAAGATGAGCAAAAAACCTGAGAGAGCTATACTTTCTTTATTTAAGATGTAGCTTTGGCGATCCCATATCTACAGAAACGTAGAAACGGGAAGGTTGGGCTATAATTTTACTCAAAGAAATGGTTATAAGAAAATGGTCTATTTTTGTTTCTGTGAGCATATCGTATGTGAATAATGTTTTATGTGTTATGGTTTAGTTAGACTTATCAAGATGTTTTGGCAAGAAACTTTGTATAGCTTATGTCACAACACGCACCAAGACAAGGCACTAAAACCCCGCCGGATTTTCCTTGATCTGCCTTTTAATCATTCAAATGGCGTTGGGTGTTTTAAAGTAACTATAATCTTCTCCTACAAAACTAGTATGACGTAGTGACCAAACTGACGCTAGATTGACAATGCAAGCATGTATGTGATATGTATGATACCTTTATTTTATGCGGCCAATGGACATATATCTATACCAAGTTCGTGGTTAATCCGAACATTTACCTTGGTTCATAAACATCGGTATCCAATTATTGCTTCGAAATGCAATACGCTTGTAACTCAATCAAAAAGCAATATATCAACATCTTACGAATGCAGAATGGCAAATGTAAATTCTTGAAATGTTCAACACAGAAAAAGGCATCATTCTCACTATCAAAAGATCAGCTTTTATTATAAATGATACATTAAGATCCCCAAAGTACAAGGGTATTAATCAAACCCCACAAACACCGTATGAGAAGAATGAACTAACACCACTGAGGCCAAAAGCAAGATGATGAAAACCACCATACTCTACCTGGATCACGAACTCCTCACAGCGTAACCCAACCTTTATCCCTCGTATCCTGGCTAAACTGTCGTCGCTTTCTCCGCACATCGATCTACACCAGGGTAAATTTGAACGCTCCTCGCAACCCCCCAGAGAACACATAAACCTGTTAGTGGCAAATATCTCGTCCTCTTTATTTAGCCGCTCTGCCCGGCGCATTGAACGCGATGCTGAGGCAGAACAGGCGCTCTTGCTTTGTAACACCCTTCGCTCTAGTGGTCAGCTCCTTGCAGCGAAGCTAGGTCTGTAAGAACGATCTCTGTGCATTGAGCCAGGCTCTACGGCAGTGCCGACGTGTTATCCACTGAGGAAGAGCTTGACAGACGCAATGAGTGAGCCACAGTCAAAGAGACTATGCACAAAGTTGTAATAGTAAGGTATAGCCGTATGTTCGGAGATCTGTCTCTATGCATTGCTGAGTTAAGCCTTTCGGAAGAGCAGATCTTTGTATTCTATAGAAACAGGATAGTTTCTGAACATAGGAAATTACAGTCCCAAGGGGATGCCTTACACATGACTTACATGAACCCTGTCTATGTATGGATGCAGTGGTTTTGAAAGCTATCTTTTGACTTTATTCTATAGTGAAAAGAGCTATATATCAATTTTATTTTTCAGATACAAAAGTTACATGTCTCCACCATTTCTGGGCTATAGAGAAGGGAATTGTATCCAGATTTTATTTATAGAGAAAAGAGCTACATCTAAGCAATGAAAATCTTAAGTCGATAACTTACTTTCTAAGGACAACTTTTAGCTCATGTCAGTTGAATTAAAGGCAGTGTCGACATCTGTGCAGTGCTGCTTACATGTAACTCCAGCTACATGTTGAGAAGAACTCCTACAAAAGAACGATGTACCAAGGCTTCGCGGCATGTTTTTACATTGATTCTTTACATTGAAAACGTATCTAAGCTTATGGTTGTTGGTGCCTGAGTCGTTTCTAAGCATCGTGATCGAAGCTCGGGGCAGTGCCGACCGTTAGATTGAACAGCTCAACAGTTTGTAGAATTATTTATAACACTTCGATCTACTTGACGGTCCTTACGTGCAAAGATCACTTGAAATAAACGCTGATGTATCAATACGAGGTTAGATCACGCACAAGACTCGCTGTTATATTAGGTTTCTATTAGTGTAACTAAAAATATTAACTTTAAAAGGTCTGGGATAAGTGTGCCTTTTGAACGGTGTGGATTTAGACGATAACAACATTAAAATCCAATCAACTATGTACAGATGTTGTAAAAATGAGTAGAAGAAGATAAATGGTTTTCTTTATTTAAATTGATTAACACATTTGAAGATAAAAAGTGCATCCACATTGATTGTTTCATCTTCTTATGTCAGTGCCATGTTCATGCATATGGCAATTGTATATCAATTTCACATTAATGGTATTTAACATGAATGACATAACGTTGAAAAACATAAAGAATTAATTATTATCGATTCCGCATTCAATGCAGGGATATTACCAATGCAATTTATTCACAAGTACCTTGTTACATGTATGTGAAGTATGTAAACACAAAGTATCAAAGTGAAGAGAGTGATGAGGTGGCATACATGGTTCTTAAAAGTAATTGGAGGAACATTTGACTATAATGATCATAACTATACATGTCATTTGGATATTGAAGAAATTAAAGCATTGAAGAAAAACAAGTTCTTATGGATTATCAAGTTCTTTATTGCATGAAATGCGATGTTTCGGTGTAGATAATAACACCGTTATCAAGCAAGTGATACAAGTGATTTGATGTTTGACTTTATACATAAAATGATATGATGTTTTTAAAATTAAAAGCTTTGATGTACATGCAATAAAGAAGTTGATTATCCATAAGAACATGTTCTTCTTCATCAAACCTGCTTCTAAAATGCCTCTCAAAGAAAATATAGCATTGTTTTATCTGGGATCTGCACTAGTGCAAGGATTTGATCATTGCAGTAAGTTTGATTAAACCATGCCAATGTTTACCAATAAGCTATTTTTCAGTTGTTAAAAAGCAAGAGAGCCGTGATGTTGTTAGATCGAGTTGATCATCTCTTGTTTGCACACTTACTAGGAAATATATAGAGGATACTTAATGTTGTTTTACAAATACCAGGTTTATTTCATCGAGTGTCATGGGTAAAGTTGATATTTCACGAGTGGCGCAGCCACGAGTGAAATATCAACTTTACCCATGTCACGAGATGAAATAAACCTGGTATTTGGAAAACTACATTAAGTATTCTATTTATTATATGTTTTTTTAATGAAATGTGCAATTAAAATGACTTTAAACCTGGAAAGTTACCCTCTTTTGTTCACATGGCTGAAAGTAGTTCCGGCACATTACCAGTGACGATATCAGATATCGTCACTGGTCCCAGTGAAAATATCATATATCGTCACTGTTGCCTGATAGACAGTTTAGTTCACTGATAAAACCCAGTATTTCATCGCTGATCAAGTAAAGATTGTTTCTTTCTTACATAAACATTCTGTAAAACAACAGTTTTCATCCAAATCAAATTTGCCCAATTCATGATCCTGCATTTCATGTGTTCCCTGTAGATACTTTTCAATTCAATTCTCCGATACGAACCACTATTCAAACCACTCCGCAATGTCTATACTTATAACAGGATGTCTATGTACGAATGCTGTGAAGATTTAATCTTTGTCTAGAAAAGTTTTTCTGGAAATGTATTTTTTTCATATTTTGAATCATGTATGTGCTGTTCATGATCTTGCATTTCACATGATATTTATCAATGACACATTTAATTCAGTTCCAAGTTGTCCATTATCGAAACCTCTCCTCAGCTTTTATACTAATTAAAGCTTGTCTAGGTGAAGTACCGAGGGTTTCCTCTTTTGCTTTTGACCCCCCGCCAACCCGAGGATAACAGACGCCAGAACGTGTTGTTCCTTCAATGTAGGTCTAACCCTAGACTCTTAGGAAATAACAAATATCTATTAGATTATTGGGAATGTCGATATGTCATGTTCAGTTCTTATGTTGCCTTTGAAGCGTGCACATACATGTTTGATATATGATGGAATCAGACAATCATAGTTTATGGTCCTTTTCTATTGATTAATTATGTTTTATGCTCTAAACGAGATAACGAGTAAACGTCCAAAACCACTTTTATATAGATATAATCAGTAGAAGGTTTTTTTTGGGTTAACCATCTATACCCAAAACAAATTATTCCATTCTTGTATTTGAATTTCTGAGGACATTAACATTATTCAACTGTCAATATACAGAGATCAAAGTAGGATCTATAACACTGATGAAAAAAGGCTATATGAAAACAAAAATTGTATTGAAAGTTTGTGTAACTCAAAGAGACCTAAAGATCATATGCCTTACAGTTCCAACCAAGATAACGTTAATGTGGTGATATTCAATACGAGGAGTCGACGGGACTGACACTATAAATGTTTAGTTGCCAATTACCATCGATCTGCTTGCATGTTTCTGTATACCGTGTACACTCTAGGAATCAATTTATTGATGGAGTAACATCTTCACGTCATATAGCGTGATATCATCGCACCGTGAAATATGAGTGTAATTACGTGAGGAGCTATAGATTTCACCACATCGTCTGTTAAGTACAGCGTTTATGGGCTTTCTTGAGCAAAATACATAGTCATGCCTGTTCAGCATAGTTTGGTTATAGATGATAGCATTTGCTTATTATCTCAATTACGTAGGACTAAATAATATTCTAATTCATCTAACAAGTATATTTTCTTATTTTCGTTTATGATTTTACATACAGCTATGTTTAATGTACTTATTCCACAAAATCGGCCTAGAGCCAGTTAGCACGTTCCCGAAATAAAAATGATGATAGATCAGTAAATAGATATGTCATAAGAGAATGCAAAGCTTTAAACAGTAGTCATGTAATGGTCACTCAAAACATAAACATCTTTTGATCATTGATGAACGATTTCTAAAAAACAGTTTTATCATGAGTAAGAATCAACTATCAATATCAAGAGTAAAATCGTAGTTTGGTAACGGTCTTACCAGCTCTTCCGAATTATTGAAATAGAAAGTTTGCTATTTATATAGCAGTTCCCCAACACCTTCTTCCTGAACTCCACTGTGCACCTGTTATGCTACTTAAACCTGCCCTTTTGATGTAAAGATATCCGATATACACTGTAAGTGCTGAAAACGAACCTTGCAGACCTAGCTAGGTAGCAGTACTGTATGCATACAGTTCATCAGCTGAAACAGATGGTCAGTTCTAAGAAAAATAAAATTTGCCTTCCAAATATGATGAGCAAATGTCATAACTGGACGAGTTCTGTGGGTTTCAATAACGAGTTTGTTGATGGCTTGACTTCAATACCTGCAGTCCAGTTCCAGATGTCATCCTGCTAACTATCCGAATTCACAGACTCGCCGACACCAATGCAGCTGAATCCCAAGCGGCGCTACACAACGACTCAACAACTAATTACATCCCACTTAGACCTCGTCGTCCATGGCAACCATTCATAAAAGTGTCCTGTTCATTATCGATATCGGGAACTCTTAGGCCAAAGAGTTCTGACATCTGATGCAAGGTCACTTTTGTAAACCTTTCCTACACAAGGTTTAAAACAATAAATCAACAACAAAGACATAGAAGTGAACTAAAAATATAAATAATCAAATACAACAAGCTGGAAAACAATCATAAAACTTACTTGCGTGAATAAAAAGTTTAAAATCACCTAATAAACACTGTAGACTTTAGTTTGCACTAGAAATAACAAAACCAAGAAGTAAACATTACTTGATTTATGCATTCTCTCCCCACAGAGGCAGATCTAGTCATGTTGATTTAGCCTCTGTTATATTACGCCGACTTTGTGGGATAGAATGGGAGATGCCTGATTGAAGGTAATCAAAGTTAGTTGTGCAATCAGCGACATTGTTCTTAAGTCATCGTTTTAGCTACTGAAGCATTGTGATATGAACCACCCTTTCCATGCGAGAAGCGCTGTCATTTGATAAAGAAATTTAAATGGATCGTGCTGCGGGTTTTTTCCGCCAGGGGAAACTACCGGAACCCACGGATTTTGGCGTAATAGAACAGAGGCTAAATCAACATGACTTGATCTGCCTCTGTGGGGAGAGAATGGATTTATATTGCACCAAAACTTTTGTTACGTTTGAAAAATAAATCTAGAAATATCCAAAATAATCTAATAATGATACGTAATTAATTTATTTCATAGATAAGCTATTTTTTGGGGGCTAAACTTGTTATGGGAATCCAAGGGAAACGTTTCATAAGTAGAAACCACTGTTAAATTTCAACTGTCTATGAGGACTCTAATAACGCGTCTTATACCTTCAAAATCGAAACCGAAATGGACAACCTGTGAAACTTTGTCTTGAATCGAAACAGGCTCATATTCATGGAGTGCACGAAGTCTGCTAGCCCAAAACATTTACTTCGTGCCTTGCGCTTTTACACGCAAGAAGCGCGTGCCTCGCGCTATGACACCAAAGAAGCACGTGCTCGTACATCATTCATAGTACTACACACTTCATTCATAAAACGGTGAAGGGGCCCTTGCAAGGTTATCGAAAATTTTAATTTTATTTAAAACTATTAATTTTGTGGTTGATTGTACTCGGATTAAGTGAGATGCAAGTCAATCGCACTGGCCTCTAGGACAAAGTGTCCCTGCCATTATCCGATGCATGCCATTTACTATGCTAGTAACTATTACATAACTGCAAATGATGGTTTTGTTCGGTAGACGTTTGTTGGCTGGGCTTTGTAAGATATTATTCATATTCTCGATAGATGTAAAGTGATATTGATTTCAGTGTTATCTTGACGTGATAATGCTGATAGATACAGTATTTTTGTTTTGGAACATTCATGGTGTATTTACCCAACAAACAACTATCGAATATATCTATTCAGCGAGCAACTGTTAACTGCTAGCAACAACGTCGTTGTCCATACAGAAAGACTTCTTTTGCAATAAGAAATGGTTAAATATGACATGTTGTCTTTAGAACTTCTCTTAAAATGACGGGATCGTTTATTGTTAGGGTTTTCTCTCTGCTCGCTAACCTACTTCTTACAGTACCTTCTTCTTTTAGACAGAAATAGGTTATTAATCTTCTGGATAGAAAATTACTTAATGAGGGTGTAATGAGCATCTATATCTGTCTATTGATTTAATTGATTTTAATTGATTTTTATTTGAGGGAAAACTTCAGCATTTGCCGGGTTGATATTACTCGATAATAAGATCAAAGGCGTTCAGGATTGTAAAGAAAAGTCTGTCATTTATTTAAAAAACAAATTCAGCGGGACAAGTAGTCTAAGTTAGAAAACAAAGTTTTATTCTTTGATCACATCATCAGCCAAAATTAAAATTTGTACTTTTCATTTGGGATCAGAACACCAAACAGTTGTGCAACATCGCCATCACTGGCCATTTTAACAAATACGCAAGAAGTTGATTTTAAATAGATGGTGGACTCTAATATATGACAATATAAAACAGTCTGGTGCCAATAACATATAATTGAATTTTATAGCGATTGTAAGATGTACCCGTAGGAAAATTGTTGAAAGTGTCGGTGTACAATACTATATCATTATTAGTGGCTTCTAAACTATCCAACAGCTTCCTTAATGAAAAGGTAAATGGCCAAATAGACTGTTAAGACCACAGTACAATACTGGTGTAATCAATGTGTTATGAAATCCAGCTACAGTTATCAGAACATCGGGTTTCAACTGCCCTATTGAAACCTTGCTATCAATGTTAATGTAGGAAATCTTGTAACACAAAAGGTTTTAACAAAAGGCATCAACGTTTACATTGTTAATTAACTAGTGCAATAAGTGTAATAGTCGTAGTACACGTTTCATTATTTCTCGGCACGGTTTACCTAACTCTTTCACACAGCTCTAGTAAGGGTTATCGAGACCACTGATGTTGGAACTTAGTCCAGAGGCACACTTCGTCCGCCCTGGTAACTAGCTGGTTTCAGGGTTCAAGATTTGGTTTGAGTCCTAGTCTCTCCAACACCCCCTGAAACAAAATATCTATACAGGCGAATGCATGTCTATGTAATTGTAGCTCGTTGATCACCGCAGTTTCTGAAAATGAACATCTTCAGTGGGCTCCATCCTAATTTAAAAGTAAATAGCTTTAAATGTAATTTCATTTCAGAGACTAAAATTTAGTCTTTTTGAGTCCCTCCACCTACCGGCCTGCCTCTGGACTTCATGAAGTTTTTCCGAATTCATATTGAATGAAACTAGGACATTCTCAGTGGAAATTACTAACGTTCATGTTACTGTAAATGTAACAAAATAGCTGAAAGAATGTTCATGCTGAACAATCAATCATTCCTGCTTGAACTTCCCGTGTTTGTTGAACCGATCTACTGTTTGTCAATTCATGCTGTTTCTAATACTCCCTCAGTGTCCATGTTTGTTTTGTTTCTTTGCTAAACTTTTAAAGTGACACAGAGTATCTTTCTTAAAATTTTATTTTGTTTTGATAAGCTACAAAGTGTCTTATATGCTGAATTGCTGATTGAAGTTCATATCTCATCACTGGACTTTCAAATATATCCATTTATACATAATATATCTAAAATGCTTGAATTTATGGAAAAATCAAGAAAACATCTCAAATACGTTTAATATTCAAAATAATGCATCCAATTAATCTACCTATTAGTTACAATACCTAATAAACACTATCGAATCGAATATATCTTCCTGTCAGCTTATGACAAGGTTTCAAAATTACGTTTGGCGAGCCACATTGTCCGGTTTTCGATCAAAATCCCGACTTTGAATGGTCGTATTTTCGCTCTAATGTACTGATTGACCTTTAACTTGTTATTTTCAGTAACAGTTAGTGGTTCCTGATATAATAACATCGACTTCAAAATTTGACATATGTGATCCTATCAATATATACATGTACTCTGTGTCTCTTTAAGATCTTTTTTTTCTTTAAAAAGTACAGAGCTAACTGAATGTTCTACTATCCCAAAAACAATCAGGCATATCTGCTTGATTTATGGTAATTGTACATATGTACTATATTTTGAAAGATAATTATATTCAAATAAGGGTTGATATATCATTTACTTATTTATGAACTTGTACTCGGACTTAATCATTCGTCAAATTACAAGTTTCTCTATTAATGGCTTTGATAATTGTTTACTGATATTACGTTTTGTGACATTCTCATGCCATCCAAGTGTTATGATAATCACAAAATAAGGGAATTCATTTGAAATACTTTTTTCACTACATATGAACAGATGATGAATTTTCCAACGGTTATCCGGAGTAACCCATTTTTGTTCAACACTGTCTCGGAGTATAGGTTTAAAACAAAGAAGCGTAAACTTGGTATGAGGATGTCTCAAATTGATGTTTATCGACGTTATAATTTGCGTGACTCACAGTAGTCAAGATAATGAAGCAACATTTAAAAAATAACCTTATACACTCAATGAGACATGACACTTAATTCTCCCGTTTTGAAAAACTGTTGTGGTTTATAACATTATGATTGACAACTGGGGTGATAAGAACATGTAATTTCACTTTGAAAAAATGTAGCACCAAAGTTCTGTCCTCGTGATGGATGGTGAGTTGGTGACTCGAAGTGACTTCAAAATATTTTGTCGTTTAGGGTTAAAAAGCCAATGGATTAAATAAGTATTTTATTCCAATTCAATGAGCACCAATATCTCTGTGAACTGTGACGAATGTTCCTAAGAGTCGTTCTTATAAAACAACTTGCTATTAGGACATGTGGTTTTATACATTTATATTTGGGTTTAAGCTTAATGCACTGTCAATCTGTTACATTCACATATGACTGCTCAGTATGATAACAATTTGATAAACTCGCGTATATACATGTAAGATTTGAACCAATAAATTAAACATAATTTACTCTCTCCTATTTAACTAGTAAAGAAAACTACTTTAAAACGTTGTTCGAAAAATAATAAAAAATAATCTTATCATTTTGCAAATTTCTCAAGGTTTGTCGTACTTTTAGTTTGGATGAGTACTACTGTTCTGCGACTTCCTCGTCATTTAAGGTTTGTTGTGAGATTGTTTTCCTGTGTTTCTTCTAAATCCGAACATAGCGTGGTATTGGCACATCATGACTCTCTAATATCCTTAAATTGGAGGTGAATTTCGGTTTTTATCTCGTGTCCCGTCCTTTCAGAAAGGTTATTAAGGAGTGATGTTGAGCTCCGGCTTTGCTTCCTATTCTTGATATAGAGGTGACATCTGAATTGTTCTCCTGTTCACGAGTGTTGTGTTTGTATCAATACCTAAACATGTCTTGTAAAGATGTCTACTATGTCTAAATTTTAGCAAATATACTATTGTGTTTTTGATTATCCTTTTTGCGATAGCATAACTCCTAAATAGAACAAGACAAGAATGCAGGTTAGCTGTCAGTTTATTCAAATATTGACATTTCATTAAGAAGGGCGATTTTCAACGATCTTGTGCTTTTCATGATATCATAGTATAAAAACATCACATACTAAGTATATAGAAATCGGACTAAAGCTTTCAACATTCTGTCCAATCTTACAATAATCTAACCACTAACGGGTGAAATATCAAGTTGCAGCTTTGTACACGTACATCCGCTTTCCGGCGTTTTGTGAGATAACTTAGAGGTTTACCATTCATCATAAGTATTTTTACTTTTATGTGTTTACAGTTGAGCAGATGTTGCAAATATATATGTTGTCTTTATAAATGTTTTATTGAAGCAAACAGTCTGTGCAATATGTAAAAACATACTTTATTTTGTTAGCCACAATATTTACGTTCGTTTTGGGATATCTTAAATGCTAACATTTACTACGGAACATGGTTGCAGGCACATCTTATTGGGTGTGCCAAACATTAGTTACTCTTATCTGCAAGTACTAAAAAAGTATCCTCTAAAATGTTCAATACTCAAATAATACACTTTGATCCCCATACGATCTGTTCAATTGAATTATTGACCCCATAAAATAAAAAGCATAAGTCTGTAAACGTTTATTTTTGTCGTTTCTTTATAATTTGAAGTTATTTGAAAGTTCTTGTTATTACCATTTGATTTGATGAATATTGACTTTTTGTTCAGATAAACTGTTTAAATTGCTTATACATGTTTGCATGCATAGTATACCTCATTGGAAAATGTACAATATGATCAATATTTCCCTCGTTATAAGACTGTATTTCACATCTATCATTATAATGTCATTCCATTCACTATAACGTAAACTGTCTGCACAAGATAAGTGACCAATTACTGATATTGATTTGTCCATCTTCACGTGATCTATGTGAATATAGGAAAATTTACCTTACTCCTTACTAGACGTTAATATGTTGACAGGGACATTTCATGTTATGATTGCATATTGATTATTTGATCTGCATTATTGAAGTGATACCTCGGACTGCAATCTAGGGATAAAAAAGGTGCTGCGAATAAGTAGTATTAATCCCAAGCAATACATATTCTGGCATCCAATGGATTTCAATGGTCAAATGAGTCAGTGGTTTAACGAGTAAGAGTGAAAGTATATGGTCACATATAACAACCTATATATTATCAATATGGATGAATATTCATGTTATATATCATTGTTACTGAATTAAACAACAATTAACAAACATTACTCTTCCGGCATCTATGAACATAAAAAACTAACACATTCATTGGCATTTGGTGCGTAAGTTATTTCACTTGGTAATAAAATACCCTTTGTCAAAACATTTCAATGTTTCGGGAATATTGTTGAAACTTAAAAGACAAAGTAAACCATTTTATCTTCCCAATTCATGAAATTAATCAACTGTCAAGGACAGAAAAGTTAATTTCATGTCAGCAGTGTCATCGGCTTGAACAAGTGGTTCGTTTGATTTGCTTTTATTTGTACTCTCTATCAATCCCTCTTGGAGGGTTTAGCAGGGAAACAAGACTTATTTGAGTTTGTGCCATTATTTGTTTAGAAATATGTATGTGCTTTGTTGTTTGTATATTTCCTCCTTCAGATTTAAAGGCATGTTGATTAGGAATTAGTGAAACCACCTGTTCATATTGTAGATGAATTTCTTTTCTTTCATATCTGAAGTTTACCATTAACAGACTTATATTGGCTTGATGGCGGTAAGAACAATATAGCCATATCAATACTAATTTGGTGCAAAGTCAATTCGACGAAAGTAAACAAACGTGACTTCGTACTGCTTTAACAGTAAGTAAAGTGTTGTACCCAGCGTAATTCTTGTTGACATGTGAAGTAAACATGTCTCACTTTAACCAATCATATGTAGATTTTTATCCCACCGGTATGTAATACCGTGGGATATAGTCATCGCCCTGTCCGTCTGTATGTCCGTCCGTCCGTCCGTCTGTCCGTCCGTAATCATTTCGTTTCCGGAGCAGAACTCAAAAACCGGTCCATATATCTTTCTGAAACTTTACATGTGTATTGCCCACCTACTGAAGTGGTGCCTTTTGATATTTTCACATTTCTGAACATTTTATTTTTTATTATTTCCATGGAAACGGCTCTTATTTGGACTGTTAATTCATGAAAGGTTTTGTTTCATATATATTAGCTTATACTATTATGAACCTTGCTTGAAAACTTTACAATTATCTTTCAAAGGTTTACATCTTACGATCATGTGGAACCGGTGGGATATGTCATCTTCTGATGACTCTTGTTTACATCTAGCTGTGCATTATGATATCATAATGCATTTGTTTATACAAGGATCTACTAAAATATACTTTTCAGTTAAGAGTAGTAAAAGCTACTTTTTATGAGATACATTGCGGCTCCTGGGGTTAGATACTTTGTCTTAAATATTAAAATCTGTTTTCTCCTCAGAATGTCGAAATTAAGAGCGCTGCTCGCCCTTTCAAAGGATAATGGAAAGCCCCTTCTCCAGCAGAGCAATAAATTCACTATCTCCCTTGCCATTTATTAATTTTGTTTTTCTTTGTCATCTTCTAATTGAAGTGTCAATCCATGACAGGTCACAAACAATAATGCTATTCATCACTGATTATGTTTATATCCAACAAAGTAACGATGGATCTGTTTAAAACCTAATAGAGATTAAGTTAAGCTAGGGTATCTGTTGGAGAGATATAAAGCTATCAATTAGACTGTGATGCTGAGGAATCGATGGACAGAGACCACATCTCTTCGTGATCTTCTGAAACAAATGGTAGGGCATTTTATATGATTCATCCAGTCTTTTTGTCAGTTGTGCCAGATTCCCGTCAATGCCTTATTGATGTATCCCATATTCGAATGGGAATACAAATTTATGAAGCTGATGCTTTCATTTTTTTTATATAAATACAATACTGACCATTTTAGAATTTATTCAATAAGATTAGGTTAGAGATGAAGGCGTTATAAACTGACAGAGTTTACACAACTTGAAATAACAAGAGATTCTGTTTGTTTCCTAGCATTGATTTTTTAAACAACTTTCAGAGAAAATGTTTATAGTATTTACATTTGCTACAATTCAATGAAATTTAAATGTAGTGACTATCTGGCTAGGCATCACATATCACAGACAAAGTCATAATCAGATAATGATTTAAATCTAATTCCTGATTAATGTATGATTGATATCATCGTGGGTTTCTATGTCCACAATCATGTTAAGAAATATAATTAGAGCACTAAGCAATCATTCACGGTGTAATTCTTTCCTTATTATTGCTATACATTAAGTAAACTGTTCAGTTAAATATCTAAAAATATAGCCATTGACTCTGTAGCTCATAAGGCTTCACAATTGATTTTGCTTAATGGTGTGACCAATGTGGTCCCCCCCCCCTAGTAGGGGCCGCAGGGTCACAAAATCTACAATTATTAATCCTCACTAGTCAAGGAGTCTGTACACAAAGTTATGGCTTGTGGCCAGTGTGACCTTTATTAGGGGCCACAGGGCCACCAATGCTACAATTTATAGTCCGCACTAGCCAAGGAATCTGTACACACAGTTTCAGCTTTCTAGGCCTTATGCTTCTAGAGAAGAAGATGAAAATAGGTTGTAAGAATGTAGCCCCTGTGGCCCTTATGAGGGTCCACAGTGCCACCAAAGCTACAATTTATAATCCTCCCTAGTCAAGGAGTCAATACATAACGTGTCAGCTCTCGAGGCCTTATGGTTCTGGAGAAGAAGTCGAAAATTCGCAAAGTTTACGGACGGACGGATGCGCGGATGGACGCCGGACACTATGCCATGCCCTAGCCATTCGGGCCTTTCAGGCCAGATGAGCTGAGAAAGTCAGTTATTTCGTCTTTTAAAGACATCAAAATATCAATCAAGTTCAATCCTATATTCGTAAGGGATCTAACATGTTGACTGTAATTATGCTTCCAGACAAGAGAAGAATTAAGGCTTGTTGAGTCTGACCATCAATGTGCAATGATGCCTTCAAGGCAAACTAATAGCATTTCTAGCTTGATTTGGTTTCGGTTCAGTACTATCTTTGTATGCCTGTCTCTCAGTAATTGGTCTTTAACATCTGGTCCTTGTAGGCCACTGAAAAATCACCTACGTTTCAATGAAAGATGAAATAGTTTTTCTTGTTCTCAATCGCAATGATCAAGGATATTATCCACACTCAAAGAAAATATTACTTTTACAAAATCTGCGACAATATCGAATCATTACACATTTCATTTCATTAAAAACTGCTGTTATGATTAGAGTATTGTGTTGCACAAAATATAGCCATTGGCTCTGTAGCTCATCAGGATTCATATTCATTTTTATTACATGTTTGGCCAATGTGTTTCCCTACTTAGTAGGAGCAACAGGGTCGGCAAATGTACGATTGAGAATCTCAAATACCTAGGAAGTTTCTTCACAACATGTCAGCATTCTAGGCCTTGTGCTTCTGTAGAAGAAGATTGTAAAATAGGTTCAACGCTGCTGCCTCTGTGATAGATTCCTATTTATAGATCTAAGGAGAGTCAATTGAAAGTAACATAAAACTGTCATTCTAATCGGACTTCATTTTCTCAGAATCCAACTCCTGTGACAGTCACAAGAGCTATTTTAAAACTGAGACAGTTGTCGTTATATGTTTACTTCTGTTTAGTTTTAAACTATTCGCCTATTTTGTTTGTCAATGATTATGCATTGCATTGAGTAAACAAAGTGCAGCTGTTACTGTCTTAAAATTGTATTTACGTGTTGTAAATTGAATGAAGCATTGTTTTCTTTATACTAGTTCCCTTTGCATGGAACTAAAACAAGAACAAAACCAATTTGCACCAACTAGTACAGCGGAATTGATGTCTATGTTGCCATCGCCTCAGGTTAGATAAAGCTAATAACTCTATCAGAAAGGGGCTATTTTTATCTCGACAGCCTCAATGCCAGCCTCTTTTCTGTTCAGAGAAGACATTTTGAAGTCATTAGAGCAATGGCAAGTATGACACATTGTAAGCATTGCATTTTGAATTATTATTTGGTTGGCCTTTTCAATATATAGAGGAATACATTTAAACAAAGTATGCAACAAAAAGGAAATGGTATTTCTACTTTTTCTTTAGTTTGTTTCATTTGTGCTAAGATAATAAGATGTCTGAACCAACATCATGTAAAACTCATATATCGATAATACTGGAGACTGAACAGGACTGAATTACCAGTTATTTGTTGCTCCAAGAACATTGATAACATACTTATTTGTAAGTACGTTTTCAGGTAGGTTTCGCTAAAATTGTGAAATGAATATTATTTATCACGATTATATAAGTAGTAAGAATTACACATTGTCATTTTGATGTCTCCTGCCTGTTAGTTATATACTTAACAGCAAAAGAAACGCAATGTTATATTTAAAGTATGTTTTATTACTCCTTTAAATGATAAAAAAGTAAGTGTCTGCTTTCATCTGAGAATGTTGGTGTTTTGTAGCCAACTGCATTCATGCTTGTCGGTGACGGGTTGCAAGGATAGGACGCCGAGCAGGACGCCGGCAACGAGGTTCTGGACTGCTAGGCGACGTCGCACAGTGTTACCACTGTGACATCGCTCTGACGACCGGGTTACGGTGGCTGATCTAAGGTGATCCTGTTGATATTGCCACAAAATGTAGCGGTCCTGCCTTGGAGCGGTCGTTCGGGGGCGTTGTACGTTGCTGAAGACGATGGATGGTGCTGACATGAACAATGTATACGGTTGCGACCACTTGAGCACGCTGTCTGGCTTGCAAGTCAGTTCCTCTCCTCTGACGTCAGCACCATCCATGGTCTTTAGCAACGCTACAACGACACCAACAGCACTGCAGACAGGGGTATACCTGTTGCTTCCAAATTGGAACTGTAAGGCTCACTGTCTCAACACATTTTATACCCATAGCCTTCAAGCAATGCACGAGCAGTTTGGTTTGCTCGAGCGATGACTGCAACATCTGCCCATGGACCTCGAAACTTGTAAGGTTACCTGTATTTGTTATTGCAGACATGCATCAGCATGTCATGATATAATAACACTTTAAATCCATTTTAAAATATACAGAAATCTGAGTTATGAATTGACCTCTGGAATTTTGTGTTTATTTTGCTGTTAGGTATGCAATTAGTCAACTCAAACTCATCAGCTCTACAGATAATCGGACCTCTTACTCACTAACTTGGTGTTTCTTGATCAATAGTTTCTATGATTCTAGGAATTATGGTCGAACACCTTTTGCATGCATTTGGAAGCAATCCGTCTGAAATTTAACCATTCAAGATTCATATTCTTCTAGTAAGATTTTCATTTTAAATATCCCTTGAACATAACATAATTTATAACATGTATCAACATTTTAAAAAGTGAAATAGTGGAGAAATAAGATAGATTATCTAAAGTTCAAGAAAGCTTAAAGGGGCAGTAGCACGTTTTCTGATAATTTTATATTTCTAATTTTTTACTGATAATTGTAAGTTAATGCAAAATGTATTATTTTGACAGTGTCACAAATCTCATTACACAAACCAATCATCCATAGTCAGAGGACAAAGTATGAAGATTCACATAAAATCCATGCGGCCATTTTGTGTGAACACCTTTAATTAATTTTGTGTAAGAAAAAGCAATCGCATGGCTAAAGTTTACGTTATATATTTGAATTATTACTGCTCCATTTAGTTTAAATACATTGTCTTTCTATTGGAACCATTAATTTTCATTTTCCTGACATCACTTTATATTCCCCCTAAAACGTGCTACTGCCCCTTTAAAGTAACGATCTTAAATTATGGACAAAATAATGGAGACAGAAATAAGAGTAGATATTGATTTGGATGATCTATCAAGATGGACGAGGTCAGATGCATACTTCTTTTGTGTTAAAAGTGTTTTTTTAGTCTGATTATGAAAAAAAGACAAGTCACTCATGATCAGAGTGTCAGATGAATGAGGATCGGCCAGGATAAAAAAATAGAATCAAAGACCCAGTCAGTGATTGATCCCAAGGGGGATAATACAGAGCTTTCTTACTGACGTTATCAAACATCTTCTGTTAGGTTATAACAAAATTCTTTGATCCTAATGGGAATATTATGTAAAATATTCAGAAGATTGTTATGAGATAGTTGACTTGCTTTGTTTTGTGACCTTGTCTTATTTTCGTTTGCTATTCTAATCTATTGCAATATTGACCCTGCGGTGAAAATATAATATCCTTGACATCCTTACACTTACACAATATAACATCTCTTTTTTTCAGATACTTTTTCGATGGAATTGAATCTTATCTTTTTAACCTTTAATGAGAACCAAACATTCTCTCAGTGTTATATTTGTGTATTTGAATGCACCAATGTGATCGATAAATCAAACCAACACACTGTGCTGTCCCTCTAAAGATATTCAAAATACAACCTTCAAAAAGAAATGAGTGACTTCACACATTTCTTTACTACTAATATTAAATACCAGATACATCAAATGAAGCTCAGAGAGTAGAAAGAGAAAATCGCATAAGCATACCATAGAAATAATTTCATTTATTTAGTCAAAATTGTATTTATTTTTTAAAGAATGTAAAGCAAAGCAACGCAATTCGATGTATTCCAATCCGTAAAGGAAGAAATAGTCCAGGGCTGAGGGGATGGGATCTGGTGTGCAAACATTTTTAATGTTTAATGCTTGATTTCTGTAGCGGACCCATATCACAACAACTTAGATATTCCAGATGCTGGGAGAGATTTGTTATTCAAGGTGGCGTCCAATGTGGACACCTACATAGACACAACACATTTTCGACATGCATGTTGAGGTTCGTAATTGAACTTAACTTGGATTCTTTCTGATGTTTTAGGGGTGAGAGAGTTATGTCAGAGTGGACTGAAATGTGCATAACTTACATCTGCTATTTAACATTTTTGTTATGATTGTCTGAATCAACGACTAAAGCATGCAAACATCAGATCAGATCTGCTGCTGTAGGCCTATTGATATCATTCCGATACGAACATTTTGTAGTAATCTTTGTCAATGTATACAGTTATAATGGGCTAATAATAAAGTTGATGAAGAATGATGAAGGAAAGGCCATTGATATACAATTTCCTTCTTCTGGGAAGCAGCGTTTTGAATAAATAAGTTGTATATGACTGAATTTGCCTCTACCAGAATGCCTCGTAATCATTATGATGTAATCCTGATGCTTTGGAACCAGTTGCAATATATAACCCAAGTTAACGGACACTTAACATCTAAGATATGCCCCCTGAAACCATCAAAGGATGAACAGGAGAGTTAATTCAATTCATAGTCATATAAAGTGGTATCTTATTTAGCATTATACATGTATAAAGGAAAACTTGACAAAGTCTCGTTTCATTACGAAGTCCCGACATTCTCTGTTGTAATTTATTCACATCTGCAGACGCATATTGATAGTCAACCGTGATGTAATTCCCGACATCGGGGACATCACGAACTTTGTCGACCGTAGAGAGACCTACGGGTCCCTGTTTCATTAGCGAAGTAATTGTCTTTCATGTCTACCAACAAACCTCAAATCGATGTAAATCTGTTCATTTAGACCCCAAGGATATCCTTCAGGTGCTGGTTGTTGTTTAGTTAAATAATGATGAATGTACATGAAAATATTGCTTGAGAAATCTGGGATTCCAATTAATTTGTCAATAAAACTCAGTGGCAATATCTATTTATTCATTTAAAGATCAATCATAAATTTGGTTACGAAAAAGATGCCTTTTATATCATGTTCGTGTTGGAATGAAACTAAGACGTTACAGAGTTGATTAAGGCTTTGACGTAACAATGCTATGACTTCGTTGCTGGTTTAACGTATTGGTTGTTGGTGGATGTATTGTGTACCTTTACATGTATATTGATGTTGAGTGGTTTTAGTCAACGACACGCCAGTTAACAAGTTTATTAGAGAAGTTGTTAAATTTGGTATATTGATGAAGATTTTTTACCAAGATAGACAGAAGGAAGATTGTGAACACGATGGTTGAAGATGCCGTTTTGAGGTGTTATTTTTCTGTGCTAAAGTAGATATATTAGTCAGAATGGATGGGTTGTGGTAGACAGATTTCGGCATGCTGTTATCAATGGATCGGATTATTACAACACCTCTTAATCTGAGGAGTGGGTTGATTTCAGTCTCAATAATATTTTGATGTGTGGGTGATGCGAGTACAGATGTTTGAGAAGGATTTTGGGACTTTTTTCAGATGGAAAGATGAACCGAACTTTCCTGAACACTACAAGGTTTGATGGGTGCTACTGAAAGGAGGTCATTTAGATGTTAATGAGAATAGGTGATAGGGTGAAAATAAAGTTTAGGTTTAGGAGTTGCTAAAAGATATCACCAACCCAGGAGAAATGTAAGTGATGTAGTTAGAGAAAAAAGTGATCTAAGGGTAAATGGTGAGTTTTCAGTGGTAGGAATAGGGTTAGGTCGTTTGTCCGATAGTTGAGAATTGTAGAGTTTCATCAATACAATTCATTTCAAATTCATTATACAGTATTTTCAGGTTTGTGAAATTCCCTTTCCCCATTTCTCAACGTCCACCAAAAGCACAATATCATTTCTTCATTCAGAAAGGCTTGAATTTATCTAAATTTCCATAAGAACCCTTATTTGCATCCACACATATTCAACAAGTTCAATGCTCATGGGCTTCTCAATTTACAACCCTTCTGCTATTTTACAACTGTGAGTTGTAAATTTTGAAAGAAGTCGTTTCCTTAACTCAATACGAAACTAACAATAATCAAAATTAACTTGACTCTCTTGATAATTAATGCTGTTGTAAGTAGTATGTGCCTGTGATTAAAGTTGGTCTCTGAACTAAGTTACAAATTAAGCAAAGAAATGTAAGTATGAGATTTGCGTGTTTAAGAAAAATCAAATGCCTTAGGAATTTCCTATAATCTTTTAAAAATATATCACCTCTAGCGTAGGATCCCGATTTAATAGTATTAATTTAACACAATTAGGATTAAATTACAACTAAGTTTGTAGATAGCGTTTTGACAATAACGCAATATAAAGTGTACAGCTGCGTACCTTAAGTTTGTTCACTTCCTAGTGTATCTCAATGGAAGTATCATGTTTTCATAATTTTGGCTTCGTTTGAACGTCATTCATATATATCAAACAGCAATGACAAAGGAACACACATTGTCCTTGTGTAAAATGACAATTGTCAAAGAATACTTTGGGATTGGGATTCACTGAAAGGGAATGTCAATAGTTGGCAAGGAAAACAGACAGATGGGGATCATATTCAAAAGAACATTATTTCTTAATTTTCGATTAAAATGTCCCATATCGAAAAATTGGTATCATGACATTGACATAGTGTTAAGGAACATATATGACTAAGGGCTTAATCTGTTGATCACTTATGAAAGATTTTGCAGAGAAAACTAAAAAATAGTGTTTTGGAATGTTGACCTCTGGTCACTTCAAATGTAGGGACATACAGGATCTTAATTTATGTAGTGAAATTTCAACATGATCCGTTTCGTTTTTCAATGCTAGGACGTCAAAGACATTCCAAATTACATGATATTTGCACAAGAATACTCATGTAAGTTAACAAACTTTAGGTACGCAGCTGTAGTGTGGTCAACAATTGATACAATTTAGGCTTTCCCCCCTGAAATTCCATTTCAAATAAATCTATGCACTTCTGATATTAATCTGTAGATCTTAACAATTGAAATATTGTATTATCATGGAATCAATTATTAAGATATATCATACAAAATAAAACATTTCCTTTGTTTTATCTATAACAGATCTATGACTTTCATTATACACAAAATCACTAATCTTGCTTTTATTTTGTAGTATTATGTTTCAATATCATTAATAACCCCCTTAAATAATGAACACAGACTTCCCTGTCGAAGTACATACATTAGTAAAAGCTTCATCAATTGAAGTAAGTCTCTAACATATCTTATTCTTGTTTAAGGTAGACACATTTATAAAGTTTCTTTTGTCGACAGTTTTCCAACATTCTCTTCTGTACTTTACATCTCCAGACAGATACTGAGAGTCAATCTTAATGTAATTGCTGACATCACGAACTCTGTTGGCCCCAAAGGTCTATATTTCCATTACTGGAGTAATTGTCTGAAAATATCCACCAGCAAGACTCAAATTGATGTAATCCTGTTCAATACGACCACGGGGTCAGCTTCGAAAGCTGATTTAGTTTACATAAATGTTGATTAATGTGAACACTGATATGTAAAAGCTAGGACAGTCAGTAAGGCCCTAATAATTAGTGATAGGAACTGACGTCATTGATGATACTGCGTTTATTATAGGAATATATCTAATATTGAGATGAATAAGATAAATCTTGTTTAAGTATTTATTCTGCTGCCCAAATGAGTTGTCTTTACTAATGCCCCTATTTCACTACGAGAGGAATTCTCACGAATCGCCACGAATAGGTGATTGTAAAAATTCGTGAATATTCTTGAATATTCGGCAACATTCGTGAACTGTAATTTCACTTGTACGAAACGTTTACGAAAAGTCGTAGATTTTCATGCTTAAACACTACGAAACCAATACGAATTGCTTACGAATTATGTACGAATTGTACGATATAACTACGAAACAACTACGAATATACTACGAATGTTTCGCCCTTATTTCGGGACATTCGTAATTGTTTCGTAGATGATTCGTAAATAATTCGGGGAGAGACCATCAAAAATATCAACCACGAATTTCCAAGAACTCGTGACGAATTTGTTACGAATGACCCGAATTAATTACGAATAGTTTACGAGACAACTACGATAACAAAATTCGTAGTTGATTCGGGAAAATCTTTTGACAAACCAAAAAATGTTCACGAATGCCACGAATTGTTAGAATATTGCCGAATCAATCACGAATTCATTACGAATCACAAGAATAAATCACGAATTGTCTACGAATGTTCACGAATGTGAAATATTTCTCTATCGTGGCGATTCGTGAGAATTCCTCTCGTGGTGAAATAGGGGCATAAGATAAAACCATATTTTGTTATCAAACTGATAGAACACTAGAAAACTACTACACACTGGCTGAGTTGTATATATTGATGTATTATCATCATATATTTTATTCAGTTGAGATGCATGCCGTTGTCAGCTCCAGGCAGTTTTAAGCGACATACTTCCACGAATGACTCTCTGTCCCCTGTAGCGTCCATAAGTCAGCTAATGTTCTCTGATCGTGTCCAGAACTCGGACCTCACTAGCTGACTATTATAAGAAGACGTAAACCGATTGATCTGCAGTGATGTGGAAGTAATGAGTTTATTGTCCCCCTTTCTCTTTCAATGGCACAGTCTCCTGATGTTTGCAATAACATTGTTACAAGGCAATGTCTTGTCACTGACGATCTTATTTTGAAGAAAGAATGGTGATGTGCCATTGGTTTTGCAATTTCCTGTATCGGTTTTGTCGTTTTAGTTAACTATCGTAACTTGAGGTCTCTGATTATATGAACGGTATATCTATTTGAACTAAATCTGATTGTTACATTGAATCCAGGACGATGAGTCCATACTGTATATTGATAATAATTTCAACATATAAACTAAGACTGTCGCGGCAGTACTTAGGTCTTCAAGATTTCCTCTTTGACCTTCACACAGTGTTTGACCATCATATGCACTTTTTTCTAAGATCATATATCGTTGATTAGTTATGATTTTTCAAACATTCCCACAAAAACATAACTTTTCAAAATGCAAAGTTTGACTCTTCCTTGTAATCGGAAGTGACTGTTCGCGAGCGATTTTATTCTTTTCCCTTGAAGAGCTTGCTCATGTCGAACTCTCATGCAAAAATCATTAAATTCTATGGTATGGTTTTTGAGTTATCTGCCCTTGAAGTTGGCGAATTTAAAGGTTTGGTCAACTGTGAAAGGTCACAGCAACAAAATCTGACGGAGTGATAACCCTTGCTTAAGTTGACTTGCCATTGTTGTAATCATTTTCGCCCTTCACACAACTTTTCAGCTCTCTAGACCTTTTGAAACTGGAGAAGAAGATGAACATAGATTTTTACGGTTTTGACCCCTGTGACCCCATTTGGGGTTAAGGGGTCACCAAACCTAAAATTTAGAATCCCCATTTGCCAAGGAGCTCTCTAGAGTCATTGGTTCTGGAGAAGAAGTCGAAAATGTGAAAAGTTAATGGATGGCCGGACGCCATCCCATGTCATAAGCTTATCGGGTCTTTCAGACCTGATGAGGTAAAATCACGGTTAGTTGAAATAATTTTATATAAATTACGGATTTAGAGCACCTGTTTCAAATGGCAAGACTGATATCCAGGAAGGGTTTCTACACCAGCTATATTTACATTACACACTTCATTTAATGACCGTGTCCGGCCTTTCTTATAGCGCAGGAGAACATTATTTGATCTGTAGACCAGATCGATAACAGCAGATAGATATGACAATCTGTCCTGATGATGAGCATGAGTCCAGTATTGCTTGAGTAGTCACTGAATCAGACCCGAGGGTGCTTTTGTCAGGTCTTGTCCGTTTGTCTGAAAAAGGTTCTGAACAGCGACCAAGACGTGAACTGCTCAGAACCTGGATTTGACTTCATTAAAATTTGATGTGTCGGAACAATGTTAAATCTTACTGACGATGATAAAATGAAAGTCTTAAATTGTAAAGTATATTCATAGCTGTAGCGGCTGACATAAAGTCTAAAAATGTTATCATCAATATTATATTGAAGGTATAAATTCAATCTTCATTTGTATTTCTGTCGAGAGATAAAAACATGAATGAAACATAATTTATAAAGGCAAGTAGCATTTATTAGGTTCAGTTTCCAACAGCGCACTACTGACTTTGTTTGCTTCAACAATATATATTTCAAAACGAAAAGGATTGTTAAAAGAATAATTGCCTATGTGAAACCGTTCCCGTATCTATATATACATTTATACAACTTATCTTATTTTCTGATCACTGTCAAAAGCAATCTTGCTATTCAGCAGATTTTGAGATAAATACTAATAGTTAAACCAGAAAAAGCTCTTCAACATAAAATAATTATCATAAACAGATGTTACACTGTTTTTGTTGTTGATTTTCTATAGAAAAAAATGATTTCCAGGTAAAACAGTTTGAATAACCATTAATATTAAAGAAAAACAAGACATTTGGACCCAAAAATTGGAAATAAATTGGGCAAATAAATAAAAAATGAATGTCATTTTCATAATGGTGACGGCAGTAGCAGCTGGACATAATTTGCGAAACTAGATCTAATTCATATCTGTTGGGATCCTGCAGCCAAGTCAATTTACAATGATTGATTGGTTGTATCTAGTTCCAAATATTCTGGTAACATGATTAACATCAAAGTGTTTTTGAACAAGACAATTGAGTCTATATTTCTTATTTCGTATATTCGTTTTCTATTTACCATAAGTCAGTCCAAGATGGTTACGTAAATATGCTGATACCATTGGTACATCATTAACTTCAATATCGTAACTGCTATCTTCCTGTCTTGCTCGGTTGTCCTCTTCAGCGTGTCATGACATGTATCGGTGACATTCATGAATCAATGACAGAAAATGCATTTTTGCATACATTTTTTTGAAAGTTATTGACACTTCTGGCTCTCACCATACCTATCTCCCAACCCCAATAACCTGACTAAGTGACTAGTACAACGACATAAACCAATCTGTAATGTTCTTATCTATTCAGCTCACCCCTCTCGGTTTTTATCAATTAAGCTCACCCCTCTCACAGCTTATGCTAAACATTGTTTCTGAGTAGATAAGTTAATCAGTCAATACCCTGTCACGGTTGACCCAAGTTACAGTAATCACAACCCTCAAAGTCTCTTAGGGTGACCTGTATTCGTCCAGAATCTGTCACCATCGATCTGCAGTTAGTTGTTGTCTTCAGTGAGCTTATCTCACCGACAAAGGCAGCATGATTGTCCTTCTCTGAAAACGTTGTGATGGACCAGATCGCCTCTTCCTGGAGATTTCGTTTTAAGAGACACCACTGGAAATTGTCTGATAGTATTTCAGTCATGTCCAGCAATAACAGTATATGATTAAGTGATGTCTGTGTTTGTGACAATTAAAGCAGTTCAGTGCGAATAATGATAAAAAAAAGTATTTTAGCCTAAGATGTTACATCTAAATGAAATGTTCATTGCAACATTCCATCTCAGGAAATCAGCTTTATTCAAACCTCAGTTTTACACTAACCCAGACTATCCACTACACTAATTTGTTCAATCTCCCCCAAATCAATAACGTAATTAGATTAGTTTCTGGGTAACACCATCTGAAAAACCTAGTCAATCAGGAAATCCGCTGATCCTGTCTCATCAAGAATGAAATTAGACTGGCATTTTCAAGGAGGAAACGGAAATTGAATTAGATGTTTCATTTGTGAAAAATGTGCCTTCATTGGATGCTGGCAAATGTGTTACTTTCCTATCTCTGCAATGATATTTTGCCTTGATAAGCTGCGTCAATATTGAAGCTGTATCTTGTCAAATCTACATGTAGTTTTGGGTATTTACAAGAATGTTAACAGGCCCTATGATTAACAGTATTGAAAAAGACAAACAAATCTGAGACATGTATACTGATAAGAAAATATAACAGTGGAATCATTTCTCTGACGATGAGGTTTCTGCTACCACTCTTACAATTCTAATAGCATTATATTTTGAGAATAGCTCATAAACAGCCTTTTGTAATGATATTTCTTTTTCTAGGGATGAGAATTTTTGCTAACAAGTGATGTGAATGCTTGCATTCTTGTAGTTTATCCTCCATATCTTAGATTCAATAAATATAATGATTTCCCTTTGTTCTATAATTAAACAAAACTATATCTGAAATTATATTCTAGAGGACACATACTATATCATTATATAAAACGCTAGAAGGCCACGAAAACCGAGTTTGTTTTGTAGAATCCACAGGGTAGGTTGTCATCAAATTTATAGTATTTTATCTGAGTAATATTTAAATCATTTTAGTCTGAAATCATACTAAAAATGAATTATGAGAACTTACTATGTAATGATTTTTCAGTCAGATTGTGAATCTTTTGCATTAACTTGATTTCTTTGAACAAGAATAGTCAATAATAACATAAGAATTGTTTGTTTGCCAAACAATTGTTTACGCTTCTTTGAATACTGACTGACAGCCTAATTACGAATATAATATAATACATAAAGCCACGTGAAATTTGAAAAGATAAAAGGAGCAGTAGCACGTTTTCTGATAATTTTATATGCTTAAGATTTCACTGATAATTGTAAGTAAATGATAAATGTATTAATTTGACAGTGTCAAAAATCACATAACACAAGCCAAACATTCATAGTCAAAAGACAAAGTATGGAGATTCACATAAATTCCATTGGCGGCCATTTTTTGTGAACACCTTTAATTCATTTTGTGTAAGAAAAAGGAATCGCATGGCTAAACCTTACACTATATATTAGAATTAGTACTGCTTCATTTAGTTTAATTACATTGTCTTTCAATTGGAACAATTAATTTTCAATTTTCTGACATCACCTTATATTCCCCATAAAGCGAACTACTGCTCCTTTAAACAATGGACATGCTACTCATATGATCTACCTTATTTTTTAAAAGCAAGAAAAAGAAATTAGCTTGAAACAGATTGTAACATTTTAAGACTTCCTGATTTGTTTAAACAATTGATATGCTATACTATACTATCTCTTTCTGTTATTTTCTCTGATTGAAAGAATATTCTAAAATTTAAATAATGTGAAATGTTCTACACATAATGTTTAGTGAATGATGTCTGAAAACGTTTTCACTCGTTTTCACACTATTAAATTCATGAAGAGTGAACAGATTTGAAGAAAATCGGACACATCCCTGGATTGTTAAGATTCATATATCCAGAAACCAATGCACAAGACGCGTACGTATACTTGTTTGACCTACTCTTTGCTCTTGAGATTACCTATCATCGTACAAAAATTACATAACCATTAGAGAACACAAATGTTCGACTTGTCAATACACAACCTTTCTCTTTATATGTTTTCAAGGATACTTGTAAATGTCTTTACATGCTATCTCAAAAGCATATCCGTTGATCAATTTCAATGCAAACTATTTGAATTTTTTTTCATGTAATTCGTATTATAGAACTTTGTCTGTCGTTTTTGTCTTCAGACATTGTTTATTTCCAAAGGCCAGTGGCAGGATGTTTCTGAGTGATTTATTTCTGAAAATGTTACACTTGTGACGTGTCAGTCTTGACACTACATTACATTAGATCATCAGACTTGTTCCATTTAGCAATTGTTGAAAAGTAATATTTTTAGAATATACAAATCACAAGAATTAGATGTGACACAGCGTCTTGCTACCTTATATTTCCTATTTCACATATTATATTTAATCCACAAAATGCTCACTTAGTATTCTAGTTTACGTTTTGCTACAATGTCAGATAATCTATGTGCATCCGATCTTCTTTATAGAACCTGCATGTAATAAATAGGTATACCACAATTCCATGATAACATTTAAATCATCTAGTGTTTCTGTTATCATCATGTTATTTCATAATCGTGTTAGTTGATATCTCTTTGATCAAGAACAGTTGTTTTCATGAGCACGCACATTGATAATACTATGAAATCAAATAAATACCCCGTTTGGAGAGCTTAAGCTTATGATCTGTCCTTTAAAATAATTCTTCATAATATGGAGCGGAATATGTAATTACTTGACATCAATCACGATATACATATACATATCGGCTGTTGAAGTATTTGTTTTTAATATATGAATAATATATTTATGAATATGATATGTCAATATGAAGCATTGCATCAAACATTAAGTTGATAATAGATTTTTGCTTCAAAATAATATCAAGACTATTTAATCCTTTTCAATCGAAAACATCTAATATTTGTGAACGTGAGATAAACCGAAATCAAGTATTAATGCATAACTGCTTATTTCTGTTTCATGCTATTTTGCGACAAACGTGATCTTAAGATAACTGTTTGATTTATGTTAAGAACTACAATATGAAGGACAACAAGAATAATGTACTTCTAACCTAGATTCACAATCCACTTTTAAAGGAAGGTTTTTAAACAGATCTGAAATTTTGTAATCATTCTATTACCACATACTTTTCATATGTCACTTCTATACAGTTTGTAGTTTGACTTAATTTTTTCATGATTAGTTTGATTTTCAATAAATGTATTCGTAGGGATTTGTATATATCCCTCTATCATGATATGATTTAAAAAAGCGTAATTTACAGACGTTACATGAGTTAGTACAGTCGTGCAAGTTATCACCTTCCATGTTTGATATTTACAGATTACATTAGATGTACAAAGTAATGTGATAGTACAATTGAATGAAAAGGCGACAGAATAACATATCAAACCTGCTTAATAACACAGACTCTCACAAATGCAATACAATTAAATCAACTTTTTGTCTACATAAACTACCTGCATCTCAATCAATACATTAATTTTATTAACATCTTAAGCAATTTTTGTTCTTATATTCAGGAAAGATTTATTCTTAGGGGACAGTGTTTAATATCTTACATCAAACTAAAAATAGTAACATGTTCATCGAAAGCTCCATCTCAGGAAAACAGCTTTATTCAAACCACAGTTGAACAAAAACGCAGACCATCCTCAACACTGATTTGTTCAATCTCCCCCAAATCAATAACGTAATAAGAATAGTTTCTTGGTAACACCATCTGAAAAACCAGTCAATCAGTAAATGCTCTGATCCTGTCTCATCAAGAATGGAATTAAACTGGCATTTACAATGACGAAATTGGATTAGATGTTTCATTTGTGAATCATGTGCCTTCGTTGAGGTTACCTCGGCAATGAAGAGAACTGAACAAAATATGTCTTGTAGGGGAAACCGGGGCAGGCACGGCCCCGGGGCATGTTTGTCTTTTCTCTGTAATTTGTGTTCGGTGGCCGCTTTAACTTAAATAGAAAACATGACGTCACCCCACACTTACTTTAAAATGGTGACAGTCCAACATGTTCTTTACAAACAGTGGAAGAAAATCCGTGTTTCATCTAGTTGAGTTAATTATTCGACTTCAGTTAACTAAGTTTTTGACAAATGTTGACTATGTTTAGGAATATGTTCTTAAGTGAGCATAAACCAACATGCCGAGACGTGTATATGTAATTTTGTTATGAGGGCTGTGTTTTTTCGTAGCATAGAAAAAAGAGCAAACGTGGTTTGTGGGGTACGTTCGGTCATTACAGGCGGGGCACATTCGGCCGTGAGGACGGTCACAAACAATTTAAGGTCCTCTTCGAAAGAATTGTTCTAAAGGTCCTCCTCCTCAAAAGGACCCTTTTGAAGTTCCTTGAATAGTAGGCTCCTCTATTTATAAGGAATTCCGAATCCTTTTCGTAATAGAAAGTTAGCTGAGTCCACATCATTATAAAATACATCTTTGTAAAGTAATGTAGTATTTTTTCTGTCCCAAATATCGAATACTATGAATAGCATCTTATCTCTCTTTAATTGTTGTAGGCTGAACATGTTTTCATTGTTCCTAACGATGGCCGATCCTGCCCCTGAGGGAAACCGAACCTGCCCCGATGCGGGGCAAGTTCGTTTTTTCAACTCGTTGTCTTTAAAGCAAACATATTGGCAAACTAGTTACGTTAGGCACTTTCAACAATTATTGCAATAAAGATAAGATATGTCTCAATATATGTGCACAAGTAAACACTAGTATATTGCGAAAAAAACAACTCATTATCTTCATTTTAGTGGAAAGAGGACGTACCGGTCCCAGTATCCCCTACAATAAAAAGTGACACAGAGTATCTTTCTTAACATTGTATTTGGTTTTCATAAGCTACAACATATCTAATATGCTGATTGAAGTTCATATCTCATCACTTGACTTACAAATATATCCGTTTATGCATAATATCTCTAAAATCCTTGATTTTATGGAAAAATAAAGAAAACATCTCAAATACGTTTAATATTCGAAAGTATGCATCCAATTAATCTACCTATTAGTTACAATACCTAATAAACACTATCGAATCGGAGATATCTTCCTGTCAGCTTATGACAAGGTTTCAAAATTAAGTTTGGCGAATTTGCGCGCGCCACTCGAGCCATATTGTCCGGTTTTCGATCAAAATCCCGACTTTGAATGACCGTATTTTTGCTCTATTGTACTGATTGACCTCTAACTTGTTATGTTTAGTAACAGTTAGTGGTTCCCGATGTAATAACATCGATTTCAAAATTTGACATATGTGATCCTATCAACATACACGTCTCTTTAACAAATTTTCCTGATATCAGTCACACTGGATCAGAGTAATCCTACATGTATCTCTTGTAAATTTGCAGGAATTGAGACTTGTGTATGATGAAGCTTGACGATGTTCAGATAGAAATGACAATAGGCAGATAAGTAGGCACAAGGATGTGCATAATTGATGAATAAAGCCTGATCTGGTATTAGAAAAGATTTTAAAACAAAGAAAGGTCTGGGGTCGTCTCATCTTTATAAGACGAATAAGGCGTTGAATGTTTTCACAATCCTAATGTGACATACCGACACATACTTAGAAAGAATAAAGGAGCGTGCATTTGAAAACGTAGAATGAGGCAGCGGAATGTTGTGGTTATTCCAGTGTTGACGTCCAGATGGGGAATCAAGTGGCTTAAAACTAATCCTGCTCATATTAGCCGTAAGTTTCTAATTTAAAGTGATAAACTGTCATTTCAAAACTTATTGATGTCTGCAGCATTTTTTGGAAGTAACATTAATAATATACCGAAAATATAATCTGCACCTCAAGGAACCATTCGACCCTACAGTACTTTGCTTTTAAGGTGGCCTTTCATTGTGCAAGACATCAACATGAAATTGTAGAACATGATTAGTCACAGCACAACCTTTCTCTTTACGTCGTGATGTCTTCAAAGGGGACACTTATTGCCTTTTCATGTCATTGCAAGACCATATCCGCTGCTCCGTAAGTGCCATAAGATTCTTTTTCTAGAATATTGTTAATTTCATTACATCAAATTGCTTTCAAGATATTTAAATTCAAAGACATTGCTTTGTACAGTGTCAAAGACAGGAAGTTATGTTAGATTGTTAGTGTTAAAGAACAGAGTCTTGCCAAGAAACTAATTTTATCATAACAATATAGAGATTTCAAGATTCACTTTCATCTTGTTAATAGATCCTTCGAGTTTAAGTAGAGGTCGTGTTAGAGAAACGTGCCCACTTAAGCAACCATATATAACTTGGAAACGTAGTATTGGGAATCAGAATAATTTCCTTTAATGTATTTCCTCCGTCAGTGGAATCAAAAGATCGAAAAGTTACAATTACAAACGCCATCGTTGTTAACACGGTACTATATCTTTGAGAGACTTGAATGAAAGTATAAAGTTAATGGTAAAAATTAGAAGCCATTCATTTGCAAAGATTATTGGATCAAACAAGGGAAAGAAGGTGATGAAAAATTACATAAAGAATAAAGAAGAAGAGTCACTTTTGTAATTAAAAACAAAAATCCACATTTTAGACCTGATTTAAGTTGTTTATAATGAATTATCATGGGTCAACAAAGTCGAAATATTGAGTGCATTGTTCACAGTTTCCATGAATCAACAGTTGAAAAAGATTAACACAAATTTATACTTCTCAATCGCGGTAAGTTAAATTGTCAATTTAGAACAAAAGCCGGAAATCATAATGCTGCAAGTTCACTTGTTGGTAGATACAGCAGCCTTAGGTTTTCTTTCTGATTCTAGAAGGAACACAATGTATCCGAGATTAAAGTGACTTTAATCATGATATCAAACAGCCCATCTTTCGTTAAAATACTACAAAAACGGTGTATATCTTTTGATACATTTCAAAGTTCCCTTTTACGTTGTGTTGATGAACAGTGCATAACAACAAATTTAAACATATTCATAAGCAAATGTTATTTTTCGGATACGTAAAATTCTACAGTAATTCAGAATTTAACGTCATCATATATTTCTTTGAAAACCAAAAAAAGCTGTTTTCAAAGTATTTTAAAACCCGATTTCACTTTACTTATTTTGTCATCATCAAAAACTCTAGATGTTTGTTGGTTTTGAGGTTTTTAATTTCGATGCATTAGTTTCAGAAACAAATTGGATATTAGGAAATTGTCTCTTTGAAGAAATACATTAAGATTCTTGAGCATGCATAACGATGATTCTTTTGATTAAAACAGAACATTCTTTTGAGTTTGCCTAATATTTTATCAAGAGCTGATAAGACCAAATGAAATATTAATAAGTTTTTTTCTGAAACTCTGTTCATTCCTTTCATGAATCAAAACTTAAGTCTGTGTTTGTTTAAATCTTTTATATCGCGATCTCCTTGATTTGTACTTACTTACTTACTTGTAATTATTCAAAAGGAAAGATCGGGTATTGATCATCCAGCTTTGTGAATTCCTCTCTTCCTTGAACGTCCTTATAATTTTATATTAATGAGATATTTTCAAAAACTTAATGTTTGACTTCAACATGGTCCTTAGATACTGAACGACACAGAGCATGAGAAGTATTTTATACAGTACCCTTTTCAGATTGCCAAGCTACCATTCTCACCCCACAGAGGCAGATAAAGTCATGTTGATTTATCCTCTGTTCTATTACGCCGAAAACCTGCAACACAATCCATTTGACTTTATTTATCAAATGACAACGCTTCTCGCATGGAAATGGTTGTTTATATCACATTGCTTTTGCCTTGATTCAGTTGCAGACGCAGATCAACCCCTGTTCTATGACGCCAAAATCCGTGGGTTCCGGCAGATTCCCATAGCGTACAACAATTGCACCACAATCCGTTGGAATTTCTTTATAAAATTACAACGCTTCTCGCTTGGAAAGGGTGGTTCATATCACAATGTTGAGCGAGAACAGAGGCTGCTTTTGCTATGAATCAGTAGCCAAAATGATGATTTTAGGACAGCGTCGCTGATTGCATAACTAACTTTGATTGCCTCCAATCAGGCATCTCCCATTCTATCCCACAAAGTCGGCGTAATAGAACAGGAGCTAAATCAACATGACTTGATCTGCCTCTGTGGGGAGAGAATGCCAAGCCGCTAGCTCATGTATAATAGTCCAAGCATTGAAGAGAACTGTACAAATGTCAAGAGATTTATCATAGCATCCTTCAGACGCAACTGTCACTTCCAATTTCAGTGTATAATTTATAGCTGGTTTGCGTAATTTTTATTTCAATAATTGGGGATATGTCTAGTTTCTATCTACAATTTTATGGAATGATTTTAACTTGGACAGTTTGTTTTGCATAGAATTCAAATACGACGTTGCTTCCGTTTCCTCAATGTGTTCTTACACTACCAGAATATACTAATTTTAACTAAATTCTAAACATTTGTTTTCAAACTTCTGGGGAAACAATCTTTAAAATTATTTTTTGGCAAGCCAATCATTGTGATAATAACTGAATAGCAAACCTATTCGACAACAAGTGTACACCTTTCTTGATATAATAGTTTTGAGATAAGGTGATATTGGGCTTAACTCCTACTGAGAATCACATGAAAATTCAGACTTCTAGGTAAACATCCTTAAAGCTAGTTTTGGGCAAGCCAATCATTGTGATAATAACTAAATAACAAACTTATTCGACAAAGTGTGTACACCTTTCTTGATATAATAAATTTGAGATAAAGTAATGGTTGGTTTAACTCCGACTGATAATCACATTAAGATTCAAACTTCTAGGTAAACAATCGTTAACGTTCTTCTTGCATTGTGATAATAACTAAAGGAATGACAAACCTTTTTCGACAAAAAGTGTACACCTTTCTTGATATAATAAATTTGAGATAAGTTGACATAGACCCTTTTTCGCGCGCTCATTTACATACGACCTTGACCTCATTAACATAACAGCTGATCGAGATGGAGGCAAAACATGGCGGTGAGTGAAGTGGCGACTCGCTTGCATTTTTTCAATTATACTCACTAATGAAACATTACCTGTCCAGGAAAGACGGCAAAATTGTATCCTTTGTAACTGTAAAAGCATAAACACTTTACATTGCACACTGTCAATCAGTATTATGTTTTGAAAGTAGTTTTTATGTCTGCAAAACAACGTAAACATTAAGGCGGCAATGTTTGTCATTTGGTTGTCTGTGATAGTCTTTTTGATACACATGACGAGATGTCCATTCCTGAAAATAAATGAACTTAAAATCGGTGTATCATTTAAATTTGAAAAAAAATCTACAAACGGGGATATTTTCTTACCGGCTAGATTGCGTTACTTCCTGATTGACAATATTCACATGTAACCCTTTCCCCAAGTCAAGTGAAAACAACATGGGATATTTTTGGCTCAAATTGTTTTGCAAAAAGAACATTATTTGAATGTAATCGATCAGCCTTTGAGGGATTGGATTACCTACAATAAGCAGTGTGCAGTAAACTAAAACAGTATTCCATTCCTGTTAAAATGAATCTTTTTAATGAAGAAATGGTTTGCTGTACAAAATACAGGTTAATATGTCATGCAAAATTATTTTGAAATAATATTCCATCTGAGATTCAAATTACTGATTCGGGATCAGCATAGGCAGATCTATGTTTAGGTATATTTTATCTTAATATTGCATGAGCCAAAGAAATAGCTAGTACTATTTGGAGAAAGAACAATCTGCAGTGCTTTATATCTTCATTTCTTAGCTTATAAATAATACATCCCACTACTTCCTGAAAAGTGATATTGTAATAGACAAATTAACTTGCTTTGTTTTTCATTAAATACAATTTAAATTGGGATCCTTATGACTGTAATAATTATTGATAAACATCATTAGATCTTAATGATGGATGTGAGAGAATATTATGATAATATTCATGATGTAGTTTGTTCATTTTGGAGAAGAGCCTTCGGTAAAACATCTTAATTTCAAACAAAATAAAAAACAACCTATATTTATGTATATTTATGCAAATTTGTCACTTAGGGCTTATATAATTAGCTTACTATCCCATGAACAGGATTTTGATATTAAGGATATTACCAGAATGACAGATAAAATACCACTGAAGTCTGGACATCAAAAACATGTTTCAACATTACACATCAAGTAAAAAAACTATGATTTAATCCATATATATAATATTATTTTTTGCCTTATGCATTAAACCATTTGCATGTTTGTATACAGAACTAAAAAAAACTGAATTTCAGCAATTATTTATCACAGTATTGAAACATTCATCTATTTCTGAGGCACGCAGTTTTCATCCTTACATTGTTTGTATATGTAGGAGGTAATATTTGAATATGTTGTTAAATTCAAGTCATCTAAAATTAGTCAAATTTAAGAGTTTCAGACTCAAGAGATTTTATTACATTATTTTATATCTTTTGATTGTAAAAGCAATATTAGTGACAAGGGACAAAATTCAATCCCTTTACAGGGATTTGGAAAGACATTTCACATTGGGCCATTTTCAGGATTTTCAATAATTAGCCTTTACAGCAATAAACTTCAATTTGTTAATGGGACATTTTTTATCCAATGTGCAAAATGGCCCATGACCCCTGTCTTTCAAAATCCCTGCCTTCACATTTCTAGAATAAACTTCAATATATTGTTTGATTATCCTAATTTATCACCCAAAGCAACCTTGTTGAATATTTCTTTTATGAAATAATATCATTGTAAGAACAGGATTTGTGCCTGAGGCCCTACACATGTGAGTTACTGGGTAGACATAAAAGATTTTAAAATTATTTTTTGTATAAATAATTTCACTTTAATAATTTAGCTTCCTTACCTTAATTCTATCATATTATATTATTAATTTTGTTTTTAAATAAATTAAATGTAAAATCTCCCCTATGCATGTTTTGAGTACACATGATTACTATAAATACAGTTTGTTTTTATCAGTCTCAACAACAAATGATCGAAAATTAAATTATTTTGCCATGATTACAGATCTGATATTAAATCTAAAACCATTGAATATTTTTTTTATTGGTTCCAAAGATTACATATACATATAGTTGTCATGGCATAACAAGACAGAATATAATGTTAAGTTGAAATTATAATTTATAGTCACATAACAAATTATTAAAAAAAATATGATGCAAGTAAAAGTCATATTGGTCAAGTAAGTACTGGAATAAAAGGGTTCCATTGAGATTGAAATTTTCTAAATATTGTTTCTCTTTTGAATAGTTTTTAATAAAAAAGGTTGTTTCAGTTTTTTTTAATTAACCTGAAGATTGAAAAGTTTATTTCTTATGCTGCATAAATAATTGTGCCTCTTTGGAGATGATGATATGTTTCAGTAGTTTATTTTAATAAAGGGTACCAAACCCACACTATTGTATTTGGAAAATGTCGAATGAGGATATATAAAATGCCCATAGACTTACATGTTGAATGCCTGTTGCAAGAATAATTTTCATTCATAGTGATAATAGATTTAAATTTCACAAAGCTAGGAAACCATCTCAGCTGAAGTCACATAATTTCCTCTTACTTTCCCATTGATCATTAATTCTTGAATGTCGACTTATTTAAGCAACAAATACACAACATTTTTGGCGACTGTTCCATTGATGTCCATGTTGAATCTTGAGTTTGCTGCTGTTTGCTGTATATAAATGATGTTTTGCTGCAATTGTCTAAAATAGTTAATATTAATTATCCGATTTTTAAAAGAAAATAATGTATTTCTAGCTGAGATGATTTCTAATGTTATCAATACATATTGGCAACAATTTGGCCATAAATCAATTAATGAAAAATATTCTAACCACCTAATAACATGCACGTAAATTGGAATTTCGAGAGTCTTGAGTCACTTTGATATTGGACTACCGGAGAACCTCTGTTAATGCTTAGTAGATCTATATTTTCAAAACATCAATCAGGGATCGATACAGGGTTAAATATATGATTTAATTCATATATTTCTACGGCAGAAGATCATCTACATGTCGGCATGCGTCGATGTTTGTTTGTAAACAAACATCGAAGGTGTCGTCACATTGTCAACATAGACCCCGTCAAAAAAAAATTTCCAAACCAGTCACGTCAAATATTCCTTAAACATGACTTAACTACAATAAATACTAGCAAATAATTATATTTGTGTGGTTGAATTACTTTTAATATTTGAAAACTACGCGCTCGAAATGTTGAGGCAACTGGAGGAAAGCTATGGAGCTTCCGGTCTTTCTGCCTCCACTGAATATTCATGAGCTAGCCGTCGCGTGAAATTTCCCGCGAAAAAGGGTCTATTGGGTTTAACTCCGACTGAGAATCACATAAAGATTCAAAGTTCTAGGTAAACAATCTTAAAAAGATCTTGTAAAGAATGAACAAACCCTGAAACGGTTCATATCTACAGAAAACTAATGCACCTCACGTACACATTGGCCCTAGTTTTCCATGAGGAGGAAAGGTATTTCCCCTTACACGAACGTGCTTTTAAGGTTGCCTTTCATCGTATAAGACACAAAGATGAAATTGTAGAACACGTTCAATTAGTCTCAGCACAACCTTTCTCTATAAGTTTAAGATTCTCTGCATTACCTACTCCACCCTCTACGACATCAAATCACCAGCATATCTCAAAGACGTAATCCAAATGTACCATCCAACTCGTGTCCTAAGGTCTGAGAAAAGAGGTGATCTGAAAATCCAAATAACAAAAACATCAATGGGAGCTAGAGCATTTAGTGCAGCCGCGCCAGCTCTATGGAACTCACTGCCAGCTGAACTGAGATCAGTGTCTTCATTTAAAACATTTAGGAGCCAGCTCAAAACACTCTTCTTTCGTGCTACCTACTAGTTTTCCCCTTTTTCTGGACAGCGCCACTGAGCAGCATCAGTTGGACATTAGGCGCTTAACAAATTCATTATTATTATTATTATTATTTTTATTATTATAAAAATGTATAGGCATCAAAAACTTTAAGTGTATTTCAGAACTTAGCAGGGTCATATCCTCTGCTTTATGACGATTCGCCCACAAAATATTATTTGAATCAAGCTTCATAAAATTCTATTCTCAGAATATTGTCATTTTCATTTCAACTAAAAGATTTCAATATTTATTTTCCTGATACTAGTAAGTTTGAGGGCAGGTAATCCTGTTTGATTTATCTCTTCAATGTGATCTAACCAACATTTTATGTCCTCCCTGTGAATGTGTTTGTCATGTAATTTTCTTTACGGCACATTGCTTTCAAGATTGCTTTCAGGCCGTCTTTCATCTTGCAAGCTTGTAAGGTTCTTTTATATATAGACTGAAACAGTGACAAGAAAGCCCCTTCTAAAAATATCATTCAATAGAATTGGAATGGAATTGTTAGGAGTTTAATATGTTGTGGTGGATAAGGCACATGCTTAATGCTTACAATCCCGGGTGACAACGCACTTAACCTTTGAGAAGCTTTGAATCAAAGTAGCTTTAGTAAAATACAAGTAGATAGTTTAAGTAAACGGGAGTTACACTTTAATCATTGTTCCTATTCGAATTCTACGCAATCATTCCCTAGGCATTTCCCGATCACAAAATATATATTTGACAACTCTTCGTACTACATTTAACATCTTATTTCTCTTAAAAACAATGTACACTTATTCCTGAAATTTCCCCTTTTCATAATGATGACATTCTAAAATCATTACTCTATCCAATGTTTTTCTAAAGAATTTTCTTCATCCGGCAATAGTGTCAAAATGAGCGTTATATCCTAGGCAATAACACCAATACCGCTGGCAATATACCTATAAACCTGCTAATGTACAGTAGGAGTTATTAACATGGCATGAGATAAATACCTTGCATTTGAAGTAAAAAGCAATTTGGAGGTTTGTTTTACATTTAAAAAAACCCAGTAAATTCATTGAAAAGAAATTGTCAATTATGTATTCTTTATTGAATTTGTAGTTGGATAGGTTGTTGATATTGTTGAGAGTGATTTAGCTTAGAACCTTTGAACGAGGCGGTATTATTTGCAGATCTGGTCAGGGAAGAAAACAATGTTTTATCTTCTAAAGTCCGATTACGAAGAAATTGAAATATTAAGTATTAAGACAGAGTTTTATTACCATGCATGGGACATCTCCACGTTTTTGTTAAACAGTAAAGGTGTCAATACAGATGATTAGAAATAGAAATGCCAAATCACGTCCATGTAAAGTATAAGAGAATTTTTCTTATCATCCAGATGGAGCACTCAATTGTCCACCTTCGTTGCTGTGTTCGCCTTGTATAATTGAACAAATAAGGATATCATGTCATTACATGTATGTGTTATTTACATATCCCCGACGATGATTAAGTATTTGGCTCTGTAGCGTGTCCTTTGCCATACATGACCCCTTTCTATTGTTCATTTGAAACGATTGTACTAAGATAACTAGCACCAACCAACATGCTGATGTATTTGATGTACGACATCAGGTCTCACTTAAACACTCATTATTAGCAACATTGACTCGTTTTCCTAACCAACAGAAAATACCTTTATTTGCATACTGAGAGTTAATTATCTCTCACACCAAGCAACAACTACTCTGCATCTGAAGCACAAAATCCGGTTATGCGGCTACCGTGAACTACCATGAAGTTCACAGGGATCGAAATGATCTAAAAGCAGATTTTGTAAGAAAATCTTGGGGAGAAAGTGCATATTTCTTCTTCAGAGATTAGTAAAACCTAGAAGTGACGCTGACTGATTCGAAACAAACTTTAAAGCGATTTTATAGCCAAATTATTCCAATAGAAACGTAAAGAAGTCGTTCTTGGCTCAATTCGGATAAAATTTGAAGATCAATGCAACTTTGATCACACACTTGGGCGAATTGAATTTCTTTCAGTGACGATTCTTATCTTTGCTTCAAGAATGTCAGGGTCGGGAGATTGCCACTGTGTAAGATGTTCTATGTCATGGAGTACTATTGTATCAGTGTAATGTGATTATACCCCGGACCAACAGTCGAGCCTATAAAGTGATTAAATTTTATGTGATCTCTATCCTTTAAAAGATCTTGCATTCATAGACAATGAGTATCATATATTATTTGTCTGTAAAGCCTATGATAAACTTAGAACTCAATATCTCTACAATTTCACTAAATTGTCCAACATACATTTCTCTGTCGTAAACCTTCTGGAAAATTCAAACTTCATAATGTTGGTTTATACCTATATCATGTTCAAAAACTTGTCAATAACAGGAAATAACCTGCAATGGATTACTGTGCGCACGCAAATGCATTCTGAAAATTGCCTGTATTATGGGCCGATGGCCTCTGTCTAACCTTTGTCTGTCTGTCTAACCTTTAAAACTGATCAAATTGATCATGAACCGTACACTTTTTTAACGACTTTAATATTGTGGAAGTTGTAGCACTTTGGCACGTGTCCACGTAAACTGTAGAGGGTTAAAATCACTGTGTAAATATCTACCCTTATTATCTTTAATCTATTTACAAAATGAAATTGATAATTTACCCGGAAACTTTTTAAAATGCGTTTCAGTCTTAACGCATAATGATCTGAACTAGAAAAATATTTGTTTCATAAACCCCCTTATTTCAGACGTGTTTTTATATTGCTGTTGCATTGTAAATTTTTCAACAAGTTCAGCCTTTCAATTTTATGATATCAATACGACTGTTCAAATGTATTTATATTCACCAGATGTACAATTTTACGATTGTTTTATTGCCATTCAAGAATGGGTGTGATATATTGTGTTTACCAAATCAACAATTCAACTATTCAAAGTTCGACACACATTTAGCTGCTTTATGAATCACCACTTTTGAAAAAGAAAGACCTGATTTTTTTACATGGTTGTTTTCAAAATCTGATCATGATACCTCATTATAGCATAACGTATTCTAGATCTGATAAAAGTATGTACCTTTATTGTGTTTTCATCTGGGAAATCGAAGGTTATATTTCCTTGATTTGATTGGCTGGTGACTCGAAACATGCCTCTGTATAACAAGCAGTACAATTGGGTGCCAGGTTATATGGCTATAGCATACATGACCTTCAAAGCGACGTAATGGGCAGCTAGTACAAACAGGTAATGGAGGAAAAAGAAACGGAAAGTTTCCAACGCTTTGAATTTGTTTAATATGTGGCATGTCACATCTGTATCTAACACATGATTGATCATTACTTTGTGATGACCTATTAATGCTTAAACCTGTATTTCACTCATTGCCAAAATCCATTCAAGCTTCTCATTATAGAAATTTACAAAATAAATATTGCCATTTTAAGCATTAAGTGATACTTTTAGTCACAGTTGGTGACAGGAAGATGAGTGTTCAATCAACAAACATATACTACGTATTATATATGCATTGCTTTGGTTAACTGACAAGCCAATCCCTATATTTTTATAATTTCTTACAAGGCCTTTTTAGAAGATTATTGGTATGGTAAAACATTTAAATTAGCATAACTGTAATACACTAATCAAAGTAATCCTAGGAGCCTTGTAAGATCATCATGTATCAACGTTGAAGACAAGCTCCATTTAGACAGCAAATACATCGTGATGGCGTCAAAGAAGTTAGTTTTTTTCGAATTGATGAAGTTTCTGCTCAATTGGCAGAATGATTAATCGTGTTATACATAATATTCTTTGTTTTAAGCCTAACTCTCCATATGTTACGTGTTGGATGTAGGAGTGATTAAACATCAAATTCACAAACAAATTTCTCTAAATGTACTGTTGTTTGTATGTAACACCCACACAGTTTTCAGGATAAAATGGATTGTCCCTTTTGGTAGGTTCGTGTAAGATACATGATGACACATGGGTCTTTTATAAAATATCAGCGAGCTACCATCACATCTGTTTTATCTTGCGATCATATTCACCTGACGTAATTTCCTAGAAAATCTGAAAACATCAAGCAGCAACGCATGGCCCATATCTTCTTCATTTCACTTCAATTGACTAATGACTTCTATGACTAATAGAGATCGATTCCATGACCTGATATACCTTTCTTCACGTAGGCAAATGTAACTTATATATTTACTAAATCAAATTCATACTGGCATGGTAGCACACTGTTTCTCTTTAAAGCGAAATTTTGAACTAATGAAATGTGACACTTTTGACATTTAACATTACAAATTTGCCACTCATACAAGGTCAGTACGGAAAGTAATCAAACATCCATGAATCAGGTATAACTCAATATATCAGATACAACCCACAGCGTTTATTATTTAGTAAAGATATGTGTATACATTTTCAGATTTAACAATGTCTTGTGCACTCCTTTGTTCATTTATGTTAAACCATGAAAAAACCTCAAACTGTCGGAAATTAAAAACAGATCTGTTGACTCATCGGTAAAAATTATCTTTTTCTGTAAAACACCCAAAGAAATAATGTTTTATAGGAGAAAAAAAACCTTATCATGTTTACGGTTTGTTTCATATACTTGCTTATATATATTCCAGTCGAACCCTATGTGGAATTGCGCAAGTGAACCACCATATTCGAGACAATGGTACTTTGCAGAGTTTAATGTTGAATAACGATCGTAGTGCTTCAAGATTTTCTTTGGTCCATTTGATTCGTTGTAACCTTTAGGTAAGTCTGGAGAAAACAGATAATTGTTAACTAAAACTAACATCTCGCATAACACATAAGATTCGGAAGAGCACCAATGAACTGATTCAAGACAAGATCTGGTAAATGTTTGGTATAAAATGATCAATACAAATAACAAGGTAAGACAACTTGGTCACTAATAAAATCTGATTATAACAAGATGCAAATAGTACCTGTCATAAGTAACTTACGTAAATGTATAAATACGTATACGTATAAATAAGTATGATCGTGCCATGATTAAATGCAATTCTTTAAGAAGATAACCTCTAAGATAAATAAGTAAATGTCAACGCTTATTACATGACTTCGGTAAATACTCTTTTCTGATTGGTTGATTTGAAGGATTTCCCAGTGTTAAATGGCAATGAACACCCCCAAATTGACTGTGGCGAATCACCGCGAAAGGATACATTATTTGGTTCGCCTCAACATTAAAATGTTCTGATTCTCCCAACATTTGTGCCCGATTCACATTTTACTGATGTTGTTGTCATTTTCTATCTTGCGCATTCCCGTAGAAGCCAAAAATACTTTTCTTTTTGCTTTAGTTTTATGTAACTAAACTTTCTTAAGTGGTTAAGTTTCTCCTTAAGCACCATCTGTGGAATCCTTCCAATCTCATCTCAAAACTATGCTTTTCAAGAAAGCCTACGGGCTTCAATAAACAGTCACTCATTTCCATTCATCATCCAGCGCCTAGAGAAATCGCTTAGTGATTTGATTTGTGCGCTATATAAGAACACATATTATTATTATTATTATTATCCTAATTTGCCGCCTTGTGCCATGCGGCCGGTTTCTTTCGAATGTGGTTCCCATGGCACGACCTCTCAAAGGCCAACAGTTATGACGTCATAATGATCGCGTCACCGTCACAATGGTCTGGGCGAGTTTAAGATATTTGTTCAGTCGGGTTTGTTCCTGTTGGTTTATGAATTATATAACTGTTTTGTCTCTCATAAATTTCCCAGTGAAAATTATAAGATCTCATCGTTATGAGTGCAACTGGTTTGCAATAAAAGAACACTATTTTAATGACTATAACACTGGAACACCTATAATAATAATGGATCAGTCGTTAGATCCTTTCAACTCAGAGTTCCCTATGCAAAAATAGAGTTCGCTCTTAAAATGCATATAACTAACGGTCATGTTACAATATCGATAAATAGTTGCGTTTGTAAAATTCCCGGGATTCATTGTTATTCAACACCCGCAAATTTAAGCGTTTAATTAACGCCGTCGGTTTTAAACTAAATTTGCGAAAGTTGAATAACAATAAATCCCGTAAATTTTACAAACGCAACTATTTATCTTCTAAATCAATCAATAGTGTAAGACTAATTGAAAACATGATGCAAAGGAAGGCATGAAACAATTAATGCATGACTCAATAGAGGTTGGAACACGATAAGGGAAAGCGCTTCAGTTTTTGCTTGATTGTTATGATCTTTAGTCCCACTGTTTCAGTACTCAGTACTCAGTGCTGAGCTTTTTGCTCGGCCTGACTGCTTTGAAGTTGATGCTAAGTCAAATTGTTCCAGAGTTCACAATTAATGTTTCAATGCTGTGTCAACCACATAACGTTTTTGACTAAGATAGATCTTTTTTTGGCATTTGCAGACATCTTTGAAGAAAATTTTCCCACAGGAAAAAATTATATTATGGCTTTACTTGTTGGATTACGGATATCATGCCAATTTTAAAAAGTGTTGAAATTGAAATGTTAGTCATGACACATAGTTCTTGTTTGGATAAATATAATTTTTATTGGCTCTGTATCTCATCAGGCGTTACATTTGATTTTGCTTTTAGTGTGGTTCTCCCCTTAGTAGGGGCCACAGAGCCACCAAAGCTACAAATTATACTCCTCACTAGTCAAGGAGTCTGTACACAAAGTTTCAGCTTTCAAGGTCTTATGCTTCTGGAGAAGAAGATGAAAATAGGTTTTAAGGATGTGGCCCCTGTGACCCTTGAAAGGGGCCACCAAAGCTACAATTTATAATCCTCACTAGCCAAGGAGTCTGTACACAAAGTTTCAGCTTTCCAGGTATTATGCTTCTGGAGAAGAAGATGAAAATATGTTTTAAGGATGTGGCCCCTGTGACCCTTGATAGGGGCCACCAAAGCTACAATTTTTACTCCTCACTAGTCAAGGAGTCTGTACACAAAGTTACAGCTTTTTAGGTCTTATGCTTCTGGAGAAGAAGATGAAAATAGGTTTTAAGGATGTGGCCCTGTGACCCTTGATAGGGGCCACCAAAGCTACAATTTATAATCCTCACTAGCCAAGGAGTCTATACACCAAGTTTCAGCTTTCTAAACCTTATGGTTCTGGAGGAGAAGATGACATTCCACAAAGTTTACGGACGGATGGACGGACGGACGGACGAACGCCGGACACCATGCCATGCCATAAGCTCATCGGGTCTTACAGGTCAGATGAGCTAAAAACAGGCTATTTTCTGGCTAAATGTCATATTTTAGCAGTGTGCAACAATTCCGTCTTCCAAATAATAATCTTTTGAAATCCATTTGATGATATGTCATTAACACACAGGCCTAGTAGTGGTATCCTTATTCCAAACACTTAATGAAAATTATAATGCAGAGATAAAAAAATCTAAAATTAAGTTTTAGTTTCTTGAATGTGTTGACAGTAAGACATTATGCCTTGTATGTAGCATCTATTCATCACAGGCTTAAAATATACAAATTATTACAGAAAATAAAAAAATTGCTAAACATAATTTTTAAGGACATTTCATGAGTTCAGTTCAAATTAAAAAGAAAGAGAACAAATAAGTTGTGTGTTTAAATGCGTTCACAATAATGCCTTTTAAATAAAACCCCTTAACCTAACTTATATGATTATCTGCAGAAAAGGATGATTCTATGGCATCTGGTCAAGAACATTTAGGGACTTCCTGCAATGTAACTGTAAACTATATTTATGTATGATAAATATGATGCCAACAGTATTTGTTAATGAATTGAAAATAATGAACAGTCCTTGTCCATTTTAATACACAGTCCTTGTATAGTGTTATCGTTCCAAATGCCCAGAGAAAGATGGATCTTTTGAAAGTCTTTTTAAAAATTTGCGTTTTCTGAAAGACGGCAACAAAAATATGCCAAATGTTATTTTTTTACTTTTCAATCAACATTTGCAGCAAGCATGTTGTTTTGGACTAGTGTTTTATGTAGCTGTTACAGATATACATTTATTGCATACAAGATGAAAAGTTTATTTTTACATGACATTTTCACTTCGAAGTTGGGACAAATATTTTTTAATTCAATCAGACAAAAATATGGTGATATATATAAGACATCCGACACAAATTTAAAAAATGTATTTGGCCATTGAGGTTACAATTGAATAGAAATGAAATATGACAAAACTCTGTTTTTAAATTTTCGATCGGGGTACGTGTAAAGCTGCAACTTTTGAGAATGACTTATTAACTAATGCATATTCACAACCTTTCATACGTAATTCAGATTTGCATGATGTCTGTCAAATGTCTAGGTTGTTATCAAACCGCAAAATAGTTTTTAACACTAAACTACTATAGTACAGAGATTCTGGTAAAAAAGTTCGCATAGCTGTAGATAAAAGATCTCTTAAAACCGTTACAAGAAGTTAAGCTAATGCATATTCATTACCTCTCATACGGAGCTCGTTTCCAGATTCAAAAGTAACATTGTTGCTTTCCCTCAAACAAACCAGCTTTCCTTTTCTGTTGAAAACGATCTTTGATCCGTTTGAACAGTTGTGCATAGAGTCATTCCAAAAGATGTTGTTCTGGTGATAGAAATTTTAGAGTATCTAGTTATATATCGTTCCCTCCCCACAGAGTCAGATCAAGTCCATCTTCCTACGCAGAGCCTAAAAGGCCAGTTTCCAAACTGTCATTTTATGCCTTGCTGCAGAGACTTTACTTTTCTGTGCTGCTATAGTGCCCCTACAGAGTAGAGAGCAAGCACAGAAAACTCAAGGCTATGCAGCAAGGCATAAAATGACAGATTGGAAACTGGCCTTTTAGGCTCTGCGTAGGAAGATGGATCAAGTCATGAAATGTTGATACAGCCTCTGTTCTATTACGCCGACTTTGTGGGATAGAATGGTAGATTCCTGATTGGAGGCAATCAAAGTTAGTTGTGCAATCAGTGACGCTATTCTAAAATCAGCTTTTTGGCTACATAATCATTGCAAAACCATTGTGATATGAAACACCCTTTCCAAGCGAGAAGCGTTGTAATTTAATAAAGAAATTCAAATGGACTGTGGTACAAGTTTTTTACGCTTGGAGACTGACGGAACCCATGGATTTCGGCGTAATAGATTAGAGGCTGTATCAACATTTTATGACTTGATCTGCCTTTGTGGGGAGAGAATAGTAATATATTTTCAACAACCAAGTTTTTTGTGACACGAGTGTTTTTTTAGTGAACAATTGAACAAGCAGGACACTTGGAGGGCTAAAACACTTATGTCAGGTCAATGATCTCAAACCATAGAAAAATTTACTTATATACTTTGCAGGGGACCTTTGCTGAAAACTGTGGGTTTTTTATACTGTGCCTTTTGCAGCCACAGTGCAGCAACAGTTTACGCGTTGTTCTATCCCTGTAAAAGTACTTTCAAGCAAGGCAGCTAACGCCTTCGTTTTTATGCTAAATTTGCATTGTTAAAAACTTAAACTATTTATCTTCTCATACTTGTTTAAGAATGACTTACGTTTCAAATCATTATGATTATTAAAAGAAATCATGCCTGGAAAATATTATACTGTGAATTGCAAACATTATGCGTTTTCTATTCATAGATGTATCTCCAGTCATAAAGTGCTATCTTCACACCTTTTTGGCATTAAAACCATTTGTTGTCAGCAGCCATTTTCAAAACAAATTAGCTTACATATATTACTATACATGTATATACGGTAAATATATCTGTAATTAGTGACCAAAGTGTTACCTTCAATTGAGTGATAACCCTCTGTTCGCTTTGGATGATTGTAAGATTGCCCAGGTAGCAGCCTAGTGTATCAGGTACGTATGTGAAGGTCTGACAATGACAGGTGGTGACACACACTAGATGGCACAGGGTGATGCCAGTAGGACCCGGATGGAGAAGCATTTTGTTATCGGTTGTGGACACTAACACAACAAGGATTAATGACACAAGAATCATGGTGAACGACGGACAACCTCCGAGATCAATGTATGTTGTGGTGTATCGTTTAAATGATTTTCTTTATAGTATCACACATATACACAATTATATATTTGATAAGACAAATAATGATATCATAAGTCGTAAGGATGTATATAAGAACCATTATATCTGGTAAAGAGGTAATTTAAAAGAAATTAGTTTCATTGAAAACAATTACAAGTCAATGTGGATGATAAAGACAGTTCATTCCGAAACCCTTGAATAACGTTTTGATATATCAATCTTTTGTTATATTTTGTTAACTTCCAAATACCATTTGCTAGTACACCTGGAGTTAAATTTTGGAAGAGAAAGTTTGCGTTGGAATCAGCCCAAGTCAGTTGTATTTCTTAACTGCTGTTTCCTATGTAAACTCTAAAGTATATAATATGAAAAAATAAATAAATGTTATTTAAATGTTATTTAAATGCTTGAAGTCTTAATCAATTACAGTGGTCAACAAGAAACGGAAGTTTTGCTTTTTAAAACAGCAAATACGTTTTCCTCTGGCTATTACTCCAATGTTCCGATGTTGGCAAAATGCTAGCTGTCAATACAGTCTTATATGTTTCATGGAACATATTTACATTTGAACATTTCATCTTAAAGGTTATTTGTAAGTCCCCTTGATATGTCCAGAAATTCTTGCATCTTAGAGTAAGTAGTTCTTACAAAGTTCGAAAGTTTACACAATTTTATTTGTGTTATTGGTGTTTCTCTGAAGTCTGAAAAGTGAGAGCAATCAAAGAGATGTCAGCCCTATCTAACACTTATAAACTAGCGAACAACTTGCCAAGTTTTCTTCTTTATATAGTAATACCAACGATTCCGTCCGTTCTTCCGTCCGAGGACATTGTTTGTCCGACCTATTTCGATTGTTTTCAAATTTTGCACATGTCTTCTACCCTAATTGGAGCGGTACAGTGCCAAATAACAACAAATTTCGTAAATATTTGAATTTAAAAAAAAAATCATGTTTTGAACTTAGTCATTTTTCAATATCAGAATTTGTCCGACCTGTTATGTAAAAACTATTTATCAGATTAATGTCAAATTTTGCACATGTCTCGTTCTACCCTACTTGGTGGGGTGCAGTGCGAAATTACAAATTTTTTAATTTATATTTGATTTTTTTAAATCTTTATATTCCTTCATCAGAATTTGTCCGACCTATTACAGAAAAAAACTTTCTTGCGATTGTTATTGAAGTTTGCACATGTCTTCTACCCTACTAGGAAGGGTACAGTGCGAAATTACAACACAGTTCGTTAATATCTGTTTTTTTTAAACATTTCCATGTTTCCAAGTCCTTTTCCATCATAATTCTTCAGACCTATAGAAGAAAAACTATTCATCTATTTGTTTCTAATATTGTACATGCACTCTAATCAACTAGGAAGGGTGTAGTGCTAAAGAAGATCCAAGATTCTTTTTGTTTAAATATTCATGGTATGTTCTTAATGGTAGTCATTTTGGAATATCAGAATTTATCTGACTGATTGTGGAAAACTATTTATCCTAATATTCTTTTCAAATTCTGCACATTTCTTTTACTTCATGGAGAAAAGAAAAGATGCGGAGTTACAAGACATAGTAATGTACGGTTAATGAGAAAATACTTTGACAAATTGCAGAAACAACATCCATTCTTCTCAATTCCTCTTTTTGGGAGGGTCATATGTTATGCAAGAGACGTCTAATTTGGAAGTGAAAAATAATTCAGTTGGTCAGGGATGTATGGTCGAGGGTATTAGTGAGCCACGCTCACCTTTTTACTCTGATGCACAATCTCAAGTAGGAGGTACCATGGACATGGTCCAAGATAACAAAACTCTTTCAACAAGGTGGCATCCATGGTACATCCATGGCCCTTGTCAAAGGCACATACTAGCCTATAACGTTTCCTCATTAGAACACAGAATTAAAAACTCTGATCTCAGGTATCAACCTGGAACTACAATCCATCACGTGGATAGACTCTCTAGTACCCCTCCCAAGGCCTGCCTGACAACCACAGTCTGAAAGAAACTGTGCAAGTCTGCTATACCAGCAATGTTTTTATTCATAAAGTGAATGTTACTGTGTCGGGGCTTTTCCCGTCTCAACACAAACTCTTTACACCAATTGCCATCTTACAATACAGATTCATCAATACTTTTTACTGAAATATTAGGTGTTGCCTTATTATCATATTTGTGTATACACGATTCTGTAATAAAATTTTCAGCAAAGCTTATACTGTTCTGCAGCACTCGTTCGACTATTGTGAGCAATTAAGGTAAACGGCAGACGACAAAAGAAACTCCCTTTCTCTTAATGTTGATTCTTTACTTTACCATACAATCTTGAGTGATAAAACACTCATCAAGAACTATTGCTTCCTTTTAAGAAGTTCATATCATTGAGTATGTCTATGGTTAAAACATGTATTTCAAATTAATGATATCAGTAAGACTATTAAAAGTTATTTCTATTTACCAGATGAGCAATTTTATGATCGTTTTTGTGTTATCGTCAGTTTGAATTATACTCCTACAAGAATGGGTGTCATAGCTGATAATCGCATGAGGTTAAACAATGTCAATAACAAATGATTACTCGAAAAAAAAGCCTCAGTTAATTACCTTTTATCTAAGTTACATAATCGCTTCTGAGCATCTGGGACGTGGCTGTGATCGAAACATCTGTCTTCTTCAAATTTATTAGTGTCATAATGTCTGGTCACTGTTCCTTGGTTGATGACATTATTAATTTATGTTGCTTCTGATGTAACGTCACAGATTTGCAAGTGGTTCAATTGCATACACTGGTCTTTGTTCTTGGTTGTTATTCATGATTTGCCGTTCTTTGACCTCTCAACAGTATGACCCGTCTTTCCTATCCTGTCTGGAGCATGGTAATTGTTGAACTAGTGCAAGCGGAAAACCATCCAAAATGTTCATGAGTGGATCCAAGCTGGATAATGCCACTAGTTAGCAGCCCCGTCTTAGGACGGGGCTGCTATAATTTTTTGTGAAGTTTCCACCTCCGCCGCCGTCGCCGTCTCCGCCGCCGCCGCACTCGCATATCTAGCAATAACGTTTTTCCACTAAGCTTTCCAGAACTCTTATTCATAACTTACTACTCATACCTCGGGGGAACGATTTTGACACGTCAAAGGTCAAGGTCACGAGCTATGTAAGAATTCCTTGTAAACTCGATAACTTGAAAAGTTGTTGTGCTATGAAGCTATTACTTCACAGCGAGGTCATGACTTAAGCATGGTTAAGCGAAAATGCTTCTTTCTAACTATGAACACTTTTAATCAATACATGATTTTATACTCCATAAAAAGTGTTCATTAATTGTGTGACCTTGAAAGGTCATGAGATATATAAGTAATTGCAATGTGCACCCAATTTGGATATAGCTTAATTCCATTTAGCTTTTCAGAACTCATGAACATGTCTAAGTGTTTACACCTCCGGGGAATTATTATGTTCACTTTCAAGGTCAAATGTGAAGGTCAAGAGTTATAAAATCACTACAAATTTCCTTGTAAACACGATAACTTGAAAAGTTTTTGTGCTATGAAGTCTAGATTGTATATGTTATCTCTTGAGAAGGTCAAAATTTTAGAAAAGATTTGGGGACGAACTGTCCAAGGTCACAGCAAGGTCAACATATATTGAGAAAATGGATTATTTTTACTTTTAACACTTTAATTCATTACATTAATGTTATACTCAATTTAATGTGTTCATTGATTGTGTGACCTTGAGTGTCACAGGTCAATTTCACAAGAAAATGCCCAATTTGGTGAGGCCTGTAAAAGGCGGAACAGGGTAAGGCGAAACCCAAAGTTTCGGGGCTACTCTGCTTTTGCGGTGTCCCTCAAACGCTAATCTAGTTCTTTCCTGCTCTTCTGAAAGAAATCTCGTATTTCTAACGGTTTAAGAGGTACCCACTGCATGGTTTTGAACCCTTTAGCATGAACAACCTGGGATGAACGAGCATTACGCCTTTTGAAAATAAAATCGAATTTTTGCATTTGATCTTGCAGTTTTATCGGATTTTTGATTGAAATACTATTTTCTGTTTTCGGCGATACATTAATGCAACTTGGAACCAATGTCATAAGATAAATCCACTAAATTGCACTTAGAATGTTTGAATTGTTTATTTTGCCAGTGCCTTTATTTGCAACATGACTAGTAACAACAATCGTCTGATGAGATGCACAGCTATTTGTTTACATGAAAAATATTCAGTTTTCACAAACGGTGTACACTCTCTGAAAAAAAAGAGACATACTCGTCCGGATAGACACTGATAAACCACCTGGACATCTACCAATGTTATGACGCCTTACGGTATTACATACAAAATTATGAAATGTATTAAAGGTTACATCCAGTAGCTGCTGTACACCAGGACTCATTGTCTCAAGAAAGCTGATAACATCGTATGTTAAGCTAAACTAATATAAAAGTTTTATCTGTTATTTTATTATTTATATCACAAATATTCCATGTATACAAATAAATATTATTATTACTTTTCTCATCTTCGTTAACGACAGAAGATACAACATCGGGGCCACCGCCGATATACTATCCGGACTAAGTAGTCGGGTGATGACGTCAGGTGTGACGAGACAGTGTGCTGGGAGTCCGACAGGTGATGACTGATTTCTACTAGACTGGTTTCCACAAAGTCCAATCTGGCGAATGGCGAAACCGTTTGATAGAAATTCTTCAGTCGTTTTGCGTGAAAAAGTCCAATATCAAACTCTAATAGTCGTGAAGTTAGGTGAACATCGACTTACTTTTTTCAAGTCCAGGACAATATGATGAGCTACAACAACGATAGAAGTATGTTAATGCCTTATATTCACACTTTCACACACAATGTCATCTTGACAAACTTGAAACTTGCACTCATTTG